>HG995160.1:7529928-8129928 GCA_905333025.2 Pyrochroa serraticornis | reverse complement strand
CACGATTTATTGCCACTATTTTCATAAATTAGTTGCATTTATCAATAGCTAAATGGAAGTTGAAATCGCGATAATGGTAGCGAAAGAAATTATTTTTTTGAAAAATTATTTAATCAAGTTTTGCTAAAGCTCTATTTTTAAAACTGCCAAGCACCCCTTGTTTGTTTATATGTTTAATTTATAGACTCAGTATTATAAACTTAGGAAAAAAGTAGTGTATATACAAAGGTAATTTCGTGATTCTAATATAAGCTCCTGCATTTGAATCGGAAGCTGATTATAGCGGCAATTTCCCTTTCCTCTTATCCACGCGTCACGGTCCGTATCTAGACAGAAAACAGAAGCTTGTAATCAACTAAGTGAAATTCACTTTCGGTAGTAACTACCTATAAGCTTTTGCGCCTTGTGGTATTTTTCAGTTCCGTTTCAGGTAATGTTTTCTTTTTTTTTGGTTGAGTATCGAGTTGCTCTTTCTATTCAGTTTAATATATTAATTAAGTTTAACGACAGGACAACAAAATCATTGTTTATAGGTGTCACTCAAAACATTAGTAGATCTCACCCCGGGTGAAACCAATATGCAGACAGACGCCACAAGCCACTTTAGCTACTAGGTAACATGACAAGTGACATAGATCACTTTAGTCGGGTGGTTTTTATTACCGTATTTAAACCCTCAAAACGAGATAAGAATGTGTTTATTACTTACATATATTTCAAAAGTTGCACAATAACTTAGTTTCTTTGGTCCTCAAGAAAAACGGTAAAGGTCGGCAGGTTATAAAAAAAACTTTTCATGCTTCAATTTTTCAAATCCTTTCAAACCATTCCTTCATACTTTACTGCGTACACAGTATAAAAACATTTGATATCTTTTTAGTCTTGTTCTGCGATGGTTTACTTCATAAAGAATATAGAAAGCTCTTCTTGATTTAAATTTTTTTTAAGTCGTTTCTTGATACTTTACTTCCTATAAAGCTTTATATATTTAATAATTTGTGGCCCCTTTGTTGGTGTCAGCTTACGTAAAAAAATCTTACCTAACAACGGAAACTAAAAAAAATATTTTCACATAATTGTTCTGTTTTATCACAAGTGGTGATCTACTCAAAATTTGATAAGGTGAATCAATAATACGAAACTATCGACAAATTTACCTAAAAGATTCTAAAAAAAGTTTTTTGTATTATTATTCATGTACACATCAGTATACAAATTTCATGATGTTCAACCAATTAATTGAAATACTCATGTAATAAATTTTGTGAGATAGATAATAATTTGGAAATTGTTCAATTAAGCCTTTTCATTTCAAGTTATAAAACAGACTCTTGTTCTGTGCGAGTTTACTCCATAAACAATATAAAAAGCTCTTCTTAATTTAAATCTTTTCAAGACTTTCCTTGATACGCAATATAAAAATCTTTTTATTAAGTATTCATACGCTAATCCTTACAAACCTAATAATTTGTATTGCCTCTGGTGATCTAAGCTTAATTAAGAAAAACTTACCTAGTTACAGAAGTTATTTTTTTTTACATGATTGTTCTGTTTTATCACAAACGGTGATTTACGTAAATTTTGATAATGTGAATCAATAGTATGAAATTATTGATAGATTTACCTAATAAATTGTAAAAGAAACTTTTTGTATTATTTTTCCATATACACATCTGTATAAAATCTCATGATGTTCAACCAATTTATTGAAATACTAATCTAAAAAAAAATTGTTGCATAGATAACAATTTAGAAATCGTTCAATTATGCTTCTTTATTCCAAGTTATAATACAAACTCTTGTTCTGTGATAATTTAATTCATAAACAATATAAAAAGCTCTTCTTAATTTAAATCTTTTCAAGACATTTCTTGATACGCAATATAAAAATCTTTTTATTAAGTATTCATACGCTAATCCTTACAAACCTAATAATTTGTATTGCCTCTGGTGATCTAAGCTTAATTAAGAAAAACTTACCTAGTTACAGAAGTTATTTTTTTTACATGATTGTTCTGTTTTATCACAAACGGTGATTTACGTAAAATTTGATAATGTGAATCAATAGTATGAAATTATTGATAGATTTACCTAACAAATTGTAAAAGAAGCTTTTTGTATTATTTTTCCATATACACATCTGTATAAAATCTCATGATGTTCAACCAATTTATTGAAATACTAATCTAAAAAAAATTGTAGCATAGATAACAATTTAGAAATCGTTCAATTAAGCGTTTTTATTCCACGTTATAACACAAACTCTTGTTCTGCAATATAATTCATAAACAATACAAGAAGCTTTTCTTGATTCAAATTCAAATCCCTTTCAAGTGGTTCCTTGATATTTTACTTCTTAAATAATATTAAATCTTTTTATTAAGTATTCAAATGCTAATTTTCAGAAATTTAATAATTCGTAGCCTCTTTGTTGGTGAAAGCTGGTTTAAAAAAGCTTGTCTTGTTATAGGAACTAAAAAAATGCTAATACATAATTATTTTGTTTTATCACCAACGGTGATTTAACTAAAATTTGATAATGTGAATAAATAATAAGAAACTATTGATAAACTTACCTAACAAATTTTAAAAGAAGCTTTTCATATTATTTAGTTAAATACTCATCGAAAAAACTTTCTGACATAGATATAATTTAGAAATTGTTCAATTAAGCCTTGTTATTTAAATTTATAAAACAATCTGTGCTGGTTTACTAAACAAACAATATAAAAACTAAGCCTTCCAGGTATAATAATTTGTAGCTCTTTTGTTGGTGTAAGCTTACGTACCCAGTTACAGAAATTATAAAAATTGTCTTGAAGTGAATGTTTTGTTTTACCATAAATAGTGATTTATCTAAAATTTGATAATGTGAATAAATAATATGAAACAATTGATAGACTTACCTAACAAATTCTAAAAGAAGCTTTCCGTATTATTTATCCATATACACGCCCGTATACAAACTTCATGATATTCAGCCAATTTATTGAAATACATATCTATAAAACTTTGTGACGTACATAATAATTTAGAAATGGTTCAATTAAGCTTTTTTATTTCAAGTTATGAAACAATATTTTGGTCTGTCATGAGGTACTCTATAAACAATAAAAAAGCTCTTCTTGATTCAAATTTCTTTAAGACGTTCCTTTATACTTTACTTTGTAAACAATATGAAAAGTTTTTTATTAAATATTCATATGATAATCCTTACAAATTTAATAATTTGTAGCCCCTTTGTTGGTGTAAGCTTACCTAAAAAAAGTTCACCTAGTTACAGAAACTAAAAAAAAATATTTTCACCTGATTGTTCTGTTTTATGAGAAATGGAGATTTACCCAAAATGTGATAATGTGGATAAATAATACCAAACTATTGATGAATTTATCTATCAAATTTTAAAAAAAGCTTTTCCTATTATTTATCCCTATACACATCCATATAAAATTTTTGTGGTGATCATCCAATTTATTGACATACTCATCTAAAAAAATTTGTTACATACATAACAATTTAGAAATTGTTCAATTAAGTTTTCTTATTTCAAGTTATACAACAAACTCTTATTCTGTGATGGTTTAATTTATAAACAATACAAAAAATTCTTCTTGGTTCAAATCTCCCCCAGTGGTTCCTTGGAACGTGACTTCACATACAATATAAAAAGTTTCTTATTAAATATGCAAATGATAATCTTTACAAATTTAACAATTCGTAGCACCTTTGTTGGTGTAAGCTTACGTAATGAAAAACTTACCTAGTTGCATAAATTACAATAATTGTTTTCAAATAATTGTTATGTTTCATCACAAATGGTGATTTACTCAAAATTTGTTAATGTGGATAAATAATACAAAACTATTGACAGATTTACCTAACAAATTCTAAAAAAGCTTTTTGTATTATTTATCCAAATACACATCGTTATACAAATTTCGTGATGTTCAGCAACTTTATTGAAATATTAATCTAAACTTCGTTACATAGTGAACAATTTTTGAAATTGTTCAATTAAGCTTTTTTATTTCAAGTTATACAACAAACTCTTGTTCTGTGATGGTTTAATCCATAACCAATACAAAAGCTTTTCTTAATTCAAATCTTCTTGAAACTTTACTTAGTATACAATATAAAAAGCTCCTTATTAAGTATGCATATGCTAACCTTTACGAATTTAACAATTCGTAGCATCTCTGTTGGCGTAAGCTTACATAAAGAAAGGCTTACCTAGTTCCAGAAATTACAAAAATTGTCTTCACATGAGTATTCTGTTTTATCACAAATGGCAATTTACCCAAAATTTGATAATATGGATAATTAATACAAAGTAATTGACAGATTTACTTATCAAATTCTAAAAGAAGCTTTTCGTATTATTTATCCAAATATACATCCATATCAAATTTCGTGATGCTCAGCAACTTTATTGACATATTCATCTCAAAAGCTTTGTTACATAGATAACGATTTAGAAATCAGTTAAGCTTTTGTATTTCAAGTTATAAAGCAAACTCTTGTTTTACTCCATAAATAATATAAAAAGCTCTTCTTGATTTAAATTCTTTTAAATCGTTCCATGATACTTTACTTCGTAAACAATAAAAAAAGCTTTTGATTAAGCAATCATATTCTAAGCTTCATAAATTCGTAGCCTCTTTCTTGGTATACCTAGTTACAAAAAATTAAAAAAGTGTTTTGGTATGACTGGTGTGTTTTATCACAAGCGGTAATCTACCCAAAATTTGATAATGTGGATAAATTTAGGAAATTAATTTGTTAAGTAAATCTATCGATAATTAAGAGGTAGTACTGAAACAGGTGACATTAATGTATACAAATTTCATGATGTTGAGCCAATTTATTAAAAAGTGCATCTAAAAAATTTTTTTTACATAGGTAACACTTTAAAAAGTGTTTAATTAAGATTTTTATTTCAAGTTATAAGACAAACTTGTTTTCTATGGTTTACTTTATAAACAATTTAAAGACTCTTCAATTTTTGCTTTAATTTTCTACGTAAATTTGCTTTTTATAAATATTTTATACTCCAAAACTTAAAAAAAAATACTAACCAAATTTACTTGAGAAACCTTTACAAAATAAATTTAAAATGATTAAGTTTTGTTGTTACTGTAATTACTCATCAGTTTACCTACCTCACAATTAATCAATGTGAGTAAGCAATACAAAAAACTTGCCGTGATTCTACTCTATAATCAGCGAATAAATAAATCAACACGTTATTTAAAGCTATTCTAAGGCGTACAAATTTAATATTCGCAGCCAATTTGTTGACGTAAGCCCACCTAAAAAAATTAGTTACAAAAAGTAAAAATGATTTTTATACATATCTGCATTTGCTTTGTTTATTATTAATAAGGTGGATAAATAATACAAAGATCTCTTTTTTGAATTTGCTACTGAAATTTATAATGGAGTCGAATCTATAATTTATTAAAAACTTCCCTAAAAGAACTTAGTTACATAGATAGCAATGTAGAAATTTCTAAATTGACCTTTTTTACTTCACATTACAAAATAAACTGTACCGATTCCTAGTTCTGTTTAATACACAAAGTGAAAAGCTCATCAAGATTCTTTATCGAACTCTCAGACTCCAGAATTTTTTGAAGAGTTAATTTATTTATAGAGAATGTGGCAATTTAAAAAAAGTTACAATATTACAGCGATCTATTACTCCACATCAAGTTTCATTAGAAGTCTCGTTAAAAGCTCAAGTCAACTGAATCTTAAAATTTAATTTTTTGAAGTTTCTATTTCGCATAACTTTTAATATTAAAATTTTGTTATTGTTTCAATTTCAACATATATTAGCGATTTGTGGTCAAAAAACCAATGCAAAGTTTTTAGCGAAACTCATAAATAGGAGTGGGTAAAACTAATTTAATTTATCAAATAGAAACTAATGGAGCAGTCCACTAATCCTGGTAATTAATGCAACGTTAACAGTCACGACTTGATTTTCGAAAAAAACCAAACTGTTTTGAAACTTAACAATTAATTATGCGTTAGAGATGTCTCTGGTTTAAGTTAAATAAGATAAGTTGCAGTTTCTATCATGATATTACAACATCGGATGGTGTTTATACGTGACTAGATTAGTTAGAAGGATTTGCAAGACGGCAGGGGTTGTTATCGAGAGGACCTCCTAGTGATCATGACGCAGAGTGAACAGTATAAAACCCGAAGAATTGCTCCAGACTCTCCAGAACTATGGAACGAATCCTTCTTACGAACTGTGCAGTGCTATGTGTGGTCGTCCTCTTCATAGGGGTAACTGTGGCTGTACCTCATAGCAACGTAAGTTAAACAAATTATCCATTAAAATACTTCCAAAATATTGAAATAATTTATATAAATATATTTGTAGTAAAGTTTTTTAAGTATGATCTAAGACGTTAATGCAGCACCAAATTTTTATTGCAAAACTTCTAACCAATCAGCTACAACTTTCTTCTCATATTTCTAGATAGCTACCTTAATCAATTTACAAAACTTATGTGAGAGACAAATTGGTAGTTTTTTCGCCAGCCTTAGGATCTATCTTGAATCACATTAAGCAATGCAACAATATTGAAGTAAAGTTTTATTTGTAAAATAAAAAAGATTGTTGATTGCATATACACACGTTTCTGATTAGGAAAACTATTCCTTTGTAAGACTTTCTTATTTCGTAAATTTAAAAATCAAGAATGAAACTCAAAATATTATCTTACAATTTTTTAGAAAAAGCGATAGCTACAGGTTCCTTTACCTTCAGTACTGAAACAGTTTCTTGCAAACCGCCAGAATTACAAAACATAGTTTTTGCAACTTTTGTCTTCATTTATTTCACGTTACAGCATCTCACGATACATTAAATAATTTCTTCAACAATCTATAGTTATGACACTTACACTGTTATCAATTTAATTTCTTCAAATCAAGAAACGACTATAGCTGTAGGTTCTCTAGTTTTTTTCTAAATTTAGTATTGTTAGATGTGGTGATAAAAATTTTGTTGTTGCAGTATGAAGCATCACGGGATGAGGACAAGGACGACAAAGAACAAGAATTCTTCTGGATGGGGCCGCGGTTGGGTCGTCGAAAACGAACTCTTGGAGACGAATCTTATCGGCGACCAGACATGGAAAGAGAACAATTAGCTACTTTAATGGATGTGATTCAGGATTCTCCTTGGGCCATAGTTGCTGTTAATGGTAATAAATTTTCGACCACTAAAATGGTTGGTAACGCTAAAAATTTAGAGGGCAAAAGGCATACTGTTAACTTTACCCCACGATTGGGGAGAGAATCAGGAGAAGATTTTATTAATAGTGGAGCAGGCGACAGGTGGCTTCAAGATCCTGAAATTTCTGGCGAGTTGTCTCAAAGATCGCCTCCATTTGCACCAAGATTAGGAAGACGCTTGTCCCCGTATTCTCCGCGGTTAGGAAGGGAAAATGATAAGAACCAAATGCCATAAAAGAACGCCAATAGTAGTTTACAAAATGCTTGATATATTTTCTTGTGTTAAATAAAATATCAACCAATACACCTGTTGCATCATTTTTAAATGCTAAATTAAAACATTTCCAAGCGCTACAGTTGTTTAAGCACAATCAAAATACCTTAACTTGTCTACAGTTTAATAACCTATCTTATATACAATATAAAAATCATTATTAAAATACTTACATCGATATACTAACAAAAATAATATATTTTAGTTGGTCGTTTACTAACATACATGTAGGTATACATAAAACTAGCCATCTTCAAAATCTTCATATAAAAAAATACAACGTACATCAAGTACATTAGGCTATTCAAAATAATTTACTTATACAAGTAGTTTTGTGTGACAATTTGTACTACACGTAGGGTTACTAAGTGGATTGGAACAACTTGGCCAGGTAAAATTAGTTTTGATACTGTAAAGTTGTAAGTTAAAATAATGAGAAATCGGCGATTACATAGACACCACATTTGAAATTTTTCGTCGCCATTATAAAAGTAGACAAATTGTCAGCATTTCAAAATCTAATACAAACGTTTCTCATATGAGAACAAACCATGTACATTTCCTTCTAACTGAGCGGAATGCGATCTTAACTCAAATCGCAATTCTCCTGAGTACATCATGTTCCTGTAATCAAACAAATTATTGGAAGAACTAAATTTTGTTGGAAAATCATTACCTGAGATTAACTAGGGAAGTGGTGCCAATATCTTGGCAACCATGTCGTATTCCGCATTGTAAATACGGAACAAAACGCAATACTGAACCTTTATCGACAATACTGCCGCTAACTCCTTGAGCTACTTTTAACTTATCAACCTCACTATGGAAGTAACGGTTCATGGCCGAACCCATAGTGTCTTTGCGATCCATAGCTTCAATACTACCCATTCCTCGATATTTCTTCAGCCGCACGCCGTCTGAGAAAAAGTATTCGCCAGGAGCCTCCGAAGTGCCCGCCAGCAAAGAACCCATCATCACTAAAATCAATTCAGTTTAATACACTCAAAGAACTACATATTGAAAAATAGTAGTATCCAGTATAAACATTTTAAAAAGACATTTTTGGATTCTAGAGGTCAAAAGTGTTTTTGTTTTTCTGCAGTTAATTGAAGACAAAAAAGTATTTTTGAAGAACTGGTTTTGCTGAGTTAAAAAAATTGTTTAAATTGATGCAAAGATTAATTTAAATAAAATGCAAAATTTTGAGGAATTTCAGTGTAATAAAAACAATACCAGTGGAAGCGCCTAGCGATAGTGCTTTAATGATGTGTCCTATTGATTGTATGCCACCATCAGCGATGACTGGAACTCCAAATTGCTTGGCGTACTGAGCAACTTTATAAACGGCGGTAGCTTGAGCCCTACCAACAGCCATAACTTCTTGAGTTATGCAAATACTGCCACTTCCCATACCAACGCGTAAAGCGTCAGCTCCGGCATCGATCAAAGTTTTCGCCTGTCTCTTATTCACAACTAAAAGAAAAAATAATTAGAAAAAAATTATTAAAATGAAAATTTTTACCATTTCCTGCAATCACTTGTAAGTTTGGGTATGTTGTCTTAATATATTTAATCATATCGATTTGATAGATTGAACATCCTTGAGAGGAATCTAATACAATCACGTCAACACCAGCGCCAACTAAAAGACTGAGTCGACTTTTATCTTCTTCACGAGTTCCCATTGCAGCGCCCACTATCAGTTGTTTATTATCGTCTTTGGAAGCGGTTGGATAACTTTTTGATTTCTTCAAATCAGTTCTAGCCATCAAAGCAATTAAGTTGCCCTGAACATTTACAATCGGCAATTTACCCTTCTTACTTTTCTCTAAAATCGAGTTGGCTTCTGGCAGAGTCACTCCCGATTGCGCGGTCACCAAATCTCCCAATTTAGTCATAATCTGCAAAATTTTAAATATTATCTCTAATCCTAAATTTTTTGAAGTAATTTCTCCAGCCGCGGAGTAAGAAAAGAGAAACGCCCCCAACTTTACCTGCAGCATTAACGTGGAAATCGAGTGGGGGGGACAGTACTTCTACTCACTAACAGTAGCCAAATCATGACTAATAATTACCCCAAACGCCACAAATCGGCGTTAGTTCTCGCTCTACCCCGCTCAAATGTTTCACTTTACTTTATGATTACTAACATGAATATTTTCAAGATTACTTTAAAAAATCGTTTTTTTAATTAAGTAGCGAAAAAACTAAAATTGAGTACTAACACTTTCTAATTTAGTGTTGGACCCCTCTTTGTCCTCGAGAAAATCAATATCGCGGGACGTAACGATTCCAACTAATTTTCCCCCAAGTTGTCCGTTTTCGGTTATTGGAATTCCACAGAAACCATGTTCTTTTTTCACTTTCAGTACATCAGCTACCTGTAACGTAACGTTGTAGTTGATATTGACAATTTTTAATACTTTACCGTGTTGTTTGGGCACAATACTACTGGATCATGGATGAAACCATGCTTGTATTTCTTAACTTTAAGTACTTCGTTTGCTTGGTACGTAGGTAAACAATTGTGGTGAATTATCCCAATACCTCCACAAAGCTAAAATGTTTTTTTAGTATTACTCAATAAATATAGTAAAAAAAACTTACTGCCATTGCTATTGCCATTGAAGCTTCTGTTACGGTATCCATGGGTGATGAGACTAGAGGCGCTTTTAACATAATTTTTTTAGTAAGGGGGCTCATTAGGTCCTGAAAATTGTTGTTATTTTTGGGTGGTTAAAAAAGGGTTGTAACATACCACTGTGTCTGCAGTGAAGTTGATGTAACCCGGCAAAATAATGAAATCACTAAAAACAAATTGTTGAGTGATTGTTAGGATTAAAATTGAGGTATTTACTTGTAAGTTAACCCTTGTCCTTTCGGAAACATTTCCTGCGCGGAAACTCCATCTTCGAGATCAACTTCAGCCATCTAATTCAATAATAAATTTAATTTTAATTGTGTTTCTAGAAATTTTACTTACCTTTGCAAGAATTGTGGAAATCTTTAACAAAAAAACAAATGTCTTTAGTTTTTGACGAAGAAAATTTAATTGAAATTTAGATATTTTTTGGATGAAAAAGCGGAGAAAAAAACGTGTTGAGATTTTTAAAATGAAGGTATTTTTACGGAAATAACTGTTTGCTTTAATCCTTGAACGTTGCTAACTAATGCTAATACTGACTAATAGATTTATAATAATACCTTAATCTTATTTTCAAATCCACGTGGTAGTTTAGGTTAGCACTTTGCAGTAGAAAAATCAATAAAAATAATTTGAACAAAAGAGAATTTTGTGTAGGGACGTTTTAGAACAAAACATTAGAATACTTACTAGTGAAAACCTTGGGTGAATTGCTAATTCAAGGAATTGAATAACTTTTTTTTAAATAGAAAAGCCGGACTGCACAAATTTACGTTCAATTCACACAAAAATGGTGAATGGTCAAGTCAAGGACGTTCCCACGATAGACTACCAACTGAACTATCAGGACGTCAACTTGACTTGATATTTTTCAGGACAACTAACACTGCTTGACTTCGATTTTAAGTTGGCAGCATGCTAATCACAGAATGAATTCCTTTCGCGGGAGTTTCTACATTTACATTTATAGTTCAAATAATCCAAATTGTGGCGGTAATTTTAAAATATTTTCGAAAACTCAAAAATAAAAATTTTAAAATATAAAACTTTGGAAACACTTAGAGGTTACTTCGAGTTACTCGATCGATCGATTTAAAATTTGTTCTAACCCATAACCGACGTCTACATTTTTAAAAATTAATCCTCCTAGCCGACGCCCGCACATTCCAGGAGATAACCACCTGAGAGATAACCCTGTGAACCTGCAGCCGGGATGTTCCCACTAGAAACATTGCAGTTTCTAACGACATAGAAAAATAGTTTTAGTCACTCTTCGCTTAGCGCTCGCGACAATAGGTCAAACAAATTAATTATTAATTTACTTATTTGTTATTTATATTATACCTTAAGTTTAAAATAAAAATAATCTTTTTTAAAAACTATTACGTAAAATCCGTTATTTTACTTGCGTCCAACTACAACGTGGGGAATTTTCTTCACGAGCGCTATCCAGAGCATACCGTAAAGTGCTTCTCACTCTCTTAATTTTGAACATAATTCAATGCGGTTTTTCCAAAAAAATTAAAAAAATATTCTTGATCTAGAACTTTTGTTAAAAAAAAGTTTTCATTTCTGTATATTACCATTGATTAATCATTTAAGTAAAAAGTCGATGGTATTACATAAATTCTTAAATTGCAGGGCGTGGGGTGAGAAACAGAAGGGCGGCGTTCTTAAGAAAACAGGATTTATTCTATAATTATAATTTAAATCACAATTTGTAATGTAAAGGTAATAATAGAAATCAAGTCACAGTGAATATCTATGGTTGTAATATAAAATGTTACAATAAATGGTATGTCGTATAAATATGTTATATACATTTGAGATTTGAGGTCAGATCATGTCCCGAACACATTCAGTGTCAAGTTCTTGTATGAGGCACCGCATGAAGGCCATTTCCTTGCGGGCATTATCGAACATGGTACGGGGATCACTAGCCATGCAACGCAAACAGTTAGGCGCGAAGACCATAGCTAAATTGGAAGCATCCATTTTTGTGTGTTGAATAACATCGGGTTTATTAAAGGTTTGCAAAAACCTAATTAAATAGCATAAAACAAGTCTATGCAGAGTAGGTAAACGAAGAACTAAATCACAGGCCCGTCTCGGCGTCATTGGTTCAGCCACACATTCCGGATACAACGAATCCGGAATTAATGGCTCATACAATTCACGCAACCACAATTTAAGCAAATTCGCTGGCACATGGGCATCGCTGGGTTCACTAAATTCCCATCTATCCATCTGGGCTTTAAGACGATTAACTTCATCGACATCAGCCGAGACACGGAAAATACCTTCAGTAGTTAAACCTTGTAATCGCAGAACTTGTTGCGATAACTCTACTTGGGGCCAAGGGAGGCGACGATTGGGCCAACGACTCGCCTGAAGTTGCATTACTTCACGCAAAGTATTGCCGAAAAGACTAGCTTGGAAGATTTGTTTGCGAGCAGATTCAATCTCGTCCATCTGGGGACGGCGAGCGGAACGTTTGCCCCCAGCCCCTATCCTCTCCAACCTCTGGCAAGCTACAGTAGCGTAGTGGTTCACCTAAATAAACACCACAATTTACACGCAAATAACAGGTGAAAAACTAATTTTTTCAGCCACGAAAAAGGGTACAAGCAAAGAGTAAAGAACTTATAAAGAAGCGACGCTTCTGGCGGTTCCTTTGATGTTTTGAAACCAAATTCTATGACCTTGAAACAGGAGTCCTTTTAATTTGGTAGGGTAGACAAAACATCGTTAAGCACGTTCATGTAATACGATATTTGGCTGGCGGCCTCTTCAATGCCAGGTGGTTGGTTCTTAGCGTCCTGTTGTTATTAACGCCTCAGCTGTGGTAATGCGAGCCCGTTGCGGTCACAATTTCAAAACAACTCTTTTAAATTGGTAGGTTGGGCATCTCTCTCGCCGAATCAGTTTCCTTGTTCGACCGTCGCTTCTTTATAAGTTCTTTACTCTTTGATACAAGGCCAGATATTAAACGTTACGCTTAAAGTAAAAATTAAAAAAATTGGATATTTCCATCTGAAGCTCAACTACATTTTTAATTTAAAACATCAACTTAAGCAAGCAGAATTTTTTAAGCGCGTACTGATAAGATTGTGCCCTTTTACTGGAATGTTTGCAAATATTATATAAACACGGTAACGTCGATAAGATGATCAAAAGAATGTGTATGTTGATCAAGACACTTACTTGAACGTGAATGGGCCACCGATTGACGTCTGGAAAAACCCTTGAGAACGTGGGATCCCTGTGACGGTTGAGATACCCTAAGAGAGCAGGTTGAAAGACTGGACTAGGAGGTACAAAGGCTAAAGCAATAGTAAGCAATTCCCATCCCCGAAGAAGCGATTCTCTTCTAGGATTTTCAGTGGTTTGCCTGCACAATTGCACAAAAAGTTCATCCCTTAACAAGGATTGAGCGTGGGCGGTTCCAAGAATTTCCATTAACAAAGAATTCAATGAAACACCAGGACGAGCCTTTCGATCGCCCATATATATTTGTACTTGTCTAAACATATCTAAAGCTTGTCTAGCGACTGGTTTACTAGAAGCCAGAAGTGGCCTCTGTAAGCTGCGAGCCGACCAACTAAGGAGATCACGTACACTAGCTTTTCTTCGAAATAATCCTCTTCCACCTAAATTCAAATTATCAGCTGCAAATTTCTCCATATCAGCTTCTCTTTCTGGTTGTAAAGGAGGTTCAGCTAAAGGTTTCAGAATTGGTGCAGGGGGACGGTCTTTGGGTTCTCTAGGTTCAGAAGCTGCTGTTGGTAAATTCAGATATTCAACAGGTCGATGTGAGAGGCGATGTGGCAAGTAACTGCCTTCAGACTGATCAGAATCTTCATTATCCGGTTCATGACCTGTCAAAGATTCACTACCACTATCTGAATGATCAGTGTCTGAATCTCTACTGTTGTTTAGTAAGAAATGTTCTAATGGAAGCAAATGTGGATCATGCCAATTTGAATAAAGAGGAGCTTCGGCTCCCCTTTGACTAAAACTGCTGCTTCTACATAAATCACTTGATTTTCTGCGTAATTGTGGAGTACTTGCTGATAAACTTAGAACTTGTCCCCGACCTGCAGCATCACCTGTTTGTGTAGCTTGATTGCTAGTGGCTGCTGGACTGCAATCAGTGTTGTGTTTTAAAGTTTGTAACTTAGCCAAAGGAATTATGTCGCAATTAGTGGGTTTATGCCATACAGTGCGTTGTGATGTCGCATTGTAATAGTAAAATCTTGCGGTGTTTTGGTCGAATAGCTCCCACCACTGGTTTGAATCAGTCCTCTTGACAGGAACACCTTCTGGAGGGTCCCATACGCATTCCCCTGTAGCCAAGTTGGCGTACATATGCTCCCCGGTTTTGGGTTCTATTATTTCGACCCATTCCACCCTGAAATTGCAATTTATTTGGTTTGGGGCGTGTCGATTATATATTGATTGAATACCTGTATGAATTAGAAGCCATTTTTTGACATAATTCAATAGACCTTAACAACACTGGACGAATGATATGTGCGACGTCATTTTGATACTAATTCAATGATTGTTTCGTCCATTTTGTAGACCATTCTCAGCAATGTTAATAAAACCATTATTAAACTAGTTTGGCCCAAAATACTGCTGGAAGGCCACCATTATGATCGTTAAAGCCATCGCCATTGTTTATTTCATTGCCAACCTTGCCGCAAATATAAACAAACATCCCACACCAAGGTCCAAGCGCCAAATTCAAAGTCCTAATCAACTTCTTACTTCTTTACCACTAAGTAAAGCTTATGTTTCGATATTTCGACTGTAAAGAATCTCAACATATGTAGAAATTATCAACTTAGAAATTTTTATTACATATCATATGTTATAATTTGAGATAATTTATTTAAAGGTTTGCATCTGGGTCTATACGGTCTTGCAGTATTTTCCATGCTTTCAACTTTCCAATAAATAAATCCGTTCTTGTAAAGAAACTCAAGATTCTGCTACATAGTGTCATACTAAACATCTCACGTTCTACCTATAGGTGCATGAAGAGCTTCCACATTGCCAGCAAAAAAGACTCTCCTTCAGTTCTATGTATAGATTGTCCTTTAGTTTTCAGTAGCATTCATTGTTTGAAGCTTATCCATAAACAAAGACAATACAATAAGGTTGTATTAAAAATAAAAATAATTGAAAGTGATTTTATTGCACTTCTAATAGACATTCCTGCCTTATCTGTAAAACTCTGGTGCAGAGATAAGGTAGGAAAGTCTCTTTTCAATGTGCAAATACTGTTAGAAAACAGTAGCCAATTTAGAGATATAATATGAACATTATTTCAAAAACCACTTTCTTATTGCAACAAATTCCTGTTCATTACAAGAAACACCTTCACGTAAGCTTCATAATTATTTAGCAGTAACTATATTTTCAGTAATTTCAGTACAAACCTTTTGTTCGCATTGTTGAGGTGTGTCCCAGAGATGGTTTACAAAATGAAATGGTTCACGTACCTACCGATATTAAAATCGAATTCATAAATAAATTATCACAAACGGGAATCAAATCAATCGAAGCCACAAGGTAATTGTAATAATTTTAGTGCTTATTAACTAATATGGTTTTAGTTTTGTAAATCCTCAATGGGTTCCACAAATGGCGGATAACTCTCAAGTTTATTCGCGAATAAAGAAAAAAGATAATATAACGTACTCAGTTTTAACACCAAATTTACAAGGATTGGAAGCTGCAGTAAGTTAAAAACATCTCAAAATTCTACCTAGATACTTGTTTATTTACAGTTAGCCGTTGATGTAAAAGAAATCGCTGTTTTTACTTCAGCTTCTGAGGAACATTCTCTAAAAAACTCTAACTGTTCTATTCAAGAAAGTATTAATAGAATCAAGAAAGTTACTAAAAAGGCAGTTGCAGAAAATATTAAAATACGAGGATATATTGGTTGTGCTTTTGGTTGTCCTTATGAAGGTTACGTTAAACCAAAAACAGTTACACAAATTGCAGAATCTTTATTAGATTTAGGTTGTTACGAAATTGCTTTAGGTGATACTATCGGGGTTGGAACTAAATTGAGTGTTGATACCATAATTAAACATATGTTGAAAATAACAACAGACACTAAATTAGCTATTCATTGTCACGATACTTACGGTCAAGCTTTGGTAAACATTTTAACTGCTCTAGAACATGGTATTACAGTTGTGGATTCATCTGTATCAGGTTTAGGAGGTTGTCCATTTGCCAAAGGGGCCACAGGCAATGTTGCAACTGAAGATCTAGTTTACATGCTACATGGAATGGGAGTTGAAACTGGAGTGGATCTTGAGAAACTTGTAGAAGCAGGGCGATTCATTTGTGAACAAATCAACAAACCCACCCATTCTAAAGTTAATAAAATGTTATATAAACAAAACTTTAGTAACTAATTGTAAGTTAATTAACGTACTTGTTTTAATATGTTAAGTTATTACAATAGGTGGGTGGCTACTAATAAAACGCTGACATATTACAATTCATTATTTATTTAAATAAACAAATTTAAATTGCCTTTAATGGGTCCTTTTAAAAATTTAAAAAAGTTGTCAGCATGCGCAGTAAGCGTTTTCGGCTACACATAAACATCAACACGTCACCTGTCAGTGTCACTTGACATTTGAGGTTAGGTGGTCTATTTTTTAGTTTTTCTACTTTCAATCAGTATAAGTAGAGTGAAATTAACATTAACTGTTTCATTAGTGTTATTGTGGAGGTAATTTATATGAATTATGATGGGTGTACTGCTCAAGTTTAACTGCGCCAACTCTTACTAAACTACTAGTATTAGTACAATTTTAACTAGCAATTTTAACTAGATTGTCAGCATTGTGGAAACCTTGATGTGAAGCATTAGGCGGCAGTTCTTGAGGCTAATTGAAGATGGAACTGAAAGAAGAGTTGTCTTGGAGGGATTCTTTTTTTAAGGTATTGATGTAATATTACTAACTACTTGACTGAATTTGGTAATTTTAGGATAACTTCAACGTGGATCAATGTTTATCTCGCTACACCCTTAAATCAGACTTGGAAACTCTCCGCAATGATTTAAGAAGTTATGGAAATGATCTTCACCAGCAAATGGCAGAAATTCTTAAAACAGAAACAGAAGCAATTGTTAATTTAGCTGAGTACTTGACCAATCTTAATTCAAAAATTGATGAACTTTCATTACCTCTCAGTCAATTAAGAGAGGAAATTAAGGTACTGGCTTGTTGGTTAATTATCACAAAACTAATTTTTGATTTTAGACTTTATTTGATTTAATTAAAACAGCTCAAACTAGTTGTCTCAGTATGTTGCAAACAATTCAAGAGAACAGCAATAAACAAAACAATTTAAACTTAAAATTTGCCGTGTTATCTTCTGCGATGTACATTGATAACATGATCAACCAAAATGGAAACGATTTGTCTCGTGATCCGGCTATTTTAGAACGTGCTGTTAATAAGTTTTCATTTGAATACAATTACTTAGAAGCTTCTTCAATGGAATTGAATGTAGATGAAATTAATTACGTTGGAAACAAACTTCTGGAAATGGTTACTAACACATTCTTAACTGCTGTTAGAAAGAACGAAGTTGAGGTGATTATCAGGTGTTTGAGGATGTATGATAGTTTAGGTAAACGATCTGAAGCCGAAAAAGCGTATCAAATACATATTGTAAGACCTGCAATACAAACATTATTTACTGAAACCAATTTGGAAGCTTGCAACCAAGATATTAACGAAATTTATAAAGAAACTCTAAAGTTTATTGAAGAGAACATGACTGTTTTGCTAACGGTTTTAGCGAAGTAGGTACTATTCAATTTAGGATATTTTTTATTTTTATTAACGTTGTTTCAGAAATGACGAGTTAAAATCGTATAATTTCATTTTAAACAGTTTCTGGATTGAAGTTGATAAGCAATCCCGTGAAGGACTCCCTTATTTAACGGCTCCAGGAAATCCGGAATTATTCCAAAAACGATTTAAAAGTACCTGGAATTTTTTGAACAATATTGCCAAAAAATGTTGCGATAATCACCTAATCCAAAATAATAAATCATTTCAAGAACACATCAAACGATTTAATTTACCGGTATATTTTGAAATTCGCTTCCAACAAATTGCTGGACAATTTGAGAGTGTTGCCATAATCAAACCAGGACCCACTGTTTACCATTTGGAAAACAACGAAATTGGATGTAAATTACGAATAACTGTTGCACTGTGGCAATCGATTTTGCGATGTTTCAGTACAGAAGTTTTCATCGATAATCTTGCAGATCAATTCTTAAAATTATCAATGCTACTTCTAGCACGGTACCTTAACTGGTTCGAGATTGCTCTACAGGTAATTGATTTATTATCAATATTTTTCGATAATAACATGAATTTTTAGGAAGCCGATTCTTTCACGGAAGGCTCAAGTGCATGGGAGGATTTTATTATAAATTCTCTGAATGATTTAAATATAATAAAAATTTTAACTACTAATAACTCAAAGGATCAAACTGTCTATAGTATAATGCCAAACAATGTACAACCCGTGTTGGTTAAAGTTTTTCAATTGAATAATGACACAATTTGTAAAGTTAGCAACAAATTACAACAACATTTAATTAACGTTAAAAGTACTGGATGTTTTGCTCACTTACAAAATGTTGCTTCAATTCCAAGACTGTATCGCAGAACCAACAGAATTGCCCCCAAAGAACCCAGTAATTACGTGATTGAAGCCGTCCAACCAATTTTGAAATTTTACAAGAAATTCCATCCAACAGGAAAAGAACTTGGAGACGTTTTAGAAGCGGTTATCTTGAATATCACAAAACAGTAAGTTGTTGAATGAAGAATTTTTAATTGTTATTTCGACCTGAACATCTACAATTCTTATACACCAAACCATTTGTTATGTTTATATTAAAGTTTTATTCCAATAGATATCTAACCCTGGTGCAAGAGGTTCTGCGGTCGGTGTGCAAAACTGAAGAGTCATTGCGTCGTTTAAAGAACAGAAATCCCAATTCCAGTGAAGAAACATCTGGGGCTTCTGCAAATTCTGATACTATGTCAGATGAGATGAAAATCAGGGAACAAATTAAATTAGACGTTTGCTACTTTGTTGATAAGGTAACTTTGAGTTTTTTTAAATTATTATTCAAATGCTAAAATTCCAGTTGTATCCCGTGGCTCAAGAGAAATCTAAAAGGTCTATGGACGAACTGAAAACGCAAACTTGTTAAGGTGTGTAAGATTTAAATTAACATTATTATTTATAATTTATTATTATAACATTGAGTCATGTATAAATGGTTGTCACACTATTAAATAAATTCAGATATTAACTGTTTTAACAATCTCCTACATATCTGGAGTAACTACAACGAATAAAATTGCGTGACTGTTGACGATTGAAGTTCTATTTGGCCCATTTTAAATTGTAACCTTTGCAACCACTTCAATAGTACTGGATTATGTAAATTAATCTTGGTTTTGTCGGTCAAAATCTCAGAGTATATTGTAGGTGGAAAATTACGGCAATTTTGTAATCGCACTTGAAGATGTCCAGGTAGCTAAAAACATTATTGTTGATTGGAAAAAAAAATTATTTTCGTTACTTGTATTTGACTTGAACATAGTACTGGAGTCCAAAGGGGTAGAAGTTTAGCCACAAAAGTTGAGTGACATTCCAACAACGCTTCTAACATACTTAGAAAATGTAAACTCACGATTTCGCTGAGCTAAAAACGTAAAAATTAAAAAAGAAAAATTATTGTAAAATCACCCACTATTTTCGAATGCTGGATCAGTTGTAGTATACATGGTGTTACTTTACCCCAGAACTCAAATAGTATGTTCATTGTTACGTTGTAGGCCTCCGTAATAGGCATGTGCGTGTTTAGGCTTTGTTCCAGGTACACTGTCCATAGCTAAAATAGTTTAAGTTTTCAACTGAATTAACAATAATTAAAATTACTTGGCATAGAATAAATGTATGAAATAGGGAAGACATGTGGAGGACGGACGTCTTAGGCTGTTCTGCAAAACCTGCCATTATTGTTTGAATATGATCAGCTACTTGACAAGAAGCTTCTTGAGGTATTGGTTGGCTTAAATTGTGAACATTTCCATGCAAAGCTGTATATGTCAAAGATCCCAAAAGTAACCATGATAACAGTCTAATATGGCCTACGCAATCAGTAAATTCTCTGGGCCTAAAACTCGTTTAGTTATTAACAATTCAGATTTAGAAACAACTTACGTTTGTTGGGCGATTGAAGTATTGTAGAGCCAAGGAAAGTATCGCGTCACTGCGCGATTATCTCTACCGTTTCCTTTCGTTATTTCAAGAGCTACATATTGAGCAACACCACATTTAATTATTCCGCCCAAGGTGTCTTCGTTAAGACCGATGTTTATACCTTTACAGTAACTCTGGGGAAGATCATTTATTAATTTTTATCGTTTTTAAAATTACAAACTTGTTTGCAATTTACCTTCATTTTAGAAATCGTATGAAAATCAGTTAAAAACTCCAATATGTCGCCTAGGTGGAGTTTCATACATTCTGATATGCCTGTTGTGACAGCCGGACCGCAATCGAGTGAGAATTGTGGACAGTCTTTTATTACTATATTCGATGGAATAGAACCACCAAGATCCTTTGGAAAATGTTAAAATTGCACTTTTTTTAAATAATAAATAAATATAACTTACTTGCAAAATTAAATTGATTAACATAATTAAATTTGAATCGGGAATTGTTGTTTTGAATTTTAAGGCTTGCACTAATTCGAACACCACCATTCTATTTAAGATCAATTTATCTCTTTCCTAAAAAAATATTTCAGGCAATAATTGATATTAATATAGTGCAATAACTTACTTTAGTAAACGCCCTATTGCACAAGTAACATATTTCGACTAAGCAACTGTATTTTAAAATATTAGTTTGTATCGCGTAGCTAAGGATTTTGGAGAATGGCTCTAAAAGTCCTTTAAATTGCGAAATTAAAGGAATTTTGAAAACAGAAATAATTATTTTAAGGAGTGGTAGAATATCGTCTATGGTGTGCAACAATAACAGCATTCTCCTGTATAAATTTTCCAATTGTTGTAAAACTGTACTCCAAGAAGGTGTACTTGGACCTAAAGCAGCTTCTAATGGTAAACAATTCAAGTAGCAAGCAATATTTTGTAGAATTATCGGCATTGATTCCACTGGTAGTGTTTTTTTGGAATTTAGAGTCTGCAATTTAGGGAAATAATCGAATGAAATACATTCAATAGATACTTACTTCGAGTAAAAGTTGTAGAGGCGCAACGGGATTTAGTTCGTTGAAATCAATTAGAGCTTGTATCACTCTTTTAAAGAATTGAACTCGAGCCGTTTCTACAATTTTTTTTATAAATTTTGCTTAATATTATTAAAAAAATTACCAGAAGCATTTGTTTGGAACATTTGAGTGAAAACTCCATTTGGCGCCAATTGATGTAAAACACAACGCAAAAATTGATGTGCAACACTAACTGCGCCTCCGGGAAGATGAATATTGCTCTCACTTTGCCAAGGATACATTGCGTTAGTTGCTACCCTAAAATCACGTTTTAATAAAAAAGTTTTGTGGTAATTAAACAAATACCTTGCAACTATACTTAAAATATCGGGAAGCATAGGGGCAGCTAATGCAGGTTCTCGATGGATAAAAGTCCCTAAAGTGACTATGCAAAGTCCAATTTCTTCATCACTGTACTCTTCTTTTGCCATTCCACATTCTGAACATCTTTCATTAACACATTCATCTCCTATACGAAACGAACTTTGCTTCATATCATTTATTTCAAATTTTGGTGATAATTCGGGACTAAACCAAGCGCCAGGCCTTCTAGGATCATGCGCTGAATACGATCCCATTGTGAAAGGTCCCACTTTTCGCATTCGTTGTCTTTGATTTATAATTGATTCTCCTAAAATTATTAAAGAAAATTCGGGGGATTCCTAAAAAATTCATTTGATTTCACACTAACTTTGGTTGTCCGTTTTGGTTGTTTTATTGAAAAAGTGGCCGTTATCCTCGATATCAACTTGATTAGGTGGACTCTCCAAAGCTACTTGTTTGATCAATCGTCGAGGACTGTGGGACTGAACACACTCTTCTTTGGCGTTGGTGTAAATTTTTTCAATTTTTTTATTATCAGTCTTGTTTAACTGAGCATTAATTCCTAAAACTTGTCGGACTTTATCGACTAATTGCGAAATATCTTTGGTGTGTTGTCCTATCGGAAGCAGTCTTTCTTGGTTAGGTATCTCCAACTGCGACTCCATAGTTGGCGAAAACGCAACGTAATCTAAAACAATAATGAAACTAATTACTTGCGTATTTTACTTCAATAATTTACCGGATGATCGATTCGAACCAATTGGTAGCAATCTTTCTAATGATGGAGCCGGTAGCAACTCCTGATTATGTTTAAAACAATCGGAATCACAGTCTGAAACTGGAGTACAAACAGGAGTTATGCTAGGTTCGATTATTTTTTTATGTTTTCCTAAAGGCATTGGTTTGCTGATGTGTTGAGTATCGACAGAACTTGAAGTAACTTGTCTATGAAAATCAGTTGTTACTGTTTTAGCATATTGAGAACCATTAACAGAATTTATTGATGATGTTGAGTTAAGTCTACCGCAATTTTTCGTGTAATCACATGGCAATCTGTGCATTTCTAAACTCTTTTTATTATCGTACTTCATCGATTCCTCTTCGCTTCCAATTATCCAAGTGGGTCTTTTGTTGAAAGATCTAACTACTTGACTTACGTAACCTTCTTTTGGTGCTCTTACAACTGCCGTATCTACATGTTCTTGCGGTTTCATTATGTTACAAACTGTTTTTGTTTGGACATGACAACAAATTTCATCCATACCTTCTTCAAAAGAATCTTGAATACTACCATGTAACGTACTATCAGACATATCACTTTCAGGTATTGCTATCAGTTCTGATTCTGTATCATCAGCATCAATACTAAAATCGGCGAGTTTTCTAACATTTCTTTCCCACATTTTGTCAGGTTGAATACATTGAATCGCTTCTTCCCAATGCGTTTCCATACTTGTAGTTGATGAAGGTTTTGCATAAACAACTTGAGTTTTTCCTCCTTTCGAACTTATTGAAACTTGCACTGATTGCCCATCTGATGAAAACATGGGAGATAAAGGAGGAGTTGAACGTTCTTGATGTTCATTTTCTGCACCCAAAGAGGGTTGACTAACATCTAGAGTAAAACAGTTTTTTATTTGAACCTTCTTTTACCATAGTTACCTCGAGACCGTGAAGGGGGTGCCCCCATTATTATAGTAGCTGGTATTCTTCTACAGTGATGATGTTGGGAATCCAAAGTATTCAGAACAATTCTGATTAATGAAGTCAATTGCATACAATGAGGTTGTTGACTATACTGATACTACAAAAAAAAAAATAATAATGAAACCGTGCCACTGCTGATAAAGAACTCACCTTATACAACAATACTACTAACGACATTAACCAATTTCGACGAAAATGCGCTTCTAAAGTCCATAAACTGTACGTGGGTTGTTGAAAATCCAAACTATTTGTAATATAATAAGGGGATGGGGCGTATTGAAGGAGAATAAGACATGTCGGAAGTAAGAGACGACCCATTAAGTTATTTTGGTCTAATACTTGGGGTAAATTTGATAGAAATACGCTAAATGCAGGTGATGATCGTAATCTTTGGGGTGGTAGATACAGTCCCCGATCACTTTGGCTATAACCTAATAAAAGATAGAGATGTCGTAATACGATTCCCTGCATTTTAGCCAAATATTTTTCTTCTGCTGGAAATGCTTGGTCTGATCTCGACAGAAATTGCAATAAAAGAAAAACTAGCAAATGCATCGTTTCCTTGTCAGCTTCTTCCAAATCGATGACTCTTTGCAAAAAATTGATAATGTTCTGATCATCGGCTACGTTTAACGAATGCATGTGGCCATCTGTAAAAACAACCAATTAGATTTTTGTTTAGGTGATTTAACAGAATTGAATCATGCCATGCGGCTGTCATTTTACTTAACATCCTTTCTAAACGATTAATTGAACTTACGTACATTCATGCGGCCACTACAGCAAGACAACTACATCTAGTTTCTACCTGGAAAGCTGTTACTAGTGCTTAAAAACTGACCGAGTCCGAAACGTGAGCTTTTCCTCTTTAAAATTGGAGCAGAATACTGCCGACTGTACACTTTTTCTTTAGCTTCTACAAGAATACGAGTGTTTACATATAAGTAGATATAAAAAACTAATTGCTTAGAGAGACACACCTTTGTTTTCATGTCGTGGGATAATAGAGGCAGGAGCGGACATTGTGCGTTTATAGGGCCATTTTGTGCCGAAACTAGCACTTAGAGTTTTCACCGAACTTGTGGCGCTACCCTCAGATTGTGACAGTGCTTCATGAGCCCTATGTAGTTTTTTGAGAAAGATTTCACTATTCATATCAGTATTTCGTAAATCTATAAACTAGATTGTTAACTATTGTATTTGTTGGTAATAAAACATCACCTCTCAAATAAGAAATATCACCAGCTTTCTCTAAAGTAATTTGAGCTTCAAGAAACAAAGTATCGAAGCGATTGAGAAAAAACTCCCAGTTCAAAATTTTTCTTTCACTTAAAGAATTGTGTAATTGATAGAGACATTGAAGCACCATGGGTCTATCAACTATGACGGAATCAAATTGAGTTTCCAAACACATTATTAACGACTGTAATTATCAAAAGTTATACGTTGCAAAATTTACTTTAAATTGAATACTTTAATTGCAAAATCATGGATAGTTCCTAGATATAGGGTTGCTCTTTGAGCCACGTATATGTTGGGATCGTCCATACTAGAAATTAAATAACAGAAGGCATTGGCAAGCGCGGCTTGTAATGGAAGCACATTTCGTAATGGACTAGAATCCATAAAGCGGGCCATCACTGTAACCCTTTCAACTGCTGTAAATCTAATACACCAATCGTTACTGTGGAAGTCTTCTTGAATAACCCTCCAAAATACATCAGAACCAGCAGGTAACGTAATGGAGTGAAGCAATAACGGGACTACTTCTTGACAAATATGGGAATGTTCGGAATTGCATAACTCCCATAAACTAGAAATAATCATGCAGTCATTGTAAATATTATCAAGATATTACATTACTTTTTTATTAGCAAGTTCTCTTGACACCAGATGAAAAAGCCTCTGTGCTCTTTTGAAGCTTTCGTGCATGCATCCCCGTGTAAAATTAATATATTCAGACATTGCAGCATGTAATATAAAATGTCTGGTTTATCGACTTTAGATAATTCTTGGAGTAACTGGTGAATGTATTGGAGGGGTTGAGGTAGATCGTCTACGCAAAATTTAAATTTTCCAACAGAAGTTTGCCAGAAATTGTCCAAATCATCTCCTGGTTCCGGTTCAACGGGTTCATCATTTTCTCCAATGACTTGAGGTTTTGCTATTTGGACGGTTGCCGCGGCTACAAATCATAAATTGATTGTTCTATTCAAATTATTTTATATTTGTAAGTACCGACGTCAGATTCTGATAATGTAATAGCACGAGCTACAGCTGACACAACTTTTTCTGCTGGTATTATGGCGGCGAGGTCTAGTTGTTCGGAAACTGTTTCAACAGTTGCTGTCATTATCTGAAACGGATGAAAAATAACAGAATCAAGTCGAAACAATAAGTGAATTGAAAGTGATGCGGAAAACTAATTTCGTTTTGAAAATTGCTACTTTTCGTACAGAACACACGTGAGGCATATGAACTAGAACTCCTCCTACTGAATGGACTTCTGGAATAGGCATGTTGAGGACTACATCGGTTTTCGATTCTTTCTTATCGCTTTCTGGGGGACTCTTCCTGCTGTGGTCGTCCCAGTTTTCCTCGAGAGGTGGCTGAAATTGATCATTTATTATTTGATTGTTGCAATTTAGAATAGTTTACGTCAGGAGGATGAGCTGGATAAATCGGTGATAGATATTTGATGAGTTGCAAAGAAAGTTGATGCCACATGATACTCGATTCGCAATAACTACATTCTGATTTCGACGAACAAGAATGACTTCCGATCCACGCAGCTGTTATCATGCATTTTAATAACCAACAGACGTCTTTTGATAATGAAGAGTTTAAACCGGTGTGTTTATCGATATCTTGCAGTTCCATTTGTTTAAGTAAAATATCCAACATCAGTATACAACAAAACAAGTTATGTTCCGCATCCGTTTCGAATTCGGTGTGTTGTGAATAACGATTTTCCTCATCTGAAAATGATGTCTTGGCTGAATCGCAGTCTTCGATTACAGGTGCTACAAGAGCAAAAGTGGAGGTGCGATATCTATACAACAAACACACAGGACTACTTACAAATTGAGCCACGTTTTGGTCCCCCATTAGTTTCTAGATCGTGGTATTTTATGGATTTCTCGACAGTATCGCCTTCCACTCCGCATTTCATGAAGGAAACTCCGTCACCGAAGATCGTGAAGAGAAGATGAAGAGGAATTATGATCTCCAACATTGTTAAGGTCTGAAGAATTTCGTAACGAAAATTGGGTTATTTAAACAATTCGTTGTATCTAGTGACCTACTTGCAACCAATGGAGAGCTTGCTCTTGGACTTTGGCACTAGTTTTCTGGAAGCGTACAGCGACAAATTGATACATCTTTTTAGCGTCGAAGCCCAAAGGGCTCATTTCTGTGTCTAGGATTTTGCTTAAAATTATGCGAAGTTCCGACAGTTCTTTTTCAGGTACGTCATTTACTATAGCTTCCATCCAATGCGGCATGACATAATCCCATATTTCTTGCGTTATTACTTCGTATGGTACTAGGCAAAACAGGCGATTTAAACCGTCTTTCAAATGAGACGTTCGTGACGCTAAAGTTTCCCTAAAACCCCAAAATGTGTTAGTGATTAGTGCTAATAAAACTGTCCCGCCTCACCAGTGACCTCCGATTCGGGCGTATTCAGGAGGATGGGGTAGCAGACATGAAATGAAAAGTTTATAGTGGGTTTCGCTGATATCTCTCAGCCAACCACACACATTTTCAGTCTTTAATTTCTCTAAGGTACTTTCTTCCTGGCCTGTACAAAACGCAAGATAATAGTTACACAGATTTTGAATGTAATTTGGTTTACCATCATATGAATATGCAGTCATATGAAACCAATGGAAAAGCATTGCTAAAAGCCGCCCTAATACTTCAATTGGTGTATTGTCTGTTGGGGTACATCTCCCCACCAACAACCAAACACCGTATCTACCTAAAAGCTGGCGTTCCTCTACCGTAATATTGTCAACTGCCGCAACCGGGGTTTTACCCTCAATATTCTCTTTATTTTCAACTGTCGGAGTTTTCGCTTCCTTCAACAAACTACAACAACAAAAATCGATCAGTAAAACTCAAACAATGAAAATTCAAAACTTTACCTCACAATCGCCTCCACCATGTATGTTTGCATTTCCGCATCCATACTCCAAGTAGGTGGTAAGCTTTTGTGAACAACGTGATCTCCGCCTCTTCTGTTATTATGGCGGTTATTATGGCATTGTTCGCAGTACCTGATTGGATGATTACCGTTATAGCTTGCACATTCTGTCGAAAAACAAATCGAAATTGCAGCTTTATCAGTGGATCTGCAATTTTTATTTTCGCAAATCATTGAAACTTGTTGCATTGGATGTAAAATATCAAAAAACATTTGATTCGGATGCTCGCGATGAATTTCATTAGCGCATTCTATACATAAATAAAGAGGAGGAGGCGTATCACTGGCGAATGTTATTGAAATGCAATGATCGTAACAAACTTTAGCTGCTTCGGCATTTCCAGCATTAGGACACATGTCTCTTTGGCAAACGAAGGGTTGAGGGTCTTCTTAAAAATAACCCTAAAGTAAAAGTTTTGGAACAATTCAAAATTACCTGCAAATTTGCAAATTAGATTTTTCCTGTCGAATAAATTGGCGTTAAATGTAGGCCAGTAATAGAATAGAAGTTTGGCTGCTGAAGAACGTGCTGTTGAAGTACCATAAGCGATGACGCTTAATATGTCTTTTAAAATGTTTTGTTTGAGGGTCATCAAACATTCGAGAAGTTGACAGTGATGTGCTGGATTTGTTGAATATTGGAATACCATCATTATTACGGCCGATACAGATTGGCAAATGTCTTGTTCTCGATCGTTGTGACGTGCTGCAAAGTATTCAACCATCAAAAATTACCGAAAGCAATTGCTAGGTACTACTCACTTATCGTGAAGGGTAAAATGTAAAAACATAAAGAATTAACGATGTCTTGATGGAGACTGCTAGGAAGAACCGCAATCGAAGATGCTGTTAAATAAGGCAAATTATCAATCAAATCGTGTTCTAAAAATGGAAGAAGACAGCCTAGACATTGCAGGGTAGCTTGTCCGAAAGCTAGAATTCATTTTGTTTTAGTTGCGCAATTATTTGATTTTTCATTGTGCTTACAATGGAGTTCGTACTGAATAAGGGGAGCAACTTCTATTAGTGGAATTATTGAATTGTAAAGTCCTTTGTAGTCTAAACTTGGAAACAGTCCCATGCGAACTGAGTCCATTTCTGGATTCTTTAGGAGGTCGAAGGGTGAATTGGGTACATCTTTAAGAACGGCTGAAAAGATGAAAGATGATGAACGAGACTTATTGCTGATGGATTTACAATTGAAACTTACTCAGGAGAGTTTGTGAAAAGTATTTGATAGTGTTTGCTATGTCAAGCCCCGAAGGTGGGGGCATGACCCCCTGCATAAGACGCAGTTGGTAGTCATACAGGCTGCGTATTTTGGCTGTAACTAATTTACGGATTAAATGACGACTGGTCGATCATGTAGAGTTGGCACCGACGAGAAAGAAATTTCCAAAATATGGGCTTGAGTGTTGAATTGGCATTAAATTATTAAAAATCTATATCTAAATGATTGCTTGTGATTGATAAGTAGTGTTTTTTCGTTTCTTTATTTAATTGATGAAGCTCCACGTTTTGGAAATGATTGGAATTGACAGTTATACAAAAATAGCATTAAGCCGCTTCGTGAACACAATGTGATGATATGATATGATTGATGTAATGTGGGTTGACCGGTGCCCAGTGAAGCGGTGATTCCGATGATGAGGGGGTGTTCTGGTCAGTGCCAAGCAGTGGGGATAACACATCTATATTTACAAACACGTGAAAGAACAACATAGAAGGTATAAAGTTGCTTACATGCAGCAGCACGAGTACCCATGTTGACAATGCAGTCACAATAATCAAACGCAAGGGAAACACTGAGGTCACATTGTTTAAAACGTGCGGGAATCTTCAACATGGGGGCAGCTTCGTTATCCCATTACAAATCAACAGTGGTAGAAAATAAGGGACAATTGAAGGATTCTACAAAAATAGAGGAACATAAACACGTGGCTAGGCCCCAACAATCCCAGCATCCTCTGCTATAGGAGATCGATAGCATCCCGACACCCGACACTCGCGCGCGCTAAAAATACGGCTGCTAGGTACTTACAATTAGCACTTACATCGCATATTTATATAAGAGCGCATTTTTAATAGATCTGTCGTGAACATCAGTCTAAAATTGAGAAGAAGCACTGTACATCTGCGGTTTAGTTCGCAACCAATCGATATTATCTTCAAGATATAGGTTCTCTTCCAAAGCTGCGCCTTTAACCGAACCCGACACTATTTCAAATCTACTCTTTTAACACGTACCTATTTACTTAAAATTAAAACCAAAAATCCTGTCAACAACACATACAATCTAGCACTTTGTTAACTACTCTTTAGTAACATTTAAAATGAACTAAATCCAACAAAAACACTTCTTCTACCTCCCCTTCGCTCAATCCCAATTGGTCTCAGTAGAACTTAACAAAACAATTAAGTACATCAAAATATTAACGTTGTGGCCATTGACAAATTGAATTGTCAGATTCGAGCCAGTAACAACAATTTTTCCATAGAAGAAGAGAAAAGGTGTCACACAAATTTCGACAACGATTAGTGCAAAATCAAAAGAAAAACAGCAATTTTTCTCTCTGGGCAACTTACACCAAAATTTATTTATAAATTCACGAATAATTTTGTTCAGTTTCTCGCACTAAAAAATATAAAATAGATAGCACCAATTTTGCGCAAAAACAACGTGTTTAGTGTAAAAATTTAAGCAAAACAGTCCGTAAACACTGAAAATGATCGGGAATATAATCGCAAGCGTGCGCACATCATCCAAGCGAGGGTGGGTCCTCATTTATTCGATCCGTTCTCACCCTGGTTCCCCAGTTGCATTGGGTCCAGTTCTATATCTAACTTCTTTCTGCACTTTCTAATCAATAATGACGAAAACATACTGTTGACGGACCGAATAAGAATGGACAAAGGTAAGACTAACCACCATCCTTATATAACCGTAATTATCCCCATCCAATCTCGAATGTCGACGCAGCTACAATTTTTTTCCAATCACCCCCGCAGCTTGCCCTTTCATTCGTAAATTTAACAACAGTCTGATTCGGTTACAATTACGTCAATTCATGACCTCAATACCCTTGATAAATAATTTTAGAAGACGGGGAGGCGATCGCTGATAATTGTAACAACATTCGCCTATACATGTATATACATATCGTGCATTTAGGGTAATGAGATATCAACAAATTCGTTCAACATCAACATCAATGTTTAATCTCCAGTTGTTTTGTAAAAGCAAGTATCGAACGCGTCTTCTCGCAAATTGGTTCTATTTAGAAATTACGTTGTTCGAATTTCAACAGCTAGCTAGCGCGTTTTCTCCAAAAACAGTACGATCGAGGCCTACGTTACTAACAGGCCAGAGGCCGGAGCCTCATATTTTTATGGCGTCCATCGGAGTCCATGAGTTATGTCAGCTCGTACGCTCAAACCAAAGAGTAAAGAACTTATAAGTTCTTTACTCTTTGCTCAAACACCAACATGCGCTGCATCCCGAGCAGTAATATTATCACGGTTATAATATTTTCAAATAATTTTAATAATTGTAAGCAAAATAAGAATGAAATTAGATCGAAAATAAGGGCGCTTAATACATACGTAGAAATTTTAAAATATCAAAAAGTAACAAAATAAAAGCAACAAAGTTTAATTCAAAAAATAAATAATAAATTTGAAGGATAAGAACACCTATTTTAACAATAAACCTTGATAAAAACTAAAATGGATAACAATATTTAACTATCGTGATTAAAATTTTGCAACTTTATCCCTTTTTTTAATTACATTCCTATTATTTCTAATTTTGGAGTAATTATTTAATAGAATGTTTGCAAAGTAGCACAAAATAATCTTAAATAGTTTTAAAAATTCCATGTTGCAATTTACTTCTTCGTTGTCGATGAGATTTTTAGATTTGAAACTTTTGAGCATTGAAATGATAAGCGACGACTTATGGCAATGTAACATTAAAAAATTACCTTCATATCTTTCAGAAATTATTATCTTAAACAAAGCATACGAGTTCATTTACCAGATCATCAGAAGAAACCTTTAACCCCCTCCTCTATCCATTACCTTTAAATAATCATTCTGACGGTGCTATTTCTAAATCTTTGTTGGTAATTAACAATGCAGGGCAACTTTTGCAGGAAATCTTAATAGCACTCTGTTTCTTTGCCATATATCCGGCAATATAAATAAAAACTTATATGTCGCTCTCCTTTAATGATATACTTTCTCTATTGATATCATTGGATTTGAGTAAATCAGTGTCGTTACGATCAAGATCGGCATCAGACTCGGATCGCAATAAAATATCCTTAATTTGGACTCGCCATAACTTATGATTTAAGCTTTAACAAACTGATGAATTTAAGTTTTCGCTCGGACTCCACAACGTATACGCTAATATGATAATTTCCTCCAGACATACCGCGGTACAGGCCAAATCTAGCCTCAAAATCATCGGCTTGAAATTTGCCATAAAGAATATACTTGCACCCCAAATTATTTAAGAGATAATTACACAGTTCAATCATTGTTTTAACTGTTTGCTTTAATGCAAAGTGTGTCTCATTAGTTAATTTCCCATAACGTCTTGGGACAACTTTTAAATCATTCCAGTTATCTAGCGATTTAAAAAAGTTTTTCAAAACAAATATATTATGGCTATCCTTCCTAAATTTATCCCGCTTTTCGACTTCATTATTAAACATTAAACCCGCTCCCAAATCGTCACTCGGTCCCAAATTGGACTCCGATCGTGACGTCACGGCCGCTTGCATCTTAGACTCTGGCCTCAGTTCGATCTACAAATCGTCATGGTGATTGCAACAGTCTATTTGACGTTCTTCAAATTGCTCTCCTTCTAACTGATTTCTAAAGGATTATTTGCAGTTACCACAGCAATATTTGTCTTACTGTAATTTTAAATCAATTGTACGTGTGGTTGTCTGTAATCAGTTTTCTTCGAAAGGATCGGGAGATAATGTTGACGAACTCCGTCAAAGATTAAACAACATGAAGAAAATGATGGCCGAGCGACAACGACAAGGGGACATCGACGAAGGAAGAAGATCCAATTCCGTTGGAGTGATCGACGGAAGTTTTTTAAGTGTGGTTTTTGGTATAGCTTTATTAGTTATTGTAACTGTGAGCCTGTACGCTTTCTACAATCTTTATCACGCCATTCTAAAGAAATTTCCTTCCCGTCATGAAGAATTGTAATTATCTTTTAGATTCATTTAGGTTGTAGTAATGATGTCGGTAATTTTGAAATTGTTTTTGTACACTTTATACTGTAACAATTAAATGTATTTGTTAAATTGTGGTTTAACTTTAGAGGAGAGAACGATGGAAAATCATACAAAAACGATAAGGATTTTTTTGTAATTATTAGTTGATCTTGATCAAAACAATTCAATTCAAGATTTTACAGTCTGCTGAACTCTATAAATAATTTCTTATAAAATAATTGTGAAGGCACAAATTTGTTAATGCGAGAGTGTCGCTATGTACAGTTTAGTCAGTGCTTAAATGTGTCGAATGACACTACTTTTGCACTTTTTTAGCTACGCGTCCATGAAATGGCTTTACATTATGAGAAAATCACATTGATATCGTAATTTTACAATAAATATAGTTGGTATATTTTTATTCATACAAAATACTTATTAATTCAAACTAAAACAAGTATTTCCAAACAAAAAGTCCCCTAAATGAACATAAAAAACATTCTACTATTAGAATTACAACAAACTAAAACTAAAAAACACTGACTCACATGTTCAAACAGAACAAATAACTATGGCAACACTTCTGTTTGTGAATATATAGATAACAGAGGGAATTTAAACTTTAGAAATGCTAAGCTTTCGATATTTATACAGTATGGACTATGAATAGTAATAAATTAATACATGGATAAAGTGACTTGATGAGAATGAATTTGAAAACTAATTGTTCCTAAATTTGAAATATACGTCGAAATTGTCATTCAATATGCACTGCATTTAATTTACATAGATTTTAGTTACTTGTCTGCAAGTTCCTCAAGCTCAAAAAAAAGAAAAATACCCATAAAGGTACACCTACTGCGTTCTATATAATAGTGAATATCTTTACTGGTACACAGCCATTTTCCCGATATAGTGAAGCACTGATTATCTGAAGTTGGGTTACTGTTGAAGCTCATAATTCAGAAATAAATACGTATTCAGCCCCAAGTAAGCAACGTTTACCTAGAAATATTCTTTTAGGAATTAAACAATCAGCGCTACACTACAGTATAGACTAGAATGAAATTTAATGGCGAGTCAAATGACTAAATTGATGGAGACTTCTAGTTCCACCTCAACTGTCCACGTTTATTCACACACTACAGCCTTGAGTCACTTCATCACTGGACTGTTGACTCCAGCGACATTGGTGATTGTTATTATTGCTACCACTACGTAAACTTTGTTCTAACTCTAGTAATTGTCCCATAAAGTTTAGATTCGGAGAAATAATAGGTCGAACTGCTTTCACCATTTTGTAGGCTTCCACCATCGATATTTGCTTGTATTTCATTATGTAGGCGATCGCTATTGTGGCACTACGTGACACACCCGCCTGGCAATGCACCAACACTCGCAACCCGTTGTTCCTCGCTTCCTCTGAAAGGGAAAAAAATTAAAATTATTATTATTTTAATATTTATGTAATAAATTGATAGGAAAATAAGTTAAAACGCTGGTAGTTATGCAACTTAATTTACACGACACCGTTCCAACTGCAGTCTTGGTTTAAAAAAATATTTAGTACTGTTTAAAATAGAAATAAGCGAGCGGGGCAAAAGAGAAAATGAGTCATTCTTCTAAAATTCGGTCTATATTTGAGGCTTAGCTTATTTTAGATCATGTTATTTATAATATTCAAAAGCGAAATTTCAATAATCATCAAATAGTGGGTTTGTTTGAATGGATTAGTGCGCAAGGTTGACAATTTCTAAACGATTTCTATAGAGTTAATAACGTAAGCGCGAAAACATCGATGCAAACGCATTTTACTCGTTTACGTAATCGCACTTCGTTACCGGTGACGCTTAAAAATATGATTAACATTCACGGTTTGGATTATTGACCTATGCATTTCCCAATTCGGAGTTTCATTAGATTTGTCACGGCCGGAAGAGTTTGGGGAAAATAATTGATGTTACGCCAATAACTTAGGGCCGTTTACGGCCGTAGTGTCGCAATGGCTAATGACTAAGCGTTTAGTTGAATACCGCAATGTTTATGAATGGAACAGAGTTTTAGGGCACTAACACAATTAATGCATATGGTTATGGGATACCGGGTGTGAGTCACAGGAACGTCGGCCAACGGCCCTTGAACAATGAGTAGGATGAGTAATGGTGGCTGTGACTCAAAACTCTCGACAAGGCCGTTACCCAGCCAAATGTGCGCCATTCATAAGAACTTCAATGCATGCACATGCTTTCTCTCTGGAACAATGAACGCATGAAACGTAACGTAGACAACATTGCAGAACGATTATCCCCAAACTGGTCTTGTAAATGTGAATTTTACGAGAGAAAAAAGAACGGAAACAAAACCAGAAATCTAGCTTTCCCTTGAGCGAAATTTTTGTTGCGGGATGAAGGTGGACTTGTACGCGCTTCCTGTTTCATTCGCGAAAACGCAGAGATTCCATCGAGGCCGCTAAATCAACTGATACTTGAGAAGTGCCAAAGGACCAACTCGATAGTTTCAAAATTGTACCTATGTGTTGATTCAAATTGTGAAACGCCCGTCACCTTCGGAAGAGACGTTCACCTTATCGCTGGACTTTGAAGAATCTTGAAGGAAATTTCCAGGCTAAACAGGAAATTTCTGGAAATTCCCAATTATTTGGCTTTTTTCGTGATTGTTATCATTTTTTTTTAATAAGAATTTGGGTTTTTGTCAGTGGCGGAAAGTACTTTCTTAATTTAATTTGGACGATTAGCAGCGGCACAATTAAGTAATTATCATCGGATTTTACACCATCTGCGTGAAAACAATGACTTCTTAGAAAGCAAGTTGTTAAGAAAAACGTGAGTCATGGGCTTACCAATGAATTCGAAAGCCTCTTCAAAATACTGTTTGAGGTTTTGATGTCCGCAGTCCGTGGCAGGTATTTGCTTATACGTGATCCCGCAGGTTTCGTGATACCCGGCCAGCTGTTGGGTAACGTTCAAGACGCAGGTGGTGCCCAGATCTTGTAGACAAGACAGGTCGGCCGCGTTCTTGCTGTTGCCCAGATACAAAAAGGGCAGTACTCTAGAGGCCGGATGCGAGTCGATATCGGATAAAGCTGGACACGAAGCGGAGGATGGGAGACCCCGTGACGATAAACCAGTAACCAGAGTGTCTTCGCACAAATCCTTATGTTTACGATGGAATTCGGTGTGACCTCCTGAAAGACAGAATGACTCATATTAGAAGCGTTCGCGACGTTTTATCCGTGTGGAAATTGACGTAATCAAACTTCTAGACACTACCAAGACATATTGTTACTACTTCCATTGTAGGAATCCAATTTATTAATTATCTAAATTTTGAGTAACGCAATAGAATGATCAAGGATCACCCATGCGACACGTGTCACAATATTAATTAACTTATTATTAGGTCAACAACAAACACAAATATTCACGCATCATTTACATTAGTACATTTTAATGAGTAAGACAAGAAGGAACTAAGGAATTCGAATAATTAGCCCTATTAGCATTACAAAGTGTTAGTGAGTCACTTTAAAATCTGTTCATAGGGTGCAAATAATTGAATGAAAATTATTTAAACACTCGTTTGGATACCAGTGAATCATATAATTCAACCCCAACGGCAACTAGGGATCATTCAAACCCATGTGTTTGATGGTTGGCGGTGAGTCACATGTGCAAGATTCGAACAATACCGTATCTTCGTTTGAAAGGTCTTCCAGATGTTACCCCTGCATTTTTATTTATTTACACCTATACAATGACGTGGTATTGCCGTTACTATACAATACAAATCCGGGGTGCAGTGACGTCATCACTATACGACCCTCAGATTTCCGTATAAACAACTCGATATTTCTAGATATCATGGTATTATCGCAATTAGTCAACTCTAGATATCGGAATGAATCACGAGATAAGAGGGTAATAATTGATAGACTGTTTGGTTTAGGGTAGGCACCAGCAAAGTCATGAAACCTCATGGTGTTCAACACGTGATTGTTTTCACCTTGTCTGGTCGTTCTAAATAAACTTTAATCACCCGGAAACTATCATGTTGTTGTTGACAACGTGAAAGTCACTTTCCTCCAAAATGTGGCGTTATATAATTTTAATTTCAAATTTAATTTTAGGGGATGTTAAAGTTGGCGCGAAAATTACCGGTTTGTTTACATTTGAAAATATGCAACACTTACGAGTTTGTTGGGGCATTGGTCTGAATCTGAGAACCAGACAATTGCTGGGTCTTTTAATCCTCATAACTATAGAGATGTAAAGCAACACTAATAAATAATTAGTCAACAATAACACGAGTTAAATGTATCAGTCAGACACGGCACAAGTGAATCCTGAGCGAACACACCAACTAATGTGAACTAAGTTAGGTGGGGGAGTATGCGTCATTGAGTGTCCATTTAATGTTTATGTTCTGCGTCATTTTGAAGCATCAAGGACGAAGACGAAATCCCCTCGTACTTCCAGAAATCACCGCGATTTTTTGTTTACCATATTAATCCTGTTTAGTGACTAATTAAATGTTTTTCTGACTAATCCCCTGATGTTATTGTTTACTCGTTCCAGATCAGGATTGAGCAATGAAACAATTAGCAAACACATCACCCCAAGTTTAACAGAAGGATCGAAATTAATAATACCTGATAATTCTGACTCATCAGTGTACTACATCAAATTATCACTATGTATACAACGTTATCAAATATGGAAGATTATTGCCCAAATATTCCAACAAATCGAAACGACAAGACTCAAACGCTGCCATTTTCCAGGAACTATCCAGATTTTCTTTCAAAATTCGCACTAGTCATACGAAAATGTTTCGATAGATTTTTTGGTAAACCAAGTCACTTCGGATTAGATGAAACTGATATATCGGTGTGCCTTGGATTGAATCAATTAAACTCACTGCGTAAATTCTTAGTGTTGACATAAATAATATGCAAGAAGCACCTATTGTTTGGATTGATAATGAATAATGCAAGAATTATTTAGAATTGACAATATCGCTAAGAAATTCCATGTATGATAAAAAGAAAAATAGGCCACAACCAAAATTTTCCCAACTTCCTCCATGCAGTTATCAGAGTTGTATAGTTTGAATGAATCATTCAGACTATGTCAATAATTATTTAAAAAGAAAAGTGTCGGTATTTCACTTGTATTTATATACAATCCCAACGCTAGTCACCATTTGAAACGGGGTAAAAAAATCAAAAAATATATTTGAATAATGATTGGGCGATAACTAAGTCACTACCAGAAAGGATTTTTGAAACCAAATCAAATTTTAGTCACCAAAACAAATAAAATTATTATTTTCCGAAATTGAAACTCTTATGGATGTGTGTAGGTTTGTAAATTTGCGATGATTTCATGAATATTTAAACAATGACAGTTTAACGGAAAATTATCCGGTTGCGGTTTTGTGTTATTAAAACTGTGTTATTACTGAGTAATTGTGAAAGAATTGACGAAAGCAGTGCATCGATCGGCCCCTATAAAGGGTATGAAATGACAGGGCCTGTATGACTCAATTGTTTACATTCCGGTAATTGCGCATCTTTAGTCATGTATCTGTCGCTTTTTCTCAACATGTGCTGCATGAATAGGAAAAATCAATAAAAACAGTCTTAGCCCAGAACTGGATCTTTCCTCGCAACGGTACGGGCTAACGATTTTTGACGAGTGCCCCCAAAATTTTTCCTACCACCTAAAATTAAAACAAATATTATCGTCAAATAAAAAGGGTTTTTGTACCTAAAATAATTTTTTGGTACAATTAAGCAAATTAAGTGTCCAGCCAAAATCGGAATTGTTTAAATTAATGTTATTTGACATCTAAACAATATTTTGTAAATATTAAAGATTATCCGTCATATTAGCAATAAATTACGTCTAGATTGGCCAAAATTAACTATTCAAGTCCAATTAACTTAACAAACAATTAAAGGACAGAATTTGGCAAACAATATCGATGTTGTCCATGAAAACATTGACGTCAGTGATCTGGAGTGCAAATTTTGCGATACTTTTATCATTTGAGATAACCTCAACGAGTTGAGATATTTAATTTTAACATTTTACGTAGCGCCGATGAGTCTAGAACGAAAGACCAAAATTCCGTAGAAGCCACTATACCAGGTGAATCACCGTGACTAAGTTGTGGGGACGGGCCCCAGCACGTTGGATCCATCAACCGTCTTTTGCCCGAAACAAATTTTTGAGAAATATTAGTCACTAATTACAAATTCGTTACAATAGCCACTTTTCGGTCAAAATTTTATTTGGTTAAAAAAACTTTGTGGTTTAGGTACAAAGTGATGACGTCTACGATTTTTTTAAACAATAGTGTGGAGGGTATTTTGGATTAAGAAGTTAAATAGCAAAATGCCATTATTATTCTATTATAATCTTATCTTTGTTTAAGGAAAACTTGACAACTGGCAACAATTCAGTTCAAGTGAAAGTACACAAGAATAGATTTATTAAAGTAAATAAATAAGAAGATGACGTGCCAAAATCTCCGAGATTTCTAGATTAAGTGTGATCACCAGCGTGATAACGTGAAAAGTTGTCAAAATAAAGAAAATGTTAATAATTTTGATGGCAGCCCCTAGGGTCTCCTCTCAGTTATCTGGGTTGATTATCGCGAGATAATAGAAGCGATATCCTTTAATTTTAGCATCAATTTAAAAGGTTCGTGTGCAAAATTGACGATTGCTTTTCAAATAAAACCAAATTAATTTCAAAATCGCCATCAATTTCGATATTCATAGACAATGAATTGCGGACACGCAAATCGCCTCCGGAAATTTTGAAGCGCAATTAACCAGACGCGAATAAATATTGAAATTACTTAACGTTGACACTATAGTCGAGTTCAAACACACTAAGAATCATCGCTTTTTATAAATAATGCATCGACATTTTTTAATAGCAAAACTTTCAAACAGTGCCTGGGTTTGAGTTATTACGCAGTTTCACTTTAAGAAAAAGTCCAGAGAAACTGCCATTAGTTACGTCATTTAAAGCTGTACAATCCATTAGTGACTAAATTTATCACATCATAGCAATTGCAAAAGTGTGTCCCTGATTTCAAAGAAACCACCACCAAACGCAATTACCAAAAATTTAACGATATTCTTTTCATTGTTTAGCGATAATAAACGTATGACGTGTGAAGTTTCCTTGACAAAATATTACACCTAATTATTAACGTAAGCGAATTTATTTATATTGGATAGTGATTTTTGTTTGTAAAACTCAATCAATTTGAAAATATTAATTAATAATTGTTTACAACTATAATTATCGAGTTAATTGACTTAACGTAACTGTAGTTTAGATATTTGGTTAGTTGTGGAAGAAAATGTTTTGAGTGGCGGTCGATGGCAAAAGCTGGCTAAATTAAGAATAGGACAAGACGCATGTATGGACTGTTAGTCACAGCCATAAGTAGGTATCGGCAAATAAACAAATGTAACGCGGCAATGCTGGCTAGTGCCCAAGTACCTACAAAGTTGAGGTCGCGTGGGTGTTTCGACTCGGAACTCGGAAAACCATTAAAATCCACTCACCAATCAGTAAGGCCGGTTCCTTGTTATCCTCTACGAGTGAAGAAAGTACAAGGAGTAGAGGTTGGGTTGCTGTTATCCTTTCTTTATCGCAGGTGTTATCATCATAAACGATAACTTCCTTGAAAGCCCTCTTCTTGAGTACTTCTTTTCCTTCACGTGTTGTAGCTAAATCAGCAAGGGTGGCTTTGCCTTGTTGTAATCTTCTTCGGTTGAAACGATCCGAACAATTGATGTTGATGGCACCATTGATATGATTAACATTGTAGGAGATAAAGGGTCGACAATCTAACACTACGAAAAGTCTAGGACCTTGACGGGCTGCTTCCAGTTTCACTTTTAGACCATCGGGGTCTACTGTTTTAACTTTCTTCAATATCAAGGCCCTTTGAAGAGTTGCGCTTTCAGCGCAAGGGCTTGTTGGTAAGCTTACACTTGGCGTCTCCAGTTTGCAGCGTTTTGGTGGGCTTAAGGTAAGATGTCCAGGAGTTGGTGGACCTGGTTCGCTGAAGCTTCTGTTCAAAGGGAGCTTCAGACCGTCCCGTGGCCGGCTGCTTTCGAGACACACTGACATGACGCTCGGGCTGCACGTCACGCGCTATATCTGGAAGAGCTGAGGAAAACGCGAGTTTAGTGCCAACTCCTTAGCCCAGAGACCCTCCACGCGCTCCCCCAAATCGCAACTGCCTCATCACGCTCCAAACAAACACCAGATTTTCAATGTTTTCACTCAGCCTCAGTCATGCACAACCAAACCACTTCCATCAGCGACTTTCTCGCTCCAAGTCGTAGACCAAACACGGTGAAATATCGTTTTTCCTAATCTAATCTTATGAATAATAGCACTATATATATACACACATACATATACCCCCAAAAGATTCTCAAAACGCAGAGATAATCGCGCTTAATTCTCATTATCACCGTTTTTACCAATCACAATACGTTTACATCATTGATATTAATGCGAGGCTGTTTTCCAAACAAGCTAATAATTCTCACTTCCTCGTTAACACCAGCGAATGTGAAGGCTTTTCCGACCGCCAGGGCCGCCGATGCCGATTTGTATTGAATCCACGCGACCATTAAGCGCACGGAACCGGGTGAAAGAGTGGCGCACACGCCCATCCATCAATCCCAAAACCACATTTTTTCAATTTCTCAACCAACCAAATTATTTCCATTTGAAGTGCCGTTCGTTACAATCACTTGAAAAATCATTAAGTGTTTAGAGATTTGGGTCCTCCGCCAAAATTGACGGGAAACGAAAGAAAACAATGTTTTTTGAGTTAAAATAACTAAATAAATGTTTAAAATAACTGACAATATTTTTTTAATTAACGTAATCAAGATTCCAGCACTGTTGGGTCTTACAAATATTTTTAAAAAAGTATTCAACTTGATTAAAATTTTGTAAATAAATAAAAAATTGAGTAAATCATTCAAAATTAATATTTAAACATTCAGGTCTGAGAAATCTGGCGTAAGTAACTTTGTTATGAAGAAGTAAAGGTTAAGTGTCGTTTTAAGTACGAATAGAATTTACATTTGCAACAAAACCAAGTCAATTCCATTATTCAACGGCTATTTGACAAAACTATTATACATACAAATTTTTACTAAACGAAAGTGTTCAACAACAAATTATTTACGTAAAAAATTGAAAATATCTGCGTCAGCACCTAATAATATTCTTTTAAGCGTTGAACCTACGAGGTCTTAATATTTCGTCAATTATTGTCACAATTTTGAAATCATGAAACGAAATATACTTTGTCTCGCAGATAACGAACTGTGAAACTCTAGGTCGCGTCAAGGTCGTACCGTGTTGGCCTATAACGGCCGATTTCTGGAACGTGTCGATTTGTTAAAACCAGCCACGTGAGAAATTAAAATGTCAAGATCTGCGAGATAATTGTGAGGGTTGATTTAGGATTTGAATGAAAATTGGCGGGAAATGTGCGCAATTTGAATTTCTGGACTCTAGGGTTGTTTCTTATCAATGGTTGACCACGCTGGTTGAGGTGAAGGAGGAAATAATTACAACGGTTTCACTTATCTAATCTCGGCGAGGAAGTAAGTAGCGGTTAAAATTTTCATTCAACTGGGAGAAATTTCTCTTATTCGAGCGATCTATTCCGTATTGGGAATGAAGAAACTGTGAAGGAATTCGAGAGTCGGTTGTGTTTAGCATAATAAAGATTTTAAAGGCCAAAGGAACGTAAAGCTAAATATAGAATAGAATTAGGAAATGTCAACAGAACAGACCCCCTGTCTGTGTCCTGTGTCGAGGAAAAGGCGGAAGGAGATGTTTGATAGGAAATGAGCGCGCTACCTGTTAACTTGTGATAATATTTAAATTTGCGTCAATCCTCGTAAAGGATTTTATTGATTGAGGCGAAATTGTTACAAGTTGAGGGGTTGCGTACGTAAACAAAATGCTTACCAAATCGGGTCCTTTAAACTGTTGGATAAATCCAAAGCCGCGACAACAGGTAATTAAAACATTATTTAAAAATAGGAACTGCACAATTCGGACCACTTTCCGCGAATACCAACATTTTTCTGGTCACGTCACTTCAGTTCTGCCACCAATTGGGAGAGGTGCCCAATATGGAACATCCTCAAAAGCGCGAAATTTGCTATAACTAACGAAAATAACCTCGTATGCGTATCCTCAGCGATGACGGGTGAATATGAGTCAATGAGTCATGCACACACAAACCATTCAGTTCATGCCCGCATTGCAATCCCCCAAGTCTGATTGGTCACAATATGACGATGTCTCCCACCGCGCATGCGTACTCAATTCCGATGACTAATACTCCATTATATTCTAGTCCAAGTCTTTCGAAAATGATTCACTCGATTCCTTATTTCAATGATCACCAGGGTCGGATCAGCGGGGCCAACGAAATTCCTCAAACGACACTCGCCTTCTTAAAATAAAAACTCCTTGTAGTTTCCCATTTGAAAAACCTAAAATCAAACGAAAATTCTTTTTTTATAACTATAAAACAAAAATTTATCAATCATTAACAATTACTCACGTCATTTTGTTGAATTATAAAAGGGAAAGTCCGTTCCTGTTTCCCGATTGATTGCTAAATAAAAACAAGGCGATTTTTCGTTATTAGTTGTTCTAATTGCACATATTCGTCAAGGCTTTTCCAAATGGAAAAAGTCAAATGATATTTTCAAAATATGACTCACTATACTCGATTTAATTATAACAATCCAAATTTAATCAAAACAATTCTCGACGACGACGAGACTTTAACAAAACAATTCATTGGACTGGGTCAACAAGGTTCATTTATTGCGTGGAAAAATTGGAAATTTTTCAAAACCTTGTTTCAACATTTGTTTCGATTTCATTTCAAATACTTTAAAAACACGATTATTTTACTACGTAACTTAATTGTGTTGGTGTCCTTCAATAATTTAGTTACATCTACTAACAAAAATTGAGACTTTTCAATCAGTTATTGGAGAAATTGTTTCAAGTTGCCAATGGCACGATTTTTTCACAATCTCGTTGAGTTCTAAAACAGCAGTAGTCTCTGATTATGGTTTAGGGGTTAGCATGCGAATAAAAAAATAAATACAAACATAAATATAACTAAACGGTTTATGTTTAAGTATTTAATTTTTTTATTATTATTAACATTAGCAATCAGAATACAATTCATTCTATGAGCTAATTTGTTGGCTACCTGTGGCAAGATGAGGACTTCACCAGCGATGGGTTCTCTTCAACCATTTATTAGGTCTAATGGCCATTGTCTTTTTGATCTTTTAATTCCGTGCTCATTAAGTAGTGGGTGTAGCAAGATGTTCAAGTGACTCTAGTTTTTCATGATTTTTCCTGCTTTGGTTTCTAGTCTCTTTATTTACAAATGACATATTCAAATCGGTATAAAAGGTTTGATTGGTCACATACCAGCGCGCAATTGTGATTATCCGCAAAATCTTGGATTGACCCTTTTGAATTATTGCCACGTTGGACTTGTTCGCACATCCCCAGAGTTCTGCTCGGTAGATCCAAATTGGTTTGATAACAGTTTTACATAATAGAAAATTATTTTTCAATGATAAGCTTGACTTTCTTCACTCAACCATGTAAATATTCTTTACCTTCAAACCCATTAGTTTTCTCTTTTTGATGACATATCTCTTCCAGGTGAGTTTGCTATCTAAATGAAAACCTAAGTACTTTGCATTGGTAGATTGAGGTATCATTACTATACACCGATGCACAGATTTTGTTTCATTTGATTTTGTTTTCCACTTCTTTCGCCAATCATAAAGTCTATCTAGATGATTCTGTAGTTTGCTTGATCTTGATCGCTAGCAAGAATCGAATCACTGTATCGTCCGCACATGTTCCTGTTGTGGAATTTATGGTTGTTGCGAGATCGGTAGTATAAAGCACATACAAGCACATACACCCGCTTTGATGATAAAGTTATCAGATTCTGCTTGGTTTGTTCTGAAGTCCCAGTCGCTTAAATAAGATTTAAGGATTTTAAAGTACGATATGAGTGGAATATTCTTGATTTTAAACAAAAGACCATCATGCTAAACCCTATTAAAGGCCTGTCTGACGTCTAGGAAGGTTGTCGTGCAAAATTTGTTGTTATGAAAGACTTCGGTGGGTTTGCTCTATAGTAGAGTGTTTTAATCCAATCGGAATTTAATTATCGGAATTTAGTCTTCTAAGCAAAAATCCTTCAAGGATTTTCGATATTACCGACAAGTACTATTCTTACTATTCTTGGATCTTTTCCGGCTTCCAGTATTAATATAATTTCGGTTGTTTTTAGAGTCTTGGGCCAGTAATACAGTCTTAAATATGCATGGTATACGTACATTAATATCTTCACTCCTTTCTTTGGTAGTTCCTTCATCATTGTTGATGTTATACTCTCAATTCTTAGCGCTTTTTCAGTGTTTAACAATAGAATTTCTTCTTTCACTTCCTTTGACATAAATTTTCGAATTAGTTAAATGTTGTCTGATGGCTGTAATGTCTCGTTCTATTGTGTGATAGAAATACATTGCTAAGATATTTTGCAAATAGTTCACTAAGACCCCACTGTCCTACTTGATTTCGTATACGTGGTAATGGCGTTTTGAGTTTCTTAGTAGATTTTATTGGTCTCCCTACAATGTTATCAAATCGATTTAAATTGGTGATATACCCTGGATAACCGATCAATTCATTTTTAAAATTTTTGCTTTTTTTTGTTTGTTTTTGTTTGTTACTAAAATGTTTTGTCCGCTAGTATATGGCGTCGTGCCATTTTACTTTTCTTTTTCAGCTATTAGTTGTTTCAATTTCATGGTTACATTTTTAGGTTTTACCTTACTATAGTCATTGTTTATAGATATCTATAAGCAATGCTATAGTTCTAGGGTGTAGCTTCATGTACTGCTTGCTTGAGAATATCAGTTAGGTTAGATTTCTTCCGATATTTTAAGACTTATTCATTACTTGTTCTACCTTGTGTTTATATTTCTCTCAGTTGGTCCTTTTATTGTGTAGTTTAGGTGTAGGTTTTTTGTTTAGTGCCAACAAAGGTTGCGATTATCGGAAAATGATCCAAAAATAAGTCCAAACTTGGATGTACATCAAAGTACGCGGAAATTCCACGAGTTTCTAGAACAACATTACTCAGTTCTATCAACAAGAACTCCAACTTATTGGCCCACGCAACCTAACAAAATTCCAGATTATCCTAGAATTCCATTTGTCAAATAAAAATCTAGGAGATCTAGAATTTTGTTAAGATGCGTGGGCCAAAAAGTTGGAGTCCCTGTTGATGGAACTGAGTAATGTTGTTCTTCTAGAAGCTTGTGCAACGGTGTGATTAGCCGTAGAAGGTATGTTTGCTATTGTAAGCTCCTCCCGTAATGAATTTTGGTCGTAATGTTTGGAAAAACTCATTAAAATTCCCCTTCTTGATATTATGTCGAGGTGGGTAGTACACATCTGCAACCGCTAAGTCATATCGTAGCATTCTTACTTTAATTATTGTGCCCTGCAGAAAAACTTTTCTTGGGAAGTTCATAGTTGATCACAATTACGCTTCCAGCATGTGCTGTGCTCTCGGGAAGTATTTACATGTTAACAATTTTTTGATCAAACTGGTCAATTAAACTATAAAAAAGTTAGAAGCTTATCGGTAAAACAGATTCCTATTTTAATTAATTAAAAAAACATTCATTCCATATTTTTTCGACCCCCCACGATAACACCATACATTCTTCTTCCTTTACTTTTTACGAGTTGGACTGTTTTCAAGCATCCTGGGAGACGTAATCTACAGTAATATCGTGGTAACATGTACCATACATTAACGAATAGGAAGTAGCTACCTAGACAAAGAATTTTTCTCAGCCTAGTTTCGTAGCGAATTGTCGAAATTCTAAAACGACAGTAATTAAGATAATGTCGCCGATTACGAGACTCGTTTTCTTTACTATTGAAATGAAGACACATATTTAAAAAAATACATTAATATAACTAAATAATTTATCTTTAATTACCCAAATGGGTAACTTTCTTATCAAACTAGTTAAATTGTAAAAAACATAGTTACAAGTAGGTTTGAAAAAATAAATTCTTCATTTCAGATTCTTTATACATTGGGCATACGAATATTACAAACGACTGAATCCGAATTGTATCTAAATTACCTTTCCGGTTTTATAATAAAGTAAATTTAGCCAAACGAGTTTGAAAGTGACTGTTCGAAAACCGTCAACAGAAAATAAATGCATTTTTGTATTCAAATAAGTACAAATATTTGTTTTCCGCTACACCTTTATTCTTTTTGTATTTACTTAACTTATAAAACGTTTATATTTATGACTTCACCTCGACAATTCTAAGTATTGATTTTAATACTTCATCAAACGACATTGTTGTTACCTTGTCAACATAAAAACATATTGGCATTTTTTATAAATACGATAGATATCAAATCTATTTTGATTTATTTAAAGTAGAAGTGTCTAAAATTTCGTTTTCATAATTATTGAACATTGAGGAACGTTAGGGAAAACCTAAAAGGAAATATATTTTGATATTCCATTACTGGTGGGCTCGTAGGAAGCTCATAGATAACCTACATTCATTCAAGAGATAACTGAAAGGTTCTATAATTATTACAGTAAAGTGCTATTAGAATAAAATCTTGAAAATATAGGATATTGCACTATAACAATATTGTATCACAAGATTTCAATTGTTTATTTTAGATTTATTTTAATAAAGTCCAATAGTGAGATAAATTTGTTTATTACTAAAATAGGGTCAAATATAAGAACGTAAGACTTGATAAGTTGGAGGGTTTTATCAACAGTGCTGCACTAACAATTAATTTTTTTTTCTACATTTGTTAATGAAAGTTGTCACTCTAGCGAGTTCCTGAGTAACGACGCAACCATTAATACGCGCTGCAGAAACCTTTTAAATGAGGTTCTTATTGGCGATTAACTGTTTTAACAGTAGGAAGGGCGAATAAGGAATTGATTTAATGATGTTGTTTGTACAATTTATTAATCAATAAAGACTCCATAGGGAGGTTGCGCTAGTTTCATTTGTCTACGTCGGGTTACTTATCAAAAATCGATTTCAACTTAAATATTTTATTAAATTAAACGAAATTTAAATAGTGTGAAGAAAATAAGTGCTTAATGATAGAGATATAAACAACTGGGCCAAATAAGGTCCTCCAAGTGCCTGTTACAAAATAATGTTCCAGCCAGTTAAGCGAATGTTTTACAAAAAAATACTTGAATATAAAAAAATACAGCAAATAGTTAAATAGGTTATATAGTACCAATTAAAACATCGTTTATCTATATCGTATAATACAAATATGTACAGTACGAGTACGTATTTATCACATGTTCCATGTTAGACAGCAATTAGTTAGTTACATTACATGTATGCACTAAGCCTAATATTGCAATATAAAGATAGAAAACTAACAAAACTAATTTTTTGGTATTGGAATCAAGAAAAGCAATTATTTCCCTTGAAATTTGTACATTCTTGACTTAAGAGGCACACGGATAATATAATGAATAAACAGCACTTGTGGATGGTGACAATAGCCTAACGTTTTGAAGGGGGTAGCAAGTGAGAGGGAAGTTCTGAAGGTAAATCGTTGCCGTCAATTTTAATGTTGATCAAGTGCATGGCCAGAGCGAATTCTTCATTATCCAACATTCCGTCTTTATCGACATCAGCCAATTTCCAAATTTTGCTCAACACAGAATTCGGCAACTTGGACTTAACCATCTCCGATTTGGCAGCTGGAAAATTACAAATATCACTCAATAATGACGTCACAAAAATAAAAATTTTTACTCGACAAAATCAAACAGGAGTTACGCAATATTTGACTACAATTACTTATCTCTTAATGTCTATTTACTTTTACTGTTTTATGGTTGATCTACCTTATTGAAGATATCAGAAATTTCCGATTACTCCCAACTTGAAATAAAATTATTTCATGAATTACAAAAATTGGTGACAAATTAAATAAAAAAATTACTTTTATCATATAATGGTGATCAATTGTTATTTATTAATCCATCTACACCTATGGTATAAAGTAATTAGGGGTTTGAAATTTTTGGTGGTTTACTCTCCTTCATACTTTGGGAATACCAAAAATTTCAAGTGCACGATTACATAACTGTGACCTGACAAATTAAGCCAGATAAGAGGATGAGCAACTGATATCGCGCGTGCTAATAAAACCTTACCCATGCCGGTGACTTTGCCCTCGGAAGTGGCGAGTTCCTCGAACAACTTGTCGTATTTTGGTTTTTCTCTGCTGACGATCCAATCGAGTTCGCCAGCTCCAGCGTCGATGCCCTCCCCTTTTTTGTATCCAAACGGCGAAATGGTGTCCTCTACGTTAACAAAGGCCCCACCTTTAACGTTACCTAATGTTTCGGTATTGTTAACTTCTTCTAAAGGAATTTTCGTCATCATATTAGAAATATCGTCAGCTAACATTCGATCAACTATTTCCAATAATTTAGGTTTAAGAGGATGGAATTTAGTGAAGTCTTGATTGGCCAATACTTCTTGCATTTTCTTGATATCGGGGAAATCACCGGGAGAAATTTGGTGTTCTTTTTGGAGCCTATCGTAAATCGCTCCTAAACTCTTAATCAATTCTTTCTTTTTCGAATCTTTCCCGAAAACCGACGGCATTTCTTTTCGAAGTTCTGATATTATGTAAGCGTGTACTTTAGCTAAACGAGCGCGTTTAATTAAGTCATTTAGTTTTCTTAACGCAGCGTTTTTGGGTAAAGACTGTAAATCTTTAAATAAGTCTTGTTCTTCGTCCTCAAAAAGTCTTCGATTGACGTCATATCTCAAAGGTTGGTCCCAGAAAGAACCGATGTAAACTCGTGCTACTTCAGGAGTTTGCAAAACTTTACCTAATGACCACATTAAAGCTCCATATACCCTCATAAGTTGTTGATGGTCAATCATGTCAGCTTTATTGAGAACAATTCGAATTTTGTCGTCGTGTCCCCGTAAAGCTTCAATTGATCGACGAAATTCGTCAGATATGTCAAGTTTGTGAGCGTCAAACAACAAAATTATTCGATCGACTCTTTCGGCAAACCATTCAAGTACGCCGGTGAAATCGTAACCGCGATCAACGCGTTGTTTTTCTCCGGATAGAATTCCAGGGGTATCAATTATAGAAATATTTTGTAATACTGGAGAGTTTACTAAAGAACATTGTAAACGGTTCAAGAATGAATTACCGAATTTCGAAAGTGGACGAAATTGCCTTTTAGGGTCTACAACTAGGGCGTTACCAGGGATGATACCTTCTTTTTCATCATACATTACAGCAATGAATCTATCAGTGGTAGGTTCTGGTCCGATTCGAATACCAGGAAACTCTCTTTCCAGGAGGTATTTGATGAAGGTGGTTTTTCCAGTTGAGTACTGGCCGACTAGTAGTATCATCGGTTTGGCATCGAAATCGGAATCTTCCAACTGTGGTGAGTGAAAGTCATGGAATTGATAGTGCTGTTCTAATGGTAAAAGCTTGTTTTTGTAAATGGTTTTAAGGCCTTCAATCACACTTTCGTACACCTCCTGTTTGTTGGAATCTTTCGTTAGCCAACTGAACATTTTGATGATTCACTGACTATTTCACCGTCTAACTAATAAATAACTTGAAATGTAGACTGGACGGGCGGAACGACATATCCAGTGAAATTAACTGATTACACGCCTGCAGATAGGAGAGGGGGGATTAGATACATGGAACCATATTGCCAACTCTCCACACCTCAATTCAATTCGAAAACTTACAAATACTTATTTACATTGCACTTACCTTAGTTCATTGCTCAAATTCACACAAATAGCCACATCAAATTTTCTAACTGTGACACTGACACTGACACCTGACACTGACAAGCGCCGAGTAATGGTGCAAATATAGGCAACCAACAATTCACCAACATTCACCATAGACGACTCGTCACAATCTATAAATTAGGTCACAACCTGATTTTTAGCTCCACCAAAGATTAAGGTTTAGGTTAAACAACGATAGAGACTCAATAATGTCGACTCCAAAATATTGGGTACTATTTGCTATAGATATTACACATGTACCAGTATCAGTGTTACCGGTACCTAAGGACAAAAATAAGTGAGACAAGCTTAAAATTGAGCGCTTCCGATCTCAAAAATTTTAGTGAACTTATGACGGCATAAAAATATACGAATAAAAAATTAAGTTTTTTGTACTCTGCAAGGATCTTAAATAGTTTGAGCTTAAAAAAAATATTTCCCCACTAGCCACTGTTACTGAATAAAAAAAAGGAAACAGATGAACAGTAAATTCATGGCACATAACACTGCAAATCAAGTAAGCTTAGACTTAGAAAGCTCCAGTGATAACGGGTGAAGCTTGAATGGAACAGAATTATGCTGAACAACCGAACGATAACTGAAACTCCGCTTGAACAAGGCTGTGTGATGCTCAGTTTTTGAGCATCACGAATATTAAGACCACGAATTGCGGTACTTTGCACCAACCTATCCCTTAATTTGGCATTGTAGCAGTTTGCTGTTGTCAGAATTTCATGCACGAAAGTACCCAAGTGAAGTTTTCTCCTGTTACTCATTCTAAGCCAAGACAGTTCATTCACTTTACTTGACACGTCATCAGAGCGTCTAAGGTTGTAAAATACCTACAGCAAGACTTTTGAACCACCTGCATCTTGTTCTGAGTTTTAGCATCCAAACAAGGTCCATAAATAAAATCGCGATAGTTGAACTGTGAAAGTACTAACGAGTCACACAATAGTTTCCTCAAAGGTAAGGGAAATGTCTACTCGAGTATATTAGTTTCAGTACCGGATATGACTTCTGTACTGCTTGACAAACCTCAACTCAACGTTAAGCACAACCCCCAGGCTTCTCACCCAATGCACAAACGGTACAGCCGTTCCACTTAAGAAAATTGAAAGTCCAATCTGGTTCAAGAGGTCGATTTTGATGGACTGAGTACAAGATTATGTTTCATAGATAATGAGAGTATTATTTTCAAGTCTTCAATGATCATTCACGCTGAGACCATGCCATCCCAACTGAGATACATTTGTATATCATCCGCATACGTCTGTTCTTCACAGCTGTGAGTATTGCAGACGTATAAATTAAAAACAAGAGACGCCCCACAATGAAGAACTGCGGAACCCCCGATCTAATTTCAGCCGGAGAAGACGTCAAGTCACCAACAGAAACACCCGATACCTGTCCCGCAGATAAAGATTAACCAGAGAGTCTCGAGCAAATCCAAAATATCCCAACTTTGCATACAGGAGACTTAATCAACCATATCGAATGTCTTATTAAAATCCAGCAGAAGCAACACGCTGCACAGCTTCCTGTCATGTACCGAAATTATATCATCTGTAGCACTAGTCCCCCGTCTAAAACCACACTGACAGTAAGGTAGAAGTCGATTCAACGTAAAGTAGTCATAAATTCCACAATACAAGACCTTTTTGAACACTTTAAGAAGAACGGGCAGTAAACTTATTATTCTAAGATCGAAAAAGCTTTCAGGCTTCATTTGTTTAGGAACTGGATTTCCAATCCCAACTTTCCATTGTAGTGGAAAATAAGTATCTTCTATACAGGTATTGATAATGTGTACAATGTTTTGGTCAATGTATGAACATAATATCCTCCACATAGAGATATCCGTAAGAATTGTTAGAATTCAGCATTTTCCTAATCAAAAACAAAGCAGACACACAAAAATGTGTCTTGTTAGTTTCTGTTTGGAGACTTATCCAATATTTTTTGTAATATTGGTAGCAAAATATTCTGTACCAATTGGTTTTGGGAAAAAAACAAACATTTTCCATGTTAATTGTTAAATGTGAAAGTAAAGCAATACTTTTCTAACAAGACCAGTACTGTTAGCGGCCTGGACCCGGCAATAGAGCCGCCACTGAAAGCTCCTTGCATAATTCTTCTAATAAATCTTCATTTAATGCGAAAAATTTGCATGGTAATTTCATATCCGCATCATCTCTTTTTGAATGGAGTATATCCTGTGCAAGTGCAAACCCTAGTGGGTTAAATTGTTGCTTTCAATTTTAAATTGCAATAAACGCTTCCTTGACCATGCATTGGTTTTCTCTTAAATTTTCCACAATTGAGCCATGTGTGTAAAAACTATGTCCATGAGTGTGGGTTGGTGTGGTTCGTGTTTATAGCATTAGTCTCGTTTCGTTTAACTAACACGTGTTGAGAGATTAGGGAGAGGGAATCAATAAATTCAATTATTTGCCACATTTTATTTTAGCAAGAATACAACTATAATTCTTTCTATTATTAAAATAATATCGTCAACTCCTAAAAAAATAATTACTGATTTGAAGAATAATACTAAAACTATTGTCATCTCTTGTTTATCACATAAACAAAAAAAATTCAAGAGGTATTAAAGGAACGAACGCGTTATGCCCTGCGTTTTTTTTTTTTCATCGATCGCCGTCTGGAGACGCATCAAGATCAGCAACTAAATACAAGAACTGGAAAGCTATAGCCAGCAATGAGATGCCTAGAAGATCTCCAATTGATGTTAAATAAGGAATCGCGGAATTATCTGGATCTATCTTTTTTTTCCACATGTAATGAATCATGATGAACGCTACGTATAAGAGTGTCGCCACTTGCATTACAGCTGCACATAAATATACTACCACAAATAAAGAACTAAGAGACGTATCTCCATCCTTCATATAATCAATAGTATATATGAAAATCACGTGTCCGGGTACTACCATCGCCATCAATACACGGGAAGTCCGAGAATGTACTCCTTTACCACAGAAACTGGTTACAGGCGATATGAATATTTCTGTGTCTTCATCTGTGTTGGCTTCAGGTAATAAAATGCCTAGTTCAGCTTGTTTGTGAAGAGCTGTTGATATTCTACTGGCTTGAACAGCAACTAAATTGCCTCCAACCCCGTTTATAACCGGTTGAAAAACAGCAATTCCTTCAAATCTTGATACCATGAAGTCCAAAATCAAACCTCCCATTGAACTGATCATCATTGCACCTACTACCGGAGTCCAACCATGATACAAAACATCTCTCGTGTATACATTTCTCTTCGCTATCCACACCCATAGCGGTATTGCCAAAAGGTATCCAGCTATTATTAACGGAGCCAACCAATCTTGAGTGCCTTAAATATTTATAATAAATAGATTTTTAGATTATTTTCAAAATAAACTCACCAATTGAGTCATATAGTACTGTGGATACCCACGAAAGTAGAGTCAGAGAAGTTATATCACCTAAACTAGCTGCTATAGGAGTAGCTACATTGTCCGGGTTAATGTGACAATGTCGCGAGAAGACGATAACACCAGCTGTTATTAGGCCCAAAACAAAACTGGCAATGGAAACTGTTACTAAACTACTGGCCAAGAGAAGATACGCGTGATCTAACTCCACATCGTTGCTTTTGATTCCTCCCATTACTACAGCTACTAAAGCTCCCAAAAAACCTACCACTATAGCTTGGCACTAGAAAATGATTGGTTAGTGATTTCGTTTAAAAAATTTAAATTTCTAAATTACCTGTATAAGTATTAAATTGCCTACAATAATACTTATTTTTTGTTTCGCCGTGTCCATGTGACCGAGATTTGCTTGAGTCGATAATCTGGATGCTAACGTCATTTCTAGGTTACCCTTTAGACCCAGAAGAGCAGGTACTAAGATTACTAGTTCAGTAATTTCCTCAAATACTGGCCAATGCTGTAATAGTAGCGTTATAAAATTATTTCGAAATTAAAACATTTACCTGTATTTTGTCTAGAACTAATCCAGCAAATACCATTCCAAATCCAGCTATTAAAAAAGGAATAAAAACTTGAATTGCAATTGAAAAATACGTTTCGTGTATTTGGTCATCGTCATCATAGATCTTGGCTTCCACAACAACGTCTGGAAGTCTTCCATTATCGTTCTCGTTATCCGGGGATGCATTTACAAGAGTTATTTCCATGTCTATTGTAGAGCCGGCATCAAAGGCACTTGAAGGACTTGGTAATTCTGTTTTTGAAAAAAGTTGAATGTGGTTGATAGTGGCCATGGCTTCTGATCCATAGTTTTCTTCACTATAAAAATTAAAAAAATGAACAATATTGAAATTTAATAACAGAACACCAACTACCTATCGTGAAAGAAATGAGATACCTGTGGGATACTATTAAATTTTCAGGCCGAAAAGCCTCAGACATTCACACGACTACATCGTGCGATGAACTGGAGACAATCGATTCTGTCTGGACGGAAGATTTAGGGAATATCTGAACAGTTGTTAGGGGCAACTCGGTTGCGCAAAAGGGGTATGACGTTTAGAATAAATGGTAAATATGGCGTAATATTAACTCAAATTGTGCAACTGCAAGGGGTGAATCTGTATTGAGTCGGTGACGTAATTGGTTGACGGCGGTTTTTGTCAGAATTTTAAACGGAAATAATTTAAGACATTAATTCATGTATGCTGAAATTTATAATGAGGCTTGTGAATGATCAAAAAAGTTCCTGGCCGACAACTCAATTAAATCTGCCTTGACATTAGGTACCTACTACTGAAATACGTCAACATTGAAACGCTTAATTGATTCTTCTAACTTTCGTGATTATCAATTTATTATTTAACAAAAAAATTCAAAAAGTTCTGCATGGTGACAAAATCTTTTTTAAATTTCAAATTCTTTCATAAACGTCTTTACTAAAAATAAAAAGGTTCCTAAGAGATGCTGTTGTTTCTTTAACGTGCCACTTAATATCGTACCAAGATTTATTAGTTAAACTTGATAGCGATCAAGCTGACAGTTTGCGATAAAGCCTACCCATTGAATTTTTAGAAATTGCAAGTTATTTAGGGGCACACGTCGCTAACTGATTTGCAAGTACTCACAGCTAGGGACTGGAAAGTCACGAAAACAACAAATTATAGTAATTTTTAGTTCGTTGTAAGTAGGGCGCATTGGAGTTAGTGAAATAGCAGTTTGGCATCTAGAACTGAACACGTTCAACCTAATTATTGTTCCTCAAATACTCTTAGAAACAACAACACGTACAATATCAATTACCACACAATGAAAATATTAGTAATTAAATTTAAAAAAATTATGAGTAGCTATTTGGCATTCAAGGGCAGATTTTTTCATAAAATTGCAAACCCTGATGTGGACGTGTCACGTTTTGATCGGAAATTTCAGTGTGTTAGAGCAATACTTGTGGAAAGTTTATTGGTAATATTTTTGGTCAAGCGGAAATGACAATGATGGATAGATTAAGATTAAGGGTGGTTGCGTAAGTTTTAAATCGAAAATAGATTGGCGGCAAAACGGTGGTGTGGTGACTTATATAATTCGAAAGCGCCTATTGCCTAGGTTAATCTTATTGAATGTAATAACAAATTTCCTGTGCTCTAGTAAAAAGTAAGTCAACTTCTGACACAGACCTGAAACTTAATCTAACTGAAAGTAATGTTTGTGGTTTAAGTTTGGATCGAGGGGAAAAATGAAACGAGTTTTGTCAACTTACCCCGTGGTCATCTGTTATGCTTTCTGTATCTGCCGGTAGTAATCAGTTTGTTTTTTTGTTCAAGATCCATACTTCTCGCGGGAATACATTTATATTCACAAACACTTTGGGTTTAATAATGAAAATAGCAAAATAGGGTTTCGTTTAAACTTTAATAACTGTTTCGAGTTCGAAGTAAGACGTTTTTCTAAAGTTGTTGTCTTTTGAATTTTATTGCACCTTTCAATTGTGTGTCTTACTCCAAACTGCTTTCTGCGCAATTGTCCAGCAATAGCCACAAGTTATTATGGTCATTATACTATTACGCCCTCATAGCGTCGTTTAAATGCGTGAAAATGGCCCGTGAATTTGCTATGAGCAAGAGCCTTGAGTTACTATTTGCAATTGGTATCCGGATCTACTGATCTTGCCGCATTTTACTTCCGCAATGTGGTCCGGCGTGACCGCACTCTTAAACAGTTAGTCTTCTCAACTTTCTGTAAACAAGTGCGACAAAAACTAGACAATACATGAAATAGAAAATTTATTTCTGATTACACTTGTAGGTATTTACACGAAATATAGCACCGTAACAGCCATTGGGAGATGGTCATGTTTTGGTATATACAATATAATTTAAGTAAAATTTGTGGATCACAAGGTAAATAGTGGCCCCAAATGGTAATAGACAATAAAAACTTTAATCGCCGACATCACTATCGCGATCTCCAATGAGGAAGAGGAACTGAAAGGCAATACCAAGAAGCATTGTTCCTAGAAGATCACCCAATGCAGTTAGATAGGGAATTGCAGAATTATCTGGGTCAACATGATGCTTCCACATACTTAAAGTCATAACTTGCGCTATATATAGTAACAATATTACTTGCAAAAATGCTGCGGTCAAGTAAACAATTATGAAAATAACAGTGAAAGAAGTGTGACCGGCTTCCAAATAACTGATTGTGTAAGAAAAAATTAAATGCCCCGGAATAACCATGAGCATTAACATGCGAGCGGTACCTGCATGGGTAGTCTCTTTACTATCACAGAACGCCGAGCATGGACTTATGCAAACCTGCATATGACTTGGCAACTGGCCTGGTTTACCTTTGCTGTGGAGTTCAGTTGAAATTCGACTTGCTTGTACAGCAACTAAATTTCCACCAACTCCGTTAATGACTAGTTGAAAAACTGCAACTCCCTTATATTGGGAAACAGTAAAATCTAAAATTAACCCTCCAACACTACTTATAATCATGGCAGCAATAACAGGGGACCATCCACTAAATAAAACAGTACAAGTATGTTCATTTTGGCTGGCAATCCATGCCCAAACAGGAACTAAAATTAAACCTAAAACAATAATAACTGAAGTCAGCCAGGGGTGACTATCCATAGTATTATAAAAAACTGAAGCAAGCCAGGAGAGACAAGCTAAAGTAGTTAAATCCCCTAAACTAGCAGCAATTGGAGTGGCAACATTATCTGGATTAATGTTAATATGTCGTGATAATAATATCACACCTACCATCACTAAACCAAGAATGAAACTAGCCCCAAATGCCGTTACAATACTACTAGCGCAAAGAAGCAGTGCGTGGTTAATATTAACAACACCAGATGGGACCCATCCAAAAATTACAGCAGCTAAAGATGCTAAAAACCCTACAACTATAGCTTGGCACAAAATTAAGGCTAAATTACCAACAATTAAACTTAACATTTGTTTATGGGTGTCCAAGTGTCCTAAATTTGCATGTGTTGATAATCTAGAAGCTAAAGTCATTTCTAAATTGCCTTTTAACCCAAGTAATGCTGGCACAAGGATGTACACTTCAGAAACTTCTTGATATACTGGCCAATGTTGTACTTTATCTAGAAGTAAACTAGCTGCTACCATTCCAAAGCCGGCTAGTAGAAAAGGGATGAACATTTGTATTGCAGTTGCCCATAATGATTCTTTTTGTAGTGTTACTACTTCCGGTGGTGATAAACCATTTTGGTTTAATAAAGTACAAGTATCTGAGGTTACTTCCTCATCCCACTACAATTTTTATTTAGTTTAATTTAAAAAATAATGAAAACTTACAAGTTCGGAATATTTTTGATTCATGTTTGTACTCCCATCTAATGTAGTTTCGAGACCGGTTCTCCGATGTTTTAAAGTGGATAAGGGCTGGTTGGTTAGGTGCATTTTGCTGCCCTGTCTTCAGGTCTCCTGTAATAACATAATTAACACTTCATTGTGTTAGTAGAGAACTAACCTAAAATTCATTATTTAAAATTTAGCAATCGGCAGGAATTAGTAAAAATTTAGAACTGCCCGGTTGGCTATACAAAAGTAATTTGTTATTATCGGATTTACACGTACACAAATCAAACGAATTGTAATCAAAAACATTTTTTAACAGATAAACGTCAACGTTATAGAGGTGGGTGTTCGGTTCGAAAACGAACTGGTTCAAATGAACTATTCGAAAAGTGAACTACTAGTGGCACAAACCAACTCCCAGTTCATCGAAATGTTATTATTAAAACGGCTCTTAGTCATTGTTCGAAAAAGAGAGTTTCTAGATTTTAGATACAGATTCTAGAATCTAGATACATGTACATGATGTTTTATCGTATTTCTCTACCGTTTTCATCCCAAATGAACGCAAATAATGTTCACTTCTAGCCTCTCTTTACAAGTTTGTTGATTTTACATTTTAAGGCATTGTTTTGATGCAATAATAACTAAATTTCTCATTTTTGCAACTCCAATGCTATTGTTGAATGGAAGAGAAAAAGAACCCTATCGCGTTTCTGCTTTCCTAACTCTTTTTCTGAATTCCAACCATTGACTGTGGCAAACGGCAGATCTTGTACCAGGAATATATGAATGCGGAGAGAACATTTCTTTCTTTCTACCTTGAAGGTTCGAAATGTTTGCTGTGGCAAACGGCAGATTTTGTACCAGGAACATATGAATGCGGAGAGAACATTTATTTCTACCTTGAAGGGCTTTTCTAAAAAACTTTAAAGTTTAAAGTCGATAAAAGTTTTTTGAGCAAAAATTGAGAATGTTTTGATCCAAAAACAATTCAAATACTAAATCAACAGCAAGATAATAATTAGAGGTTTCAAGCCAAAAAAGGATGTTTTAATGAAAAATATTACAATCAAAAATAAGAAGTTATCACTTCTAACTAAAATTGATAAGATTTACATGGTGTTCATCTTAATTAGATTCACGCTCTCTGTAGTACCATAGTACCACAGTTCACAGTTTAAATGTTTCGAATCTTTCACAGGAGACAATATTGACCCAGCTTTTATGGGCGAGCATTTGAAAGACTCTTTTTGGGAAAATATGTTTGGGGATCGGAGACACTCTTCAAGCTTCAAATTTAAATACCTTAACTTCGAAGAAATGTTTTGACTGTAAGTGCTTGTAAGTGCGGAATTACAGAACGACCATCTTACTTGAATTACTGTTTAAAAATAGAAAGCTTCGTGTCTAAAAATAATGCAGCTACGATCTCTATGCGGGATAGCCAAAACCAATTTGACACGGAAACGTGTCGTTCACTTTCGTAGTGCCGGTTATCTACAAATAGTTTAATAATATTCAATATAATGACGAAATCTAGCCATTTTCAAAAATATTGTGAAAAAGCAATAGAAAAACTAACAAGTGAAGATGTTGAACGATTTAAAGCGACTATACGCGAAGAAGAAAGAATTAAAATGATGTATCCTTTCGCTAAAACAATTCCAATAACAATTGTTGGAAATGGAAAAATTTTTGAAGAGGCCCAACAAAACAAAATTAAAGGCAATAAATTTTTCGCCTCAAAAGACTACAAAAACGCTATACAAAGTTACAACGCAGGAATTATCAAGTGTCCACAAAATACAGGTACGTTTTAAAATAAACTTTACTTAATTTTGTTAATTATTTTTTAGACGAAGGCAAAGAGTTATTAACAATTTTAATATCTAATCGAAGCGCGACTTATTTCGAACAAAAAGAGTTTAGAAAAGTGTTTGATGATATCGATTACGTGCTAGCAATAGGAAGTTATCCTCAACGTCTTCATTACAAAATTTGGTTGCGTAAAGCTAAATGTTACGAAGCTTTACAGAATGAGAGATACGCAGAAGAAACTTACAATTTAGCTATTTCCAGTTTAAAACATGTAGGATTAAATAAACAGGAATTGGAGAAGAAAATCGAAGAAATTAAGCAATCACGCAATAAAATGCCGAAATGTAGTAAATCGAATGAAATTGTTCCCATTTCCAACGCAGATCTTTTCTCAGGAGGCAACAAGGAATACATAGCTGCACACAAGGATGTTTATTTCGAATTTGATCCTCTCCTAGGTCGTTACGCTAGAGCTGTTGAAAATATTGAAACTGGTGCTATTATAATTGAAGAAAATCCTCATTGCGCTATCGTTTCTTCTGACAACACCCTCACTAACTGCCAAAATTGTTGTTTATCCACCAATCAAGCGACAGCTTGCCCTAAATGCGGCCACGTAATTTTTTGCAGTCTCAATTGTGAGAGGAAAGCTAATTCTAGTTATCATAGAATTGAATGCGATATTCAACAAATACTATTTGAATCAGGAGCTTCAATCAATTGTTCAATGGCAATGAGAATGATTACGCAAAAGCCATTAGGGTTTTTCACTCAAAAAAAGAAAATGTTGAAAGATTACTTGAAGGATAACAGCAAAAGAGTTCCAATTAAAAATGCTCTCTATCGATCTGATGATTACACGACAGTGTTTTTCCTTTGCAGAAATGAACAATTGAGGAAAAAGGGTGAATTAGTGCATTATTCATCAATGGCAATTTATTTGTTGAGACTTTTAAAATTTGGAGGCTATTTTGGAGCCAATGTTAACGACGATGTGTTGACTGAAGATGAAAATTTTATAGCGAGTTTAATTTTGAGACATCTTCAAATTTTGCAGTTTAACGCCCACGAAATTTCAGAAATTAGAAATATCAAACAAACACCTCTCGTTATTAATGGAATAGAAACATTTTATGCAAACGAGTATGTGGGAGCCGGACTATATCCGACGCTAGCCCTCTTCAACCATTCTTGCGACCCAAGTATTGTTAGGTAAATTTGTTTATATTTAATGATTTTTGAATAATTCTAGCAATTATAGGTATAACATTGGAACTAAAATGGTGGCTAGAACTATAAAACCAATAAGAGCTGGAGAAATTATTTATGAAAATTACGGACCTATTTACACTACTACAAAAATAGAAGAGAGGAGAGCACTACTGAAAGAACGTTATTGGTTTGATTGTTATTGCACCCCGTGTCAAGAAGAGTGGCCGCTGTTTGAAAACATGGATTCCAATCAAATTAAAATAGGGTGCGAAACAGAGAATTGCCCCTACGAATTTTCTTTGCACAAAGACGACTTTTCTCCGTACCTACAATGCGAATATTGCAATAACGTAACAAAGATTTTTCCATGTTTAAAAGGCCTTACTGTAAGTTTTAACCTTATAACATTTAGTAATTTTAATAATTTTCACTTAGGTTTTGGCAACGTTACTACCGAAAGCTGAGAATTTATACAGCGCTGGAGAAAATCGAGAAGCTATGAAACTCTATATGCAAGCTTTGGATATTCTTTACAAGTACTCAAGACCTCCTTGTCCCGATATGGTGAAGGTGCAACAGCGTTTGCGCAGTCTTATGATTAAACAAGGGAATAAACAAGTCAATTATGTAGAATCTTTATAAATCTAACTAAAAACTTTTGCAGCAAATATAAATGTTGCATAATCTTTTTTTCAATATGACTATTAATTGAACTATGTGTTCAGAACTAAACAAAGCAAGAGGGAGTTATCAGACATAACCACTTCAATTGTCAGTTTCGGTTCCTACTCTAGTCGGTTATCTGTTCATTTGATAGTATATTTAGAATCGAGTGACATGTATACACATTTAATTACAATCATGCATATACTATTAGTTGCTGCCATAGTGATTTGTGAATTTACAATTCGAGGTATGTGAGATAAATTATGTTTTGAATAAATTTCTATTCAGAAGTAGCTTCTATTTTAATTTATTTCTCTATTAAATTTATCAGTACCTGTAATGAACATCAACAGGTGTTTAAATCGCAGGTGTTTTAAAGATTGATAAGACTAATTGCTTAAAAACATTTCTAGCCACCTCAGAACAAATCATAGAAATCACTTCTACCGACAGTAAGTATTCAATAAATATTACTGCAGATCAACATAATTAATTGCAGTTGTAACTGATTATCTTGGAGAATGCACTCAACAAGAACAGTGCGAGTGGTTGGGGGAAAACAGTTTATGCCAACATTATTACTGTATATGTAAAGAAGGTTATAGATGGTATCAAGGTGGTTGTAAAAAATATGTGGGCATAGGAGAAGCGTGCCAACAAAATTTAGATTGTTTTGATGGTTACAATCCTTTATCTCTAAGTTGTGTTGACCAAAAATGTGTTTGTAGTGAGAATTACTACTCAAGAAACAATATCGATTGTAGAAAAATTGCTGCTAGTAAGTCAAGAATCCAAAAAATTCTAAGTGATACTAAAGTAGTTGGTATTTCTAGATGTAGGTGATTTGTGTGCATTAGATATTGATTGTCAGTTTGAAAATGGAGTTTGCGTCACTGGAATATGTGAAATTAAATCAAACAATATTTTCACCAATAAAGAAGAGTTCCATTATAACACAACTGTATACACAGGTAAGTAATAAAATAAATTTCACAATTATCTAACGAATTGTTAAAGGCGAGCAAAAAGTGTGCGATACCGATGAGGACTGTACTGTTGAAAATTCTGAGTGTTACGACAAAACTAAAACTTGTATTTGCAAAAAAGGTTATTTCTTTAACGAAGATGGTTCTGAATGTATCGGAGGTAAAAGAATTAAAGTTTTATTTTAAAATATTAATTTATTTTGTTGATAGAAATTGGAATAAATGTTGGTTGCCAAATCGATTCCGATTGTAAAATAAAACCAGGAAAATGTATCGAAGGGACTTGTTATTGTCGGGATTATTATTTCACTGCTGACGGTAACAAGGGATGTATTAAATGTTAGTAGTCAACACTAAATTTTTATAGTGATAATGTCGGTTTATTCTTGCAGCAATGATAGAAACTAACTGGAATTGTTTAACTAATCAATGGTGTTACGCTCTTGGTTCTCACAGTTACTGCGACAGTGTTGAAGAAACTTGTAAATGTAGTCAATTAGCAGATTTTGATGAAGCTTCCCATCTGTGTATCAAAAATCGAGAAGGTAAACTAAATACAATTCAATAAAATAATTTAATTAATTAATTTTAATAGATCCCAGTATTTGTACTTTTGATTTGGAGTGTCAAGACCAAATTAGACACAGTGTATGTTCGGATGAAACTTGTCAATGTAAAGAAAGTTATAGAGAAGAAGACAATAAATGCATGCCGGGTAATCTATTTCAATTTCTTACATTTGCAATAGTTCATAATATTAATTTCAGATATTGGTGCTATATGTGATGAAGTGTTTAGTTGTACACTTGATAATACAGAATGCAAAGACAATATTTGTAAATGTGTTCAAAATTATGTTACAGCTGATAATTCCACGTGCTACAAAAGTAAGTAACTTTAATTATTAATTTTTTTATATTTAGTGAGTTCGCTATTGTATTGTTGACGACTTCTCCACCGTGAAAGCTTCTTCTTCACCTTATTTCAAGTCCGCTGGCCATCTTTTTTTTAATCTTCAGTTGTTTCTCTCTTGCAGTAGTGGCAGCAGTATCATATTGAAGTATATTTCTATGTTCTCATGGTGTTTCTGGTTTCTCTTCTCTATTGTTTCTTTTTAAAATCAATACTATAGGTCCAGATTGGAATAATTCCAGTTTTGTGTATAAATGTCTTATTTTCTAATGCCATCTGTAATTTTCTGCCAAGTACAGTTTTCTCATTCTAAGGTCAATCTCTTTTTGTTTTTTCCTTATGTGTTCTTCCAATTGAGTTTAGTATCGAGGTGAATTCCCAACACAGGGTGATAATAGGATTTTCTGTATTATTAATGTACACTGGAAAATATTTTCCTTTTTTAAGTGTAAATGCCGCATGCTCCAATTTGTTTTCTTTATCTTCCATATTTTTGTCCATTCGTCTATGTGGAAGAGATAGTCTTGCAGATTTGCAAGGCAATAATCGGATCTTCATAGAGAGCTAAGATAACAGTATCATCTACAAATGTGCCTGTTGTGGTGGCATCTGCTGTAGGAAGGTCTATAAAGTATAAAACTGGCCCTAAGATGTGGATTAGAACTGAGAAGTTTCAGCATTGATCTTTGTTCTAAATTACTTATCTGTTAGATATGATTTCAATAAGTCATAAAAGGTATTTGGCAGTGTTTGCTTGATTTTGTGTAACATGCCTTCATGCCATACTTTGTCAAATACAAAAACTGACGAACAATACTTATCTTCTGCAATGGCTTTATTAATTACATTAACTAGTCTATGGCACTGTTGTGTTGTAGAATGTTCACGCCAAAATCCAAACTGGTGGTCAGGGATTACATTGAGGATAAGTTGGACACGTTGCAATAATAACTTCACAAGCAGTTTTGAGGAGAACAATAAGCTTTTGGTCTGTATGACAAAACATCAGTTAATTATTGCTTTCCAAGCTTTGGTATGAGTATTATTTCAGATTTATTGAGGAATCTTATAATAGCATTAAATACCTAGGTTAACAGTATTTTTGATGTTATCATATCAATTCCTGGTGCTTTTCTATTGTTTAATAGAGAAAATTTTTCCTTAATCTTCTTAGGTTTCACAAATTGTATGCTTATTGTCTGTGACGTATCTACACTGTCTTGTGTATTTTGTTGTAAGGTATTAGTAATAGAAGTAAATACTTTGGATCGATGTTGTAAAAATCAGTATGGGAGAAAAACTTGTTACAGGTTCTCTAAGTGATGTGATTGGTCTCCAAATGGAATTGTCATAGCGGTTAAGGTTTTTAATAAATTGTGAGAATTGTCCTCCATTTCTTTCAACTTTGTCTTTTAGAGTAAAGTTCATTCGATTGTAAGCTGTTTTGTCACTTGGAATTTGAGATCGGTGCCACTTCACTCTTGCTCTTCATTTCTCTGTTATAAGTTACTTTATTACTATCGGAATTTTGAGTTTTTGCTCAAAAGGTTCTAGGTGAGGTGTAGCTTGTTTAGTGGCGTCTTGCATAATTTTAATTAATGTGATTGTGGTTTCTTCTACTTCCTTGAAAGTTTTGAGAGTAATATTACGGGTTACCTTATTATTAATTTCATATCTGAAATTTTCCCAATTTGTCTTTGCTTTATACAAGGTGTCTTCTTGAAATGTATGACTGAAGTGCTGATAGTTGCAATAATCGGCGTATAATCTGAAGATGTGTCATAACTGAGTACTATAACAGTGTAAGTTAACGCTATAGCGCTAGCTACAAGAAATCCCAACAAATCTGATTTTCCGTTAGGGTTGCTCGTTCAATAAGTCGGGGTGCCGGAACACAAAAATATGTAACTTCTTGCTTGTACCAGATTTAATAGCTCCCAACCTTTAGGTATGATGATTCTAGAGCTGTTATAGTCTCCTCCTGCCATAAATTTCTTACCTAATTTTTGGAAGAAATCTTGAAAATCTTCTTCCTTCATATTGTTTCGTGGAGGACAGTACAGTATTAATTATTTCTAACTCTTGTTTTCAGTTACTGATAAATTAGGTGGTGATTGCGTAGTCGATGAACAATGTACTGCCAAGTTCAGTCATTCACTTTGTATTGAAGGTAAATGTGGTTGCATTGACAACTATTATGAGAAATTAGATCTTTGTTATGAAAAAAAAGGTAAGAAAACAAATTGTGGAAACAATAAATAATTTAATTGGCAATTTTAGAATATTTCTCCTACTGTTCCAATCAACTACAGTGCACAGTTTTCCTGGGAGACACTGTGAAATGTCGTAACAACAAATGCCAATGTGCCACTGGTTATACGTACAATAAAGATAAATGCGAGTCTTCGGGACGAGTCAACGTTGGAAATTACTTTCTCGTAATAGTTTTGTTCGTATTGAAGGGTACCTTTTTATTGTTTGTTTAATCCATTTTATTATACAAACACTTACTATGTTTATAGAAACAACAAAAAGACAGGTGTACACGTATTTAATATCTATACGTACTCTCTTTCTCTTTTCATATAAAGGTCCAGTTTAGTATAATATATAAACAAAATGTGATATTAATTAGATTTTTAAATATGTTAACAAATTTTTCTGAATTTTAATTACAAGTTAACCATATTACTTAACTATTCATTACCAAACTAAATGGACGTGTGAGAAGAAATTGTCTTTACGTTCCATTTGTTTGGTGAGATTGGTAAGCTTGTAAATAGGATTCAGACTGATGGCATAATGAAATCATTCACAAGAGTATTGAGGTGAGTATCTTTGGTCTGAGTTTAAGTTTGGGTCACTGGTCACGGCACTGAGCGTCACTAGAAGCAGTAAGTGCGTTGGCCCGGGCACGCGGATGTGGTAGGCGAATTGGGTATGGCCGATCCGCGACCCGGGCATTCGGGTCACCCATAATAATAATGACTATTGGATGCGCTGCTGAGACTTCTAGGAACATCATTATCAAGAGGTGGTCTCCTGAGAGTATGGGAATGGACATGAGGATACCGCACAACTTCAGCAATACTCCCCACAGGAACTGCCGTTGAATGGACAGCTACCGTTGGTAATGGTGTAGTTAAATCAATATCTGCATCCACTTCACTGATATCATCGGTAAAACCGTTAGGTAGAGAATGATCAGCGATGTTGGTAGCATGAAATTTAGCTTCTCTTCTGACACGATGTCTTTGCACCAAGAGACGACCCACTAAGATCGTTAGACACAGCAAAACGCCAGCGGCTATGCTGATAATCAGGTACAAGTAGAACCTTTCTTGATTCTCTGCAAGGTATCAAATTATCATGAAACACATGCAAATATTGCGAAAACAACATGCAGCGGCGTGGTGCACAGCAATAGCACAAGAAGGCGAAACAGGCAGATACTTACGTGATACAAACGTGTAAGCGTTTATCCATTCAGAAATGAAGCCGACCACTCTAGTTCTCTCGCCAGTATAGACCGTGATGGTACAATTTGGATCTGGGATATCGTCGGCTTGCATATCTTTAGTAGTTTTCTGCACGGCAGGAACTCGGGATGGGCGGAACAGGTTAGTACGTGAACGAGGAGTTGTGTAAGGCTGAAAGGAAGCTGTAACCAAATATCAGATGAATTCGATTCTACCAAGGAATAAGTGTCTATGTTGTGATCAAGCAAGCATTGGTGGTGGTGATTGATTGTAGCTGTCTATCGATTCCTTCCCTTCGACCATCTGGACAATATTTTATCGCAGTTCGCAAAGCAAAAGCAACATTACAGCAACATGCGGAGAAACAACTAACTACCTAGCAACCTTTGGACTAATTCCGAATAATTCCGAAATCTGTTTTGTTACTTTTTGCTATAACTTCCAGAAATTATCTGGTATCGATTTGAAAAATTCGTAAAGTGATTCGATTTCGGCATTATACTACTATTATTTAATAATTAAATAAATACAATAAATACATCGAATTGTGTGGAGTGTCTTGACACCGCAAATAACGTCTGATTAAATATATTTACAGTTTTGGTCATCAAAATCATTTAGTGGAATTCAGAACAGATTGAAGGGGGATTAAACTGCAGTTGGCATGGTATTCACATTCTTATATTTACAAGTAAAATGCTAGAATGTGCGTGTATGTTATTCCATTCGATTTACAATAGATGAAGTGAACACCGGCGCTGAAGCAAAACTGGTCAAAATTTTGACAAGTTGAAACTTAATTTCGAATTAGTTTTCGAGCAACAAATTAAATTTGAACGTTATGAAGTTTTGAGTAATATTATTTTCTGCACACAATTCGAGGTATATTTTTGCTCAAAATCATGCAAACTCACCGAAATCAAGTCCATTCGACTTATGTGCAGGACTCTTGGTGTTGATATTGGCAGAATCCTTGGTTAAGTTATCTTTTTTCCCGGCGTTTTCAATGTTAGGAGCTGGGGGAGACGCAGCTGATTCCCGAATATATTCGTTACCAGCGGCGTCGTAAGTGTCGAAATCTTCGTCATCGTCGTTAGCAAACTCTTGATCTGCTTCGATTTCGTCAGGTTCTAAACGACCTTCGTATTGTTCTTTTAGTACTTTTCTAGGTACTGTAATTGTGATATTAAGATGTCATCTTTTGAGTAATGAACAACTAACTGAGTTACTTACCGCAGGTGTAGACTACTTTTAGATACATGCGGGATTCTGGTCGACAGGGGCTGCCAAAAGTGCTTATATCGGCCGAGAGTTCACAAGTGCGTTTTCCATGGCACAGCTGCATCACAGTTTCAGTAGCGTAACTCACTAAACATGCTAAAAGTACAGAACAGTATAGAAACAATCATAAACTCAATAAATTGAAGGAATAAGGGGGTTGTTTTTTATTTCTTTATTTATTTGAAATATCTCGATGCTTCAGGTGGATTAATTTAAATAAATATGGAATAATCAACTTACTTTCCTCGGGAACGCCTTGAGGTTGAGGACATTGGATGCTTTCGTATTCAGTTCTTCCATAGCTGGCACTGTAGACGGCAACTCTCGAGTTCGGATTGCACTTCAGCTGAATTCGTTCGTTTTCGCAGGCCACTTTGCTTCGAAATTCGTCTAAAAAAAAATCTCATTTCACAACTTTCCGTTTATGTTTCGAACAATATCGACTTACACGGTCTACATTTGTAAGCTACTTCTACGTATTTTCTAACCCCGGGACATGGATCTCCACCGAAAGTTTTTGGAGATGTTTTGAATTTGCACTGGCGCTTCTTTTGGCAAGCCTCCACGACAGTCTGCAACAATGAGTACTAGGTACCGTCAGTCAGATCGGTTGTAATAATTCTAAAGATGATTCAAATAAATAAAGCGGTTGCTATAAGTTTGACATACCTGCATGCTTAAATGTTAGTAAGAATTAAACATCATACACTAGCTGCGACGCGCTTTAGCCATACAATTCTTCTACAAATTAACACATTTTTGCACGCCAAATTAGTACTTCAAAGCGCAGCTAAAATAACTGTTCAGTTATAAGCGTAAAAACAGACAATCAAACAAAACCGGTGAAGGCTTGAAACGTTCATTATTTCAATATGGAATGGATTAGAATGACAGTCATAAAGCTCCACATTCCAAGAGATCAACAAACCGAATAACTGCTGAACGTTCCGAGCTTAACAACGAGAGTTATTGAAAAGTTCCGAACAATCAATAAAGAATTATTGTCAAAATTGGCACCGTTTGGTGAAGTAAAAATATAACACAGCAATTAAAGCAAAATTAATAAAAGCCAAAACAGTGTTCGTTTGGTTGCTTAGCTTCACAGTGCTGTGTCTAAATAACTGAATACATAGACAATATTGTACATAACGATCACTTACTCTCCCCCATGTTCCTTGTGCTACCTCCTCCCACTTGCTCTGTAAATAAGCACAAGCTAAGCTTTTCAAATGTTTACTTGTATCTCTACAACTCTATTATTCGTATAATGCTCATATTCAACACGATTCAGTACGCGGATTATCTTGTGTCTATATTCCGTTCGCACTTCCTTATACGATAATTCCTTAACTTGTAAATTAAAAAAGAAAGTCGTTCCTATTCGTGAGTGACATAACAAATCCTTACCCGCCAATTATTCAGAATATAATTGAATTAATTTAATTAATCTTGTAATGGCTTTTTTACAGCAAATGGAAGTAAATTAAAAATTCCAAGTGTGTGAATAAAAAATCTTGTTCAAAAAATTCAAATCGGCCAAACTAAAATTTTGTTGCATTATTTTCTACTTCCATTGATTCAAATTTCTAGAACTGCTAAAATGGAAACCAATTGCGCTGAGCCAACTAAGGAGCTTTCCTTAATGTAATTCCTTGAGTTGATCTTATTTTCGCACTCGGTAGTCAATTATCGGAATAGGTTTTCAGTATTTGGAAAAATCTACAAAAATCTAAATTTTTGCAAAATTCCAAGTCCCATTTTTTCTAAAGTTTGTAATAGGTTACAAATATAACTGCATCAATTTAATTGCGCTTGACTTAACTGAATTATCATCCCAATACACCAAAAATGTGTTTTTTTTCAAAAATAACGCAACAACTTTTATTTTGTCGTATAATTGGCAGTATTTTTACAGTTTTTGACAATTTCGGAAAATTTCGCGTCCTTCGTGTCGATTTACTGCTAATTTAGATATTTTTTGTCATTGTTTCAAGAAAGTCACTTGTTTTCCGTGCCTATTCATCTCCTCTTATTTACAAAACGTCAAATTTTTGCAAAATTAAGAGGTAAGTGCGAAAGAAGTTAAAACTTAATCAGAAATCTCACAAATGTTGCTTGAATTGATTTCTTCTATATCCCCACCAGCGCTAAACAGATGTTTGAGAGGTAAACACTGAATCGAATTCTATGTAAATATAAGTGGCTTGTAGGTGTTTCGTGTTTGAATAAGATTTTGGAAACTTTTTGTGGTGTTTTTCGGACCATAACTTTTATATTTTTAATTTCATTTTCAGTTAAGCATTAGATCCATTGTGTTCTTCTTTTTTGTTTTTCTTCAACAACTAAGCCTCTGGTACCTTTCTCAGCTGGGATTTGAAAAAAACGAAATTCCTTACCCCGTATATTATTTTTCCCACACCCAACAACTCCACAAAAATGGGGCACTAACACAGATCTATTATTTCAAAACGTTATACGTTAAAATATTTAATTTATTCGTATTAAGTTTGCAAAACTTACTAAACAATATTCACATAAAACAGCGGTCAAAGTTGATGAAATACGTGGTAGGCACTGCAAATTCCACAAATTATCTCAAAATTTTAATACCAAAACGCTGTGGGTTTACCTCCCAAACAGCTGTTCGATGCCTTATTGTAGCGGGAACATGGAAATGAACAATTACCCAAAATCGCGTAAGTTTCTGGTTCTTGTGATCTATTTAATTTAATTGTTCTCCCAATCTATAGAAATTAATAAGTTTTTCCAAATGTGTTGCCAAAATAGACAAAAAATTTATGTAATTTACTTTGAAGTAGTTGACAGTATTTTTAGTGGAGATGACAGTTTTGTCATATTTACGCTTTTCGTGTTGATTTGCAGTAAACTTCGTTAATTGTCTTGGTTGTTCCCATTCTATTTGCACCCTAAGGCCATATTTTTTTGCAAAATGAAGAGCTAAGTGTGATTTGTTCTAGTTTGAAGTGAGAACTTGATTTTCTTCAGAATTCTCACAAATTTTTCGTGAATTATCCTAAATTACTCAAATTTATTGCTTTTGTAGCTTATGTAACTGAATTGTATTGTCAATGTATAGAAATTAATAAGTTTTTCCGGATTGTCGGTTTTTGCCATAGTTTGTCAAGGTGTGAAGAATATAAATTTTTCCAAATTTCAAGGTTTCATAGCTACTGAAGGCTATAAATGTGAATACATCAACTGAACCTATTTTAAAATGACTTTCCAACGACGGCACCATGAAGGTCCTAATTGGATGAAAATTTATGCACTGAAATTGAAATCTGCTTCCTACTTTCTACGTTATGTTAAGCGAACCGAAACGTTTAAGATGGAACCATAAAAAGTTCAACAAAGACTAGAAAATTTACAAATTTCTTTTTGATCGATTAAAATTTTCAAAAATGCTAAAATGAAACGATTTCCTTATACAATAATTTCTTAACATGTACATTTTAGGAAAGGGACCAACATACCTATTCATCAGTAACAAAACAAATACTTGCCAATTAACCAGAAGGATACGGGTTCTTTTAAAAAAATATCTAAAGTGCAAAGTGATCAAATTGTCGCTTTATGGAGTAACTCTGCAATCAAAGACATGTTAGTTTGGGTTCTCACAACATCAAAACAGACACGATTGGTGATTCAAATACTTTAAAACATACAAGTTAATTTCAGCCATCAACTTCAGTAATTAATTATACTGCGCATAATAAACAACAAAATTTCTTGTGGAATAGAATTGTTTGATTAAAAAAATTAACGTTAACTACAAGATTAGTACTGAATCTACAAGTAACGTAGTAATCATATTTTTGAAAATGCGATTATCACGTGTAGATTTTTGAAGAAATACTGACCTGTAGCGAGTTGGGCCAAAGGCAAGAAACGTTGTAGCTGTAAGAGGTTTTGGCGATAGATGACTGTGTAGCTTTAGGTCCGCAAGGAGATTTGGACGGAGCAGATTTGCCGTATTGGGCGAGTTCGATGGAAATGCTGGTTCCTGGTGGACATCTTAAGGTTACCACTTCATCATCACAACCGGCTCGTTGGTACGTCCTCAGAGTTCCTGATAACAAAGCTGTATCCGTGAAGATGATGAACCAACCGAAGATAAACCACCACCGAAAGAGAGAAAATCCCAATTAGTGCCAAGAAAGAAGCAACTACATATATATCGTTAGCTTTAACAATTTAATCTTTCTAGTGATCCAAATTACAAATTTTCGTTTAGTGAAGTTTTACATGGTGCGCTGGCGTTACTGTTGTAGAGAATTTTACACATTTGTATATCGTATCTATGAATATTGAGTTGCATTGGAAATACGAGTTGACCCTCCCGTTTGGGAAAGATGAGGTGCAAGAAAAATAATTAGGCTCGGGCGGGTAAAAAGCGGGATAAATGCGAGATGATAAATGAAGGTATAGTTTTTGGGGTAGTTATTAGGGATGATTTAGTACGACGTTTGAAAATGCTTGCATGATATTTCAGTGGCTGTGTAATTATTGCAGAAAATATGCGAGGTAGTTCGCAAAGACGAACGGCTAGAGCACGTTACGGAGAGAATAATTGCCAAAATTCCGAATACAATTATAAAACTGTCGCTCGAGGTTGCGGTTCGTTTAGGGTGGCATCTCTCTAAACAAATAGCCAGGTAACCCTTCAGATTAAGGAGGTGCGTTGGCTGATTAAGGTTGGAGTAAATCAGGACGCGTCGATACGTTCCAAGGCAAATGCAGCTTTTGTTCAGACATAACAGGAGCAGTGGGAATTTTAACAAAAAGCCAGTAAAACGGGTGCAATAAATCCCCCGTGAGACAGGGTACATGTATCCGGCACAGCACTGAAAGCGCATATATTAGGGAGGCAGTCCTGCCTGATCACCTCCACGCTCGAGAACTAGACTGGGCGACACCGACGCGATTGGACACTTTTGCTGTTAACCACGCTTTACTGGACACTGAAAAGGGCCATTTCCCAGCCACTTTTTCAGGCGAAATCCACCCCACTCCCACACCCACCTGGCAGAATCCACAACCGTTTTTCAATTTTGCCAGCAGCGAGCCTCCAGGAAAATCACGCGACCGATAATTTACACACATAGCCCTAGTCCTGAACAAACTTCCGACTCGGGGGCATCCACTAAAGGGACATCTCTTCATTCACAGTTTCGTAAAGAAACTCGTTCCTAAACCAACTTTTGTAATTCATTGAATTTTGGCATAAATCTTGTTGTTAATTAGCCGACCTCTAAAGGTTCAAAAATGCATTCAATTAGCAAACGCTAATTATCTCAAACTAATTGGCAAACGATTATTTATTTGATCCTTGAATTCAGTCAAAATTCCACTTTTGCCAGTTAAAATATGCGCCTCTAAAAGCGTCAAAATCGGAGTTTCCCGCCCTGGTAATAATGGAGTGAAGCCTATAAGTCGTTCCCCCAGGGCCCGATTATCTATGATGAAACAACAGCGACATCGATTGAGAGGAGAATGTTAAAGCGAGGCGGGTGGGTTGAGAAAAATCCAAACTTTAAAACAAACTTTCCTACAGGAATTAACGCGGCTGAGCTTTATAAAGTTGTTGAGAATAGAGAGAGGCAATAGAAAAATCCTGAAACGTTGCGTACCCAACTTATCCACGTGGTGTACCTGCTGTGGCATCCCGGTGTCTATTCCAAGGATTAGAAGGACCACCAACTGGGATAGCGATCGCATACTGACACATGGCATCAGTTACCTTTCAGCGCATCATCACGCACGCGATACTAAAGCCAGAGCAAACACGACACAACAGACCTGGCTAACTGCGTCGCGACGCTGCTCGTTCGACGGATTGACGGATGGGGTGCCCGCCTAGCACGTACAGGGACGAACCGGGACTGATGAGCACCCGAGAAAACGAGCAACACAGAGGCGGACCACAAACACCCATGACCCCAATTTGACCAAGATTTGTGATACAGTCCATAAAATATAATTAAGAAGATTCGAAACGCTCCCAATAAATTAGGGAGATTATAAGGGTTTATTTACGAAAGCGTAAAAGGAACATCAGTAAAAAATATTTATCTAGCTATTAACAATTTATTGTGGCAATTGAGGAATTATTCCGGCTACAAAGATTACCTCAGTGGTCTAAGGTTTACCAGACCACTGCAATATTTTTTCTAAAAACCCGAAATTGCCAGAAAAATTCATCAGTTGCCAAAAAATTCTGTCAATTGTCAGAAAAATTTGTTAATTGCCAAAAATAACTTGTCAATTTTCAGAATAATTTGTCAATGTGCTTTTTGAAATTATTTCTACAGTCTACAATACAACTGAAAATTGTCGTATTCTTGCTATTGCCACTCATATTTATTGATATAAATGAAACAAATCAGGCAATACTAGGAATAAATCAGAACCAACCGATTTGTCTTGATTGTATTAATTCTACGTAAATAGTGGTGAGAAATGTGACGTCACATGTCAGGAGTCGAACGGCCATGACGCTCACAGCATTTTAGTGCGAATATCTCCAGTCCGATAATGAATATTTAATTACGTAAAAAACGTTATAAAAAAAGATTACTAACATGGTCGTAATGAAGTCAAGAGACCAGTTTTACGTAAATAAACGCGTGCAAGTACCCCATTGCCATAATAATCTGTGAATTTCTAGATAAATAATTTTTACTCATATCCCTTCTTCGCTTTCGTACTTATTAATGAATAATTTGTTGAAAACTCCAACTTAATCGCCGCATTATCCAAAAGCATCGTCCATTGAAAGTCTTTCTAAAAAAATATGACCCCAATTTGACCAAGATTTGTGATACAGTCCATAAAATATAATTAAGAAGATTCGAAACGCTCCCAATAAATTAGGGAGATTATAAGCGTAAAAGAAACATCAGTAAAAAATATTTATCTAGCTCTTAACAATTTATTTTGGCAATTTACAAATTATTGTGACAATTGAGGAATTATTCCGGCTACAAAGGTTACCTCAGTGGTCTAAGGTTTACCAGACCACTGCAATATTTTTTCTAAAAAACCCGAAATTGCCAGAAAAATTCATCAGTTGCCAAAAAATTCTGTCAATTGTCAGAAAAATTTGTTAATTGCCAAAAATAACTTGTCAATTTTCAGAATAATTTGTCAATGTGCTTTTTGAAATTATTTCTACAGTCTACAATACAACTGAAAATTGTCGTATTCTTGCTATTGCCACTCATATTTATTGATATAAATGAAACAAATCAGGCAATACTAGGAATAAATCAGAACCAACCGATTTGTCTTGATTGTATTAATTCTACGTAAATAGTAGTGGGAAATGTGACGTCACATGTCAGGAGTCGAACGGCCATGACGCTCACAGCATTTTAGTGCGATTATCTCCAGTCCGATAATGAACATTTAATTACGTAAAAAACGTTATAAAAAAAGATTACTAACATGGTCGTAATGGAGTCAAGAGACCAGTTTTACGTAAAAAAACGCGTGCAAGTACCCCATTACCATAATAATCTGTGAATTTCTAGATAAATAATTTTTACTCATATCCCTTCTTCGCTTTCGTACTTATTAATGAATAATTTGTTGAAAACTCCAACTTAATCGCCGCATTATCCAAAAGCATCGTCCATTGAAAGTCTTTCTAAAAAAATATGACCCCAATTTGACCAAGATTTGTGATACAGTCCATAAAATATAATTAAGAAGATTCGAAACGCTCCCAATAAATTAGGGAGATTATAAGCGTAAAAGAAACATCAGTAAAAAATATTTATCTAGCTCTTAACAATTTATTTTGGCAATTTACAAATTATTGTGACAATTGAGGAATTATTCCGGCTACAAAGGTTACCTCAGTGGTCTAAGGTTTACCAGACCACTGCAATATTTTTTCTAAAAAACCCGAAATTGCCAGAAAAATTCATCAGTTGCCAAAAAATTCTGTCAATTGTCAGAAAAATTTGTTAATTGCCAAAAATAACTTGTCAATTTTCAGAATAATTTGTCAATGTGCTTTTTGAAATTATTTCTACAGTCTACAATACAACTGAAAATTGTCGTATTCTTGCTATTGCCACTCATATTTATTGATATAAATGAAACAAATCAGGCAATACTAGGAATAAATCAGAACCAACCGATTTGTCTTGATTGTATTAATTCTACGTAAATAGTAGTGGGAAATGTGACGTCACATGTCAGGAGTCGAACGGCCATGACGCTCACAGCATTTTAGTGCGATTATCTCCAGTCCGATAATGAACATTTAATTACGTAAAAAACGTTATAAAAAAAGATTACTAACATGGTCGTAATGGAGTCAAGAGACCAGTTTTACGTAAAAAAACGCGTGCAAGTACCCCATTACCATAATAATCTGTGAATTTCTAGATAAATAATTTTTACTCATATCCCTTCTTCGTTTTCGTACTTATTGATAAATAATTTGTTGAAAACTCTAACTTAATCGTAGCATTATCCAAAAGCATCGTCCATTGAAAGTCTTTCTAAAAAAATATGACCACAATTTGACCAAGATTTGTGATACAGTCCATAAAATATAATTAAGAAGATTCGAAACGCTCCCAATAAATTAGGGAGATTATAAGCGTAAAAGGAACATCAGTAAAAAATATTTATCTAGCTATTAACAATTTATTTTGGCAATTTACAAATTATTGTGGCAATTGAGGGATTATTCCGGCTACAAAGGTTATCTCAGTGGTCTAAGGTTTACTAGACCACTGCAATATTTTTTCTAAAAATCCGCAATTGCCAGAAAAATCCGCCAGTTGCCAAAAAATTCTGTCAATTGTCAGAAAAATTTGTTAATTGCCAAAAATAGCTTGTCAATTTTCAAAATAACTTGTCAATGTGCTTTTTGAATAATCTGTAAATTTCTAGATAAATAATTTTTTACGCATATCCCTTCTTCGCTTTCGTATCTATTGATGAATAATTTGTTGAAAACTCCAACTTAATCGCCGCATTATCCAAAAGCATCGTCCATTGAAAGTCTTTCTAAAAAAATATGGATTGCAATAAATTTGATGTTTCGATAATCAACTCGAACTTAATACCGTTCTTATTATTCAATACTGGTATGTTGTTCAACAAGTTTGGCAAAACGCGTACAAATGGCGGAGGCGCCGGGAAAGAATTGAATAAAATTCCGGAACAATTTTAGAACGATAAAGAAAATCTGTGAACGAATTAAACGTGTTAGAACTGAAAATCTCTTGTACCTTATTGGGTTGAATGTAAAATTTTCAGGTTCGGTTGGGTCGAGTTGTGAAGTTAGAGAACTACCTTTTCCTCGGTCGAGTTCGTCCTATTTGCGGCCCTTTCTTAAGTCAAATTGAAATTCAAATTCGAGCCACACCGCGGCAATTATTTCCGTAAAAGACACGTAAGCCATTCTATTACATGTCGCAGGCCTAATTTATAGGCTCATAGGTTCTGGATTAAAGGCCAGCCGCAATTTGGATCTTTCAGGGCAGTGGCCGTCTTACATAGGTAAATTTAGCGCGTCGTTTTACTATACGGTTGTCTGTGCCTCACGCATCCGCAAATAGCTCCCTCGTAAAAACTGCAAATAACAAACGGATGATTCCGTTGGCATTTCAAACATCTCACTTTAGCGAGCGCCACCACGTAAATTATTCATCGACAACCGAAAATACTTGGATCCATTCCGCGTTGAAACTATCCATATAAACCTGAATAACCGCGATATTAGTGGGAGTTACTTGTAATCCTGAAATATTCACGATTTCAGGAAGGACGATCCTCGCCTCAGCTTACTACGTCTAGGATAAACAGCGTCGAATTATAACAAAAATACGAGATAACGTAAGTGATCGTTATCGTTTGTCTCTCAGACACAAATAAATAACGTTGTAGAAGCCTTAAAATAGGTAACCGGGATTATTTTAAGACTATCACACAAATCTGCCGGTTCTTTTGTACACACACACAACAAAATATAAAGGAAATTTGTAAGAAACCCTAAATAACTTAGCCCGGCTTCCAAAATTATTTAGTAGACCGCAGGGGCGGTGACTACAATAGGCTATTTGCACTAAGTGGCAAATAAAAATTTTCTCACATGGTCATATGCATTCGAACGATCAATTTTAAAGAAAAAGAATACCCCAATAATAAAATTCTTAGTTCCAAACACTAACAGATCGTTTTGTAGCTATAAAATGATTGCAATGATAATTTTCAGGAAACGGCGAAAAAGTTTTGGTTAAACGTTTTACCAGTGAAATTTTCAACAACCAAGAACGTAAATGTTTCATTTCTAAATTGCTTAAATTGGCTTTACGTTAAAACGACTTCTCTAACTAATATCGGGTTGGTGTCATTTTCCCCTTTCAAGTGCGCTGTAAACGTAAGTTTCAGGAGCGGTGACTTAGTTAATAGGTCGCCTTAATTAGTTGAGGTTATTGATTAGGTTTGGGGGTATTGTAATATTTATGGGGACTAGCACGTGGCTCTAAACCGATTTCCTTGAATTTCTGGCCAAAGTCCTCAACTTGGGTAGAAATACGATCGTACACCTCGCAAAACGGATAAGTCAAACTCAATTTGACCTAATCTGATTGGCGAAAGGACTCTCCCCTTTTAAGCAGATTCAGATGAGAGATGTGTAGATATGGACGAGTGATATTAGGAAAGAATGTCACGTCTTGGTCCCTATGCAATAGTACTGATGAGAAACACGTGATAAGTTGGATGAAACCGGAAAATTGGAGTCGTATCGCTAGTATCTTGTCAACTCTTAAATAAATCGAGTAAATAATAATCGAGATTTAGTTTATTGTTGAAATGACAAATTTGCATGGAATTGCGGTCGGAAAAGCTAAATATTTTCAGGAAAATATGCGATAAATATAGAACTTTATTCTAAACGCATTACCATACTCACCCCTTCCGGCACGAACCCGTTAAAACTATCCCTCATCACGTTTCAGACATCTTTCACCATATCCCAGTACAATTTACCGAAAAAGCAATGGCGTTTGAGTACATTGCCACTTTCGGTCCATGAATGCACCACAATACCACTATTTTCGTAAAAAATGACGTAACAATTTCTGTTACAAAAAATAATTACAAAAATACCTTTAAATGGAGATTAAGTTTAAAAATTATCTACAATTAAAGTCTTAAAGAATGTTTTCATGATACCGAAACGCTAATTGTAATTAAGCTAATTTACTGCAAATAATTTGTTTGATTTTGCAAATCTAGTAATTTGCTTTTAATTCCAGTTGCAATAAGTTTTTGGTTAAGTCACAGATTCTCCCGGCGCCTCCGCCATTTGCGCACCCATTACTTTCTATTTATTTTAGTTGGTTGAGCTATTAAAATATTTTTATTTTTGTCGTTTCTTATATAAAGTTTATACCTATTAAAAGATAATTAATAACAACAAATCACTAAGTCCTTTAGAAATATTTCATGTTTGAGTGTTTAAAAAAAATATTTTCTCCCACATTTTTCTTATTCAGTGTTGGGGCTTTGTGCCGATGAGAAACGGTTGTGCCTAACGTAGCTTCAGATTTTATCTTTAATGTTTAAAAGTGCGTCGTCATTAAGATAATAAAGTGTCTAAATGTTTGGGTGTCGTCCTGCATGTCCCCCCCAACTTGTTACTTTGGATATTCCGGCAGCTTTAGAGAATGAGCTCGCACTCCGAGTAGACAAAAGCGCTCTTCACTGGGCCATTAAATTCATTTATTCGATAAAAGATGGCCAAATTTAAAGTATAAAGCAGTGTACCTAATGTCGGTTAAAGGGGCGAGGGTCATTTTGGCGGGGGTGTCGTCACGCATGCGCTACCCCAGAGGGTTTCCAGAAAGGGTAATAAACGTCTATTGTTTCTGATTATTCGTGAGCGCTCATCTTGAAGCAAGATTGCAGTTATGCACATTTAAAAATTTTACTGTTCACAAAGGAAAAGAAACTGAGTTTGTTAACGATCACTTTTTCAGATCTTTCAACACCATTTACCTGAAACTTATTTACAAATTGTAATTATAACGTTAGCACGGACTTTTTCCAAAATGGACCAGTAGCTAGTAGAATACTAATAGAAATTGCGACGCGACTTAATTCAGAGTTGAAAAACTTTCACGGAGAGCAAGAAATTTCGCCATCGTCTCGAAAATTCTTTTATCAGATACGTGTGTCAAATTCTGCTTTTTACTCCTGGTTTAATTACGTTTTGTTGTCCCCTTCCCACTGGTAAAATAAGGGAGACTTAGGGAAGGGTAGAGGAAACGGTTAAAGTATCAGTGATTCATTCATACTTGTTAAATTGAAATAATAGCAGTTGCTGACAAGTTCGAAATGGAACTATTAAGATGTGATGTATTGAGCCAGTTCAATTTTCAACGCACATCATTAATGTAAATTTACGGACATTGATCTGCAAAGTTCGCGACGTGAAAAGAATTTAAACTTTTCAAATAAGTCGATGTTTACTCCGGCCCGGTAATTTTGCGACTATTTTGCATAAAACGACAGATTTCTATCTCAACACCCACTGATTTGCACAAATTATAAACAATTCTGGGCCGTCACTTCAGATGGGTAGTGAATTTAAATGAAACAGCGCAGAATTTGCGTAAAATCTCATAACTCAATTTGAAGTTAGCCAAAGAATCGAACCGACTCCTACAAATTACCAAAAAATCCATAATTAATAACATTGTAGTTGGTGGGGACGTAAACGTTATCTATCCGAAATTACTGGTTTTAATTAAAAATAAGTGAAGACTAAGGGCAATTGTTGCGCTTACTTGAAATGAAGCTTTGTAATTAAAAGTTGCACTATACGCTAATAGTAAAGAGGTAGGTCGCTGCTAATATTTTAGTAAATTCCGGATTTGGTGCAAGTTTGGTTGCAGGAGAGGTCCGCGCCTAAACCGTAAATTCTGCAATTTCAATTTCCACTGCTATGCCCTTATTACATTTGATTGCACCTAGATGCAGCTGGGAATGATTTATTGGGATCCTTGTGACAAAATTTCGCAATTTAAGTTTTCAGCGTCTTCCTTTGTCTCCGGTAACAAAGCCAACCATAAGCCATCACGAGCTTATTTAATAGGCTTCCTACAACAGCACCGGGCGCATTTCAATGTACGCAAGTGACAGGTAATGCAATAATTATTCGCTTTACCCGCCGAATGATTATATTTATTAAGGAACAACTTCACGCAGATTTTGATAATAAAGAGGATGTCAAGACGTGCAAGTCGCTTACGAACGAAACGTTATCGAAAATTCCCTTGGGGCAATATTAACCCGCTTCGTATACCTTTAATTTCAACGCATCTATCCGAATAGCGATTAAGTCAATTTCACACGAGAATTTCCGATCGCAATCACCTCGAGCTATGTCGTTTGCAATATATTAATTAGTAATTGGCAATAATCGAAGAAATTTTTTGAGAGACGCACGTTTCGTGCCGCTGCCATGTTTTGCGCAGATGAAGCCGTTAATTTTTGTTGGAGTGACTTTGGCCAGTCGTCCAGGGGAAGGAGGCGAGACTCGGAAGATGGAGGACTATTGGGGTCAAGAGGTGGCGCCTGCTGTTGGTGGGGTGTTTGTTTGACGTTTTTGAGGGGATGGTGGTTAAGGTTTGTTTTGAACCTTTTCTTCTTGCATATTGACTGAAATGCATCGAAAGAACTGAAGGTTAATCGAACACGGATTTGGCTTTATCAGTAAATTGAGTCGCATCGGAAAAGAAGCCGTTCGAGATAAAAGAAAAAGATTATTGAAAAATAACAGGGTCGTCTCCTTACGTACCGGATTCTGCATAATCTCGAACGACATTGTGAAATCTCGATAGTCACGAACTGTCCGAACGGCGGCTTATCGGTCCGTTGCAAAAACACCGAACAAGGATTTAGACACTTTACACCGATGGATCTTCACTTAACTTACAAGATACGTTTACAAACACAAAACACGGATATTATCGTATATTTTATTTCTCGTCGCTCAATGTTGAACGAGTCGATGTTATTTTTTATTTTAGCTTGCCCTAATCGCGTTGACAGGACGTTAAAATACGCAAATTTTGCAGGATTATCGGTAAACCGAAAACCTTTAATGGCCTCACTTTTAGTAGCAAATTTGTTTAGGGATTATCGAGACATTTGCGACGGAAACAAAGTCAAAACTGCGCCGTCGCCGAACAAATTAGTCGAAAATCTGGGGCTTTATAATCGAAACATTTGAAAACGACGCGTAATTTTATTAAAAATTGCTTAAATGGCGCTGCTTAATATTTAAAATTATTCCCCGAATTTATTAGAATACTCCCGAAGCTGTCAGGAATATGTAAATTTTCCCATTTTCATATCTCCAATAAAAGTAAATATTAATATACGGCCAAAAAAGGAAAACGACAATTTATACGTGTACGAAATAAAAAATGATCCTGTAGCAATCCTGAAAGTATCAAATATTCATCAAATTTAGGTTAGAAATAAACACGATTCCTGCGACTTCATCCTTCCCGTTTCTCCAAGACGTTCATAGCTGAAATTTTCGAAAATTGCCGCTAAATTAAACCGCAAATCGTAGTGGCGGCGTTAAAATGGCTTTACACTTCATAAAATTGGTTTACTAAATCGTTTCATTGCGCACGTGCTTCTATTTTAGTAAAATAACTCTATTTATAGTTCGAAGCAATGACAAGTTGACAGAGCCATGAAAATCCGAAGGGAGAATCCAAATGCCGCCACCAACTTCTTTATTCGGTTGAAATAGGCGTTTTACAGATGCTTTAAAGGAATGGTTTTCATCGGGTTTAAATTTATTACTAAACGGTCTTGAAGAGAAGTTAAAGTGTTTATTAAGAAAGCCATATGGTCACGTGTTTCTTGTTTAAGCACCCTTTTCCAAACCGATTCTTAAATAGCTCGACAGCCAGAAACTTGAAAGCGTTTGACGAGTATGCCGTTGACGGATATTTTCGTTAGATCTGTGACGGTTTCCGGGTTTTCAGTTTCACACTACCAACAGATTCAAATGAGCGGAAAATACACAAAATTCTATACCCCCTCATCGGTTTACCAAACTGTTTGGTTTCGCCGTAAACGTTCCACCAGCGCAAGGAGATAAATCGGCGGTTCTACTCTTTCACTTTGGCAAGCAACGAGCCATCACTCCACATTTTTTTCTTTTTTTTAGAACAGAATTACACAGCATCGCTCTTGGACACAATTTTTTTGAAACGTTTACCTTGTACCGGTTTTTCTCAACCTTAAATTCATTTTTCTTAGATCTTAGATGCGCGTTCCTACACTTGATTATTTTTTCAACATGCTAACAAATGGGAAACTCAAAAACCTATTTACCTTTAAAGTAAATTTAATTTTCTCCACAACGATCAAATAAATGAACAGGAAATTTCGTTGGGAATTTCAAGAAAAAACTCCGATCAAGCAATATTAAGTTAATTAAAATTTGGACAGACGATCTCTCTTAAAGTTAGTTGTAGAATCAAATAGATATCAAAAACACGCGATTCCGCTTGCAATCAAAAGTTTCTTTTCATGACAGTTTTTTGGGGACAAGATTAATTTGTGTTTATATGAAAAATGTATGTTTAAATCCTCGAAGGAGCTTTCCCGGCATAAATGTCGCATTAAATGCTGAAAAGATGAATGAAGTTTATTAGACACTTTAAGAGAATTTTTGTGGTGCCAATTGTCGCAAGGTAATTTTGTAAATATATTTTTTTCGATTGTTTTGTTATGAAATACGAAGTAAAAATTGTAGGGAGACCGCAGAATTTTTGGCTAAATTTACGCGAGCATATATACCCTCTAACAAGCTTACTCGGAAGCGTTTCCTTTCTCTGATATAAGAGCTTAGTAGCGTAAGAAGAACGACCCTTAAAAAGGATAATAAATAGCACCATGAAACGCCAACTCTATTGTAAACCCGTATCCTGGTACACAATATAACCACTCAAGAAATTTTGTCAATTTCACTAAATTGGAAGAACGAAATAACTCTTTCCTTTTGTGAGAATTAAACGTTCCACAAACTCGTCTCGCTGATCGATAATGTTAAATTTCTATTTATTCCAAAAGTTTCGAAGAAATTATGCAAAACCGAACTAATTGTGCGTTTCTACTTTGAAATATTTTCAGTCTAAATAAAGGTTTCTGTCTTAATTTCGCGATGTTACGATTCAGTGCTCTCAATTTGCTACAACAATTCTAATCACCAATTGTCGTTAACGCCAAAGTGTCATCCATTGAAGTTCAAACGGGTTTAGTCCACAATTTACATTATGATTGCACTATTAATTACAGCCTCCGGTCCTATTGATGTTCCAATTCTGTGCTTCGCTTTATTAATTTTTTCGTGAACCCAATTTTACGTTACTGAACATGCGTCAATTACGAACGTTGAAAATTAAAGAGCGCGGAACTTTTGGCTGCTGGCACATTGGCAGTCAAATTTACCCAACTTGGTGGAAAAAGTCAATTTATCACCCTCCAGATCTAAATTTAACATGCAAGTGTTTCCCTGGATGGATCACTATTTTTGCGTAAAATGAAACATTGTGAATTATTTAAGTGTTTACGTCGACTAGTTCAAGTAGTGATCAATTATTAAAGAAAGGATATGGTCTGAGATGAATATGAAGTAGTCGGCGGTTTTCGAATTATGAGGCCATTATGATTTACAAGTTACAAGCGAGAATTAATTAAACATTAATGAACTCATTAAAAATCTATGAAATATTTATTCGGCTAATTAGGCGCTAAATTGCTTACCCTTTAGGAGCAACTTAGGAAAATATACAATTAAATTCGTGAATGCGTAAACACAGTAATAAATTGTTGCACATATTCCCCCGGCGCATCCGCCAATTGCTACCAGAATTGTACAGGAATTCGTGTGGGAACACAAAATTGTTGACAAGTACTGACAAAGTTGTTTGCAAATTTTACGGTTGGGCATAGAGACAAAGTTTTAGAACTTCACAAATTAGACAAGTTAACGGTGAATTGGTGACCGCAAAAGAAGATCTTTGCCTCGATAACTGCCTGTGTGGGCTATGTAAGCAAGAAATGTCGGTGATGGTTTTATTTAATTTTATCAGAAAATTGCTTGACACAGTTTACAGGTTCAATGGTGCGACGCCTGAAATAACGCCAGCATAAACCAACTTTAATGCTGCATCCAAAATTTTATTTTAAAAATTGGGGTGCGCAGATAAACGAGACGTTTCAAAACTACAATATTTACTCCCCTAAAATGAATAGTAGAAAATATTTCCTAGTGTAACTATTTATATACATTTTTTTAAATTCATTTCCTCCTGCAGGTAATTTATAATTGCAGCAAGATTTGAGGGCGATAAACTGTGGCAGCTGTGACTAACCACAGAGACATTACTAAACTTCAGCATGATTTACCTATCGAAATTTCCGAGTCGACTATTTTGCTCCTACCGCGATTTATTTATGGTCATTAAGGACCTTTAACTAAATTTGTGTAATGACGTTTTCAATACGGGTCTGTCTTAAGAGAGTGCACGTTCTCGTAGCAACCCCATTTGGTAACTTTATCGGTTCATTTCATAACTTAACACATACTTGAAGCTCCGGTAATAGTCAAAGATACCGCCCCTAGTTCACCACATCGTCAATTTTTCTTCACATTTACTGTTTCAGTTTATTAAAACGCAAATTATTTAAATTTACACAGTATCGCATCAAAAGATAGTGCCCCAATTTAGTGGAAACTTAGAAATATAATTTAGTTCTAATATTATTGAAAGTAACTAAAAACTATGCATACTTTGACAGGAAAAGTTTCATCACCTTCAAAGGCATCGCATAAAAATGGAGAAATAAAAGAGGAATTGGATTTTCCTGCATATTTGGCTGCGAAAATTGTTAAGTTTTAAATATATTTGCAAAAAATTGTTTTTCATTTTCTAGCATTGCATTGAAATTTTCTGCAATCACCTTCCAGTGAATTTAAATGAATAAAGAAAAAGTTACAATCAAAATTCACTCATCTACTCGATCCACACGTAAATAGAGAAAAGCGCAAGCTACTTTATTAAAATTCTCTTATTGGCAATATCGAAGTTGACAACGAAACTGAGCAATCTTTAATCAACATGTACATCAAATTAGGAACCAAAATGGAAAAAATATTCTACAAACTAAAAAGCGTGCAGAATCAGACCAAAATTTTTTGTGTTCTGAAAATAATGATTTCTAATGATGAAACAGATTAACATCTTTAAAGGAATGGCCAGGTCGAAAGGATAGATAATTAAAAATTATAAATAGGTCAGTTATATTAATTAAGCCGTTGACGTTAATTTCTATCTCTGAAAATCGTAAATGAATTTAGTAGCGTGCAATTTTTTCGAATAACCCTTCAACTCGGCTGTTGGTAGGCGAGTTTTACATGCTTTGAAACCGTCACGGAAACCTTCATTAAAAGCGTTAGGGGCGCGTCAAAAGGTGAGTCTCCTAGTTAAGCGTCGCAACAATTATTGCATGTAGAACGTCACGACGCCTCAACTGAACAAAATAAATAAAATGCTAATTACCACAACTCATGTAAATTTAAGGATAGTCAAGTAAAACTGAACATTTGCGTTACTATTTATTGTTATAAAACGGCCGCGTTCTGTTCGTGTAATAGAAATGGCGGAGGCGCCGGGAGAATTCGCATATTACCCGTTTTGAGACAGATAACAATTTTTCTTTTGCTGAATAATGGGCGTTATATGTGCAATTCAGTGGGTAAGTGCGTTAGAGATAGAGACGTAAAGTTGAGTAATTATGCGCCTTAAAGTCGAATTTGAGTTCGCGAAATAGCGTTATCTGATCTGAATCGCGAATACGAGCCGCCGTAAAACGTCCTGATGTAGAAGGGAAATATGCAATAGACTCATTTTGAAATTATTACAAGACCAAATTAATTGAGAAGTTAAATATGTGATTTTCCGCCAACATTTGCTTTGGAAAAACTCGAAAAGGGAAGATAAGAAATTTAACGACCTGGTACAATGCAAAGCAAATTAACTGAGCACAATCTAGATACCGGTACCGGGGGTCTTCAGTTCATAGATGGCCGGACCATGCATTACTGTCATTAAACCTCGATCATAAATCATCTCGTTGATGAGATTTGTACTTTACGAACAATGTTAACTCCTCATGAAAGCGCTGCAAGAATCGCTAATGTTCTGAATTATCGACTAAAATTTTCATATCGATAACACAGTCAAGTGTAGTAATTGAATTGTGAATAACCCGCGTTTTCGTCGAGGAATTTTAAAATTCGGCGAGGGTTTTCACGAGGTTGTATACTGAAAAATTCATAAATACATGTATAGAGGGAGAGTTCGAATAAAGATACTGGCACTACCTGCTCGCTGGATATAAGTAATCTGCGTAAATTCGACCTTATTTACACATCTCCACATCCAAAATTTCACAAACTTTTAACAAGGTAAAATAATTATTTACCCACATTGGTACGTTTTTGGTCCCAATTTTTAGTTGTGAAAACGCCTTGTTTACACCCTATAAATGTGTTAATGTTTCAATTAGACTTCTCAATTTCGTAAAGCTATGTGAAATTTACATAATGAATACCAATCGTTTTCAGTCATAAACGTTTGAAAGCGAAGCGGTTTCGCACTTTAATAAATCAGAAAAATTAATAAGCTTGATCCTTATCGTAGAGCATAACTGGAAAAAGAGAACTTCCGTCAAGTTATTCCGGAATTTATAAATAATTTCAGTTGTGCGGTCTTTTCAATTATCCGTCGTCTGGCTGGGGAAGTAATGGTCAGTTCAATTATCACTGCTCTGGGTGGGTTTATGTAAATAGCAGAGGGCCGGAATTCACTGGGGTGTCGATGTTTTTATGTAAGCGCCTGAATTAATTTAAAGTGAGTTCTACACGTTGTCAAAGTGGAACAAACTAGTTCGGAGTATCCATATAACATGTACGATATCTGCATTTAAATGCATCCAGCAGATTCGGTTGTCGCTGCACACAGGGTAGTTAGTTGGTTTCTATTATAACTTGCAAAGTGGTACGTGTAAATTGTAGCAAATTTAATATAAGGTAAATCTGTAATAATTTAACGTGATTTCCTTCGATGTTGCCATTTCTACCCGTTAATTATACAAGGGTGCAATTATACTGGACAAAGACGTAGGCAGGTAAATGTAGCTACTCACGATTTTCGAATTTACTGCTTCTAAATCTTGATTGATATGTTCTAATTAACTCCTCCGATTCAGTTGTAGTAATTTATTAATATACTCGCCGAGCTCGATCCCTAGATCACATCAATTGTCTAGTTTCCTATTTACCTTAAACATTTGCATTTCTATCATCAAAACGTTTCCTAGTCTTTGTTTCAAATATTGCAAAACTTGTTCGGGTTTTCCTTTTACATGAAATTTGCGTGTTTTCCCAAACTTAAACAACGCCAAAAGTCAGCGATACTAGAAAAGTTTTCTAATATCCAATTTTTCACAGACGCGTCTGCTCTCGACCACTCTAATCGCTCGCAAAATTGCAGCAATAATCTAGTTCAAGAAGACTAAATTAAATATATTGTCTCCTTCTTACATTGTCAAAATAATTTTTTCAAATTAAAATTAATAATTTGCAAAGTTTAGTTAATAATTAAATAATTAGCAATTATGCGTTAAAAGTTCAACATTAATTGATTCAAACTTAGCACTTATCTGATGTTTCGTCCAATTTTCTAAGAGCTCCAAATTTTCTTTCGGTTCTACAGAATTACTTGAGAACTTTTCTTGATAAAAAGGATAATTTTAATTAAATTTGAAAGCAATACATTCGTTAGAAATTTCCGTGCATTTGACCCACCACTAAAAATAAAAAATTAACTGGTAAGTTTTGTTAACTTTTTCTTAATTACAGACAGTTGGATTTCCATTTTTGCAAACTTGCAAAAAATCGATGTAACAAATTTTGATATATACGCGAAAAATACGGTAATAAGTGGTATTAGAGACTGTTTGTCTTTGCGTTAAATTTCAATTAACGGTTTCATTAACCCCTAATTAACACTATTGCTGTTCCTTCTAATTATAATTGTAATAGTAATTTTGTGTTTGTGGATTAACAACAATGTGTTAGACTGCAGGCGAGATTAAGGTGGAAAATGTAAAATTTGACGTAAAAACCGCAACATTGTCAAAAAATTGCGGCACTAAATGATTAACGATTAAATTTTATTGAAGTTATCTCATTTAAAAATGTTTTAATGGGTAAGTTTTTATAAATTGGCACACTTCTAATATTATACCACCTTGGCACGTCATTAATCTTAATGTTTGACAGTGTTCCCACTTAATTTATAATAACATGGAATTACAGGTCCTCTCATCCCTGGTAGGATGACCTGATTTTGTGTGAAAATTATCTGAAATTTTAGAGAAATTAAATTTAACTACGTTCATTCAGGGTGCAATCAAGCTGCTTTAAGCAACTTGTAGTAGCATTTAATTTTAAACCTAGAATAGAAAGATAACATTAAACTTTTTGCAATTTTGCGATGTTTCCTCAAGAACTGGGGGTAAGTTTTTGTAAGGCGTCATGTATAAGTTTGCTAGCTCTTAGGTGCAGTCTGGAATTCCGATTTTCGTTCATTAAATAAAAAATCATTTCCAAGCCGCTTTCGAATCGTCGTTTCAAATTGTCTGAGAGGTTTGAGTGCGTATAATAACGTTTGAGTAAATAAATGTGTGATGATTTTGCGTAAATGGGTTTTCGATACGGCATCTTTTATTGATATTCGATTATATTTGTGAACAGATTTTTTGTTAGGGAAACCCCGCCTGGAATAATATCGCGGCCGCGCCTGTAAAAATTGTTTCGTCCAACATCATCTAAAATAACCCCAACAAGTGAGATGTTTTCTTATTGAAGGAGGGAATGATCCCAAGTTGTGATCAATAGTGGAATATATTTCTCTTTTTTCAAATCGACAGTTAGGATTTAGTACGTCAACACCGAAATAATGTAAAACTCAATAATCAATGATTGAAGCGAAATTTTCACACTTGTGCTTTGTGTTGTCAAAGCGTGGCAACGATAAAAAAAATAAAAAAAATTCTTTCAACGTCAATTACCGACTAATTGGAAAGATTACAAAAGAGGAGTCGTGTCTGAGTTCGGTTCGCTTTGAATTGTAGGTAGGTGTATCAATTATTATTTCAGGGTTTACGGAAAATTGTGTGATGTCAGTAGAAGCAGGTTGCGCGTAAATATTTCATTACCCTGTTAGGGTAAAGTTTGCCCAATTTAATTATGCACAATTAGATGGAGATTAGTGTTTTTAGACACCTCAAACAATTTCATTCAGCAGTTGAATTGCGCATTAAACGGTCTCATCAAGTCTCACCTAGCCAAGTTTCAACTTACTTGCCTCGTACCCTTAGTTCAAGTTCCAAAGACCGAATTCTCTCAATTTCTTTGCTGATTTTGATCATTGCCACACAAGACGTTAATTAACTAATACAATAATTTATACTTGGTGGCGATATTCCTTGCAAACTCCGATTCTAATGTACAACAGCATCTATTATCATCTCCCAGTTCAATTATTAAGTTTCTACTACTTATTAAATTTTATCGCTATAGAGTGTTATGCTTCCGCCAGACGTACATTAATTCGTGGTCTGTACGTTCACGTTATTAAGCAAGTAAATTTTCGTTCCTTAATCCCGAGAGTCTAACTTCCAATTCACCAACGCAGCCATATATTATACCATATAGAAGTGGGCTCAACGGTGTCACAAATCAGTTGAATTTTTTTAGAAAAATAATAAAAAGCGTCATTAAGGTTGCAACTAAATTAACCTATGTTCACCAAAATCGAGGCCCGGGTTTTATAGATGTTTCGCAACAATAATTCAGAAAGTTAGGTGGCCCTCAACCAAGGCAGCAATTAATCTTAATTTCCCACTATATGAGAGTACTAAAAAATTGGGTAATTAACGAACGCTATTAGTGGACGAAGATGGATACGATTGCATCGTCACCATGATGCGATAATAAACATAACGACATATTTCAACTCCCTGCGAAAATTTTATTCATGCGAAATGGACGGGATCGAGGGTGTTATAAAAAATCATAAGGGAATAATGAAATAGGGATGAACTGTTGCATAAAAATTGTTCCAAAAATGATTTCGGGAGCAGGCCGTTTTCCGGAGGCTCTTAATACGGCGCCATCAAATCATTTTTATTGTAATCAGGACCGGACCAGAACCCCCGTTCCTCGGGGCCGTTCGGCACAAAGCTGCGCAACACATCAATTTTATGCAAGGAAAAGTACTTGCACTAAATCGCATAAGAGTTTTATAATATTGATAGTAAATGATGTAAAGTCGACGCCAATTTGAAAAAATATTGTTTCAATGCCTTGGATATTAATTATTAAATAAATTATGTAACGTTTTAAAAAATGTTACTGGTAAATTTTTGAACTCATCTAAAAGGGATGAAAAATAATTAATTGCTACCGCCGCAAACACAAAACATTTTCTTGTTGTCCTCTGAATTTTTGTTAAATGTTTCTTCCTGCCCAAAAATACCGAAATGCTAATCGTTGACATCAGCAATTTCCAAAAACACCATCTTTATAAAAACCTAGCTAAATTAGTGAATTTTAGTTTTCTAGATTTGGGGAGGTGCCAAAAAAAGTATTGCTTATTAGTTTGTAACATATCGTGCGGTGAGTGTTGGTAATTGAATTTCGATTTTATAGAATTATTATTAGGAAATTAACGATTTATTTTGATGAAAAGATAAAATTCTCAAGTTTAATTTTTTTTTATTTCGCTAGCGACCATAATATTACCAATGGCTACTTTTCCTTTAGTATTTCCTTTTTAACATTCGATTTACTTTCCTTCTTTTGCAAATTTCTTTGCTCCTCACTCCATTTTTTACCTCTCTTCGTCGATTTTATTATTTTACTGGTAATCGGACTGCTATTCGGTCATCGAATTCAAGGATTATTTGTTGGTTGACGCTGGTTTTCCACCCTCACTACAACGGATTCCAAGATATTGTCCATAGAAGCCAAACAAGCTAAGCCCTCGAGTTTTATAATTTTTTTTTGGATCACTCGAGCTTCAATTTCAATTTTTTATAATTACAGTAGCTGTGAAGCCACATATTACAACTGCCAAGAAGGAGCTGTCCGAGTTATTTAATTTTTTTTAAATTCGAGTTTTTATTACTCTCTCTTTGTTGCCTTACTTTCCACTGTTTCCACTTTTAGGTGGATAACTTACTAAATTTAAGATCAAAATTGGCGGGGACCTTTTTTCCGTTTCTTTTGCTTTTGACTTTAACTTTAAATTTATGATCTTTTGGACACTATGAAGACTGATGTTTACCAAATAGCGTAAAATATAAAGTTTTAACGTTACAATGAAATCAACAATAATTGAAATATTTTCACGTGACCCAGAACGCGTTGTGATTGGACGTGTCTTCTGACGTCATCCAGTCAATCACCTCTTTGAGACTTTTGCAATCTGCTACTTACACGCAATTTATTTTTCCATCAAATTACATTATTTTTCACAATTTTCTCCATTAAGCAACTAATAAAAAGTGCATTGTGATTTTTTGAAGTTCAAAATGACAGATAAAAGATTTGTGAGAGCCCAGTCGGATAATTTGCCAAAAATTGACTCTTCAATGCTTGCATAGTTTTTTGCGGGAAATGTTCTTTTCACGTGAGGTGTAAAAGCCAATAAGTCAGTAAACCACGTATTTGCCTATTATATTTGACAATTTTATTTTAAGTGAGATATGTGTTAAGGCATGTTAAATTTCATTTAGCCTTTCATAGTACTTTCCGTTCCTGATGACAAAATTTACGCTTACATAAACATTTATTTTTTTATAGAGAATTACGGCGATTCTCCAGTCACTGTCAAGGCAAAATTTCGTCCCGAATACAAAGTACGAAGTTAGAACTTGTTCATAGACGAGGGCGATGAGAAAGTAGTTAATGTTTTACATTATGATTTTGCAGCTTATTTAGGTAATTTTCAAAGTTTTTGCTTTAATTTTGAGAACATAATAAAAGACTTTCTGGAGTTATTTCTACAGCCTGGCAGAATACAACTGAAAACCGTCGTATTCTTATTATTGTCACTCAAATTCATCGATATAAATGAAACAAATCACACAACAATAGGAATAAATAGGTGTATTAATTTTAAGTAGACCGTCATGGGAAATGTGACGTCACATGTCAGGATTCGAACGGCCTTGACAGTTCAGTACGATTTGGGGCGAATAAAAATATTTAATTAAGTGAAAACAAATAACGCCATGAAAAAAGATTACTCACATGGTCATATGCATTCAAAGGACCAGTTTTAGTCAGAAAAATTACGTGCAAGTACCCCATTGGTTGTTGGTATATTCACTTACTTCTGTGCATATTGTTCTTTGTTATAAGCAGCGGTGGTTAACCAGTAATGTACCGACAACAACATTAACACTATGTTTCTATAGTTGATTAAAAAAATTGTAAAAGAGATGTGAAATACATATGAAAACATACATAAATATGCTTCATTTCGGTTGGAGAGAAATTAAAGGATTAGAAGTAAAATTCTAAAGATTGCTCGATTAAAAATTTGGTGTTGATTGCTGAGAATCGTACAAAATATATTGAAATAAAACATTGAGAAACTGTATCTCAGGCGTATTGCACTGAGCGGAGGATGCCACAAAAACAACAAAATTTATTCAGATAACACGTGATGTTACATAAATTGTTGAGATTTACGTCACTAATTTACGATCGCGGGATCAAAAATAATACTCAAATCAGGAAATCCCCCACCGAAATAGTTGCAGCTTTCAGGGTATTTATTTGTTAATTAAAAACGCAAAATATCGAACCACAACGTATCAAATAATTTCAAAACACATCACTTTTTCGATTTCATAAAATTTGTTATGGTTAATTAAATTTTCAGTACTGTTCGTAATTGGATCATAAAGTGTATTTTATTTAGTGGAAAGCTGTCTTAAATTTGTCGAGTTTCTCTTCAAGGAGTTATTAAACATGGGAGTAACCCTAAAATTTTAGGGTTTAAAAGAGATTTTAATTAAAAATATTCAACAGACGTGTAATTGTTCGTTTCGTAATAAATGTAGTTGTTAATTCTCGTAGGTCGATGAGATTGGTGAAAGCGAAATTATACCATTAAGCCAAAATAGCGTTTTGTAGTCTAATTTCAATCCGATATCAGATTAGACTGAATCCGACAATCGAATCGCAAATTATCTCGAGGGACTAAACCGAAATAAAATTTACTGTTACACTAGTAGGCAAAATTAAGCCGAAACAAACAAACCTGCCTAAATCGGCTTTTGTGAAGAATTTAGATCGAAAATTCCACGATACAGGAGAAGAAAAAAATAAGATATGTTTATATAAATATTTTATAAAGAATCTAAGACATTTATCTATTGACGGTTGAGGAGAATCCATCAAATTTTTAACGTTATAGTAACTTAAAATAATTGTACATAAAACATGTTTTGGCGTAATCGAAAATCATCTGTTTCGAGTTCTGTCAGAATCCATTGAATGAAAATGCCTTAGTTGGCAGCAAAAGCAATAATCTTTGTGAAATGTTGCGCTACTAATTTCCAAAGTGTAATCGGGCGTGTAACCACGTAAAGGAGAGTTAGACTTACATCTAAAGTTACATTGACTTGATCGAAACTCTCTCATAGCGGTTCTCTTGTATGCTAATGTCTAAGGAAATGCAGTTTTTGCTATTACCCATCGAAACTTGTAATGTCAACAAAAGCCGTCATTTCTTCATCTATTTTTAAAAGTCACAGTCACGTCGTTAATCAAACGGCGCCGTTCCTAAGAATCGCAATCAAATCCCCTATTTTATCTATAGCGCATAATGGTCTTGTTATATTAAGAGTGGCATGGCCTGTGTCAAAAATAAATTACCTTAATAGCCCTAGGGTTGTTTCACTAAGGAAGTTTTTATAAGGGCGGGCACGCTCAACTCAAAACATCCCCATATTAACCGGAATGTACCATATGTTGGTACCACCGTCACACCTTATCAGCACGTGTAACAGCGTCTTTAAAGTAGTCCCAGTTCTAATTTTAAACGGTATCTCCGGCATGTTAAAGGGATGGTAACAGATGTTCAACCATTATTAAGGGTCATTCTATTTAAAATAGATGGCGAAAAATTAGAAGCGTCGTCTGAAACATCGCGTAATTAATGAACTTTTAATCGCAAATAATCCCATCGTGCATTAAACTGGGTCAGGTAAATTAAGGTGTCTCATTTAGTTTCTTGACCAAGTTTTAAGCTCCAATAAGCTCACGTACTTTGATGTACAGACAGAGAATAACCAAACTTAAGAGGGGTGGAAACCTCGTCATTTATGTGTTCGGAAGAGTGAATATATTTCAGTTACACACCCGGAATTCATATTCCGAAATGCAATGCGTTATGGATCTAAATGTTTGCGTTTAACTTTAAGTTTGTCGCTCAAAGTATTTTAGCCCTTTGATATTACCGTTTATTTGCTGGAATTGACACAGTAAATGTCGTGTTTGATCAAACTACCTCAAAGAAAATCCCATCTCCGACGTGATGAGTTTTTAACAACTGTATCTCAGCATCCCGGAATAAATGCACACGTCTGCCAACAACTTAATATAACTGCTCCATCAGTATAGACAACAATCGAAAAACAATCTTCATGATTTAAATAAGTTCCGGATGTGGAGTGGAGAGTGAACTCTAATGGTCGGAAAATTGACAGAGCGCCATTCCGTATCGCTCCACACCAAATCGTTGGGTATCGCTTCTAGATTTAGGTTTATTACCACCATTTCCACGAAAGAATGAGCGTCAACTTCATTATTTTTTGACAAAAAAGAGATGAAGAACGCCATTAATCGCACAACCCTCGCCCAACACCAGACATGCATCACCTGATCAATTAGTAATTAGGTAAAAGCTCAGCTTAAAAATTATATAAAAATTTTCTAGTTATTTCTCAAAAACAATTTTTTTATATTGATTTTTAAAAAATAACAACTACAGATGATAAAAAGCTCGTCTAGAAACAAAATCTCTAAACAACAAACAATTGTTGTTTTAACCCGCAACGATAGAGAAAAATTGCGCGTTCTTAAAACATTAATTAATATATAATTAAAGCCACTTTAAACTTAAAAGTTCTTACGCTTTGACCCAATATTCCAATTTCAAGAGTAATTCACTTTTACTGGGACCGCCTTTCTAATAAGAAAACTTTGAGAGTGTTCACAGCAATAGTAATTTTCAATTTTTCAAATCTTCATTACTCGCAAAAATGTCATTTCGTCTATACATGAGGCGCGGTTTCTAGACTTAAATTGGTTTGGGAAAAAAAACAACAACGGCCTTAAGGCGACTTTCGGTCGAGATATTACGAAATGACAGTTTGCTAGTTTCCCTGACATCATTATCTTGCAGTGTGGGTGGTAATTGCATAATTTTTGTGTCGCAGGCGCGGTCTTGTTATTGTGCACACTTCTGGTTGTTTTGTTACGAAATCTTACGGGACAAGGAAATATTCAAAGTGCACAAATTAGTGTATCCGCCGATCGAAGTCATTAAGAAAATGTTAGGCACTTATTTGCGCCTGGAGGCACTTAACAGCTTGTGCTTGATTTGAATTTACCACTTTGAGATCAGTATTTGGGTCAATTGTTTGCGTAGGATTCCCTGTATTTGGCCTCTAGGACTAGCAGGTTATTTGATATAATTTAACTAATCTTATCGATACATGTTTTTTGGGCGATTAAATTTGAATTTTATGGCTCGATGATTAATGGAAATTAATTTAGAAGATTTCTTGTTTTTATGGAACGACGGACGTGCAACGAAGTCGAAAAACACGAATATAAAATATGTACAATATTGAATATTGCATTAGAAAAAGGTGGGATATAGTAAAGGGCACATAAATCTATAAGCTCTTAAATTATGTGGGGTGGCTTACATGTGTGTCTAAGAAGCTTCAACTAGAGACCCAAGGGTCGCAACTTAAGAGTCTCCTGGATAATAAACGTCGAACGAAATAAAAATGGCTTCATATATCAGAAGCAGTATTGAAGAGCTTCATTCAACTACCCTACAACGTACTACACATAAAAATATACTTTGTCGAAGGCTACCCCGCTAATGTTTTGCTTTCTATCTTACTTACACAGAAACTCCTTATTTATTTAAACCCTCGTAAAGTTCAGATTTCGCATCGTCCGCCCCTCACACAGGAACATATTGAAAGCCCCAATACACGAATCTGGTTCCGAAACTACATTGGTGCCTAATTCATTTAAAAATTCAATTATTCATACAAAGCAACAAAGTAATTTATTTATAACCTCTCCCCGCTGTTGAAATTTCACACTGTTTCATGTTGACGAAAATTTGTGAAAATATTAATTACAGCTCGAGATTGCATTGGAAAGGTCTTTGCTGCTCAACAGACAGCTCAATTCGTAAGATAAAAAGGTTCAGAATTAAGCTCTAAATAAGTTATTGAAGTAAATTAAAGCCTGCGTATTCATGGGGTAAATGAGAACGTTTTATTAAGTTTAAGATATTAAATAAACAGCAAAGTTCCCAATTCAGACATAGCCGCTGTTGATTAAATAAGAGTTGAAGAAAAATTGTTCAACTCGGTTCTTAACTCGAGTACAAAATACAATTTTGATTAAAATTATTTCCGAATTTAAGAACAAGGTTTGTATATATGAAGCATCCAATTGATCTATTTGTCTGAATTTTTGGTAGTGTTGCATTGAGTTCTTGAAAAGTTATCGAGGACGCCATTGATTGTTTTAAGGAGTGGCGTTTCCAGACTAGTCGTAAAAACTTATTAATGAAATTTGGGCAAATTTCCTAAATAAAATTGCAGCCATCTGTAGGTATCTGTCGGTTATGGCGGCGGAATCTAGGAAATAAAATCGAAGTGAGTTTGGAAGTTACGACTCTATAATAAAGTTATAGTAACTGCGTCTGGCAAACACTCCGACCGGCGTGTTTTCAGAAAAGGACACGAGTTTTGCGACACTCCGCAGCTAAGACGATCCTCGCTGTAAACGTTTTGAAATATGTTTAAAAACGACACTGTGACAAATTACTCACCATGTAGCTAATAACGACTCCTGGGACAGGACATTTCTCTTTTATTTTCCCGCCGGAGCGTCTTTATTGCCACTTTTTCCAGAAAAACATTCCTGACAATTTTCAAACATAGGTTACTTAAGCTTAGTTCCACTCAACACGATGCTAAAGCTAAAGATCGCGATAAATTATTCCAACGTAAAACTTTATTTCCACTTGAACCGCTATTTCAGTTTCAACCTTAATTTTAATTAGACGTACCGTACCGCTATCATAAAATTTTCTTCTTTTTTCAAATTACGAAATTGCTCAAATTTGAACCGAAATCGTTGGAAACTTTATCAAAGTCGCCGCAAGTCACGATAAAGCGAAGGACTTTACCACAGTTGGATTGTCTAAGCGCGAAAGACGAGTAAAATGGTTCGTGTACTAGCAAGAAGACTCGAAGCATCCGTAATTTGTCTTAAATTTTGAGACGGCAGAGTAATTATTCATTTAACTGAAAATACATTTGATGCCACTGTACAGTTTCTGTGATATAACGGGGATAGGGGATGAAATCAAAATGCCAACTTGATCTGTCATCACCACGGCGTAATAATACGAAAGGATGATTGTTTTAGTATTGTTACAATGTGGAATTATTATTAATGATTGATGTAGTGTTTAATTGTTTAACAGATAAATAAAATTATGAAACTAATATTTCGTGGTTTTCAGTTGGTTGAAAACGTGCAGTTTCAAGCAGAAATGTCTCGCACGAATGCTGGATTAAACGGAATTGACTGATAGGACAGGTATGCACGTGGAAAGAGTGAATTGCAGGGGGGACCCGAATGCGACCAATATTACTGCGGTGCTTTCGAGAGCCAATCTTGAATTCCAATATCCATAAAGCACATTATCTGGTTGCTCTATGTAACCTTAAATTTATATCGAGTTAACCAGTTTTCTTGTAATTTATTGTGCTAGGTAGCACTCTTCTGAACAAATTACTTAAAAAAAACTTCATGATTAAGTTCTTTGACCGGGGCTTCCCCAAAGTTTTCTCCTGCTTTTACTACATTATAAAAATGCTGACGTAATTCTTGTAACGATACATTAGAGTTCGAAAAGAGGTGGAGTCTCGAAATGATAATGTATCGTCAGATGGATTAAAATTGCACTTTAAGGGCAAATTTGCTAATATAAAATCTTCTTTTAGATCTACTGCGGATAGTGGGGAGTCTAGGGTTAAAATGTGCAAAAATATGGCGTTGAAATACGAGATACGCTCGTTATATTACAAAATTTTGAAATGACTGAAAATAGTGCAGTCACCTACGGCGCTTATAATTTACAAATGGTGTACCAATGTATTCGAGTGATCAAGTTCTAATAATTAAAAATATTTCAAACTCTGCAAATATTCGCCATTCTTCAATAGCGGTGACATTCAGTGTTACACAATGCAATTTTCCAACACTAAATCGGAATTTTTATAAAATTCGCCCCGAGGTATTTTCGAATTTCCAGTAATTCATTTGTAAGTTAACGTTTCGATCCGCTTTTTGGGTAGATAAATTTTCGGGAAGTAATTGAGCGCGCAAAAGCAAACTACCTTTAGAATTAATCATCATCGAGGATAGAAACGATTTCTGTTAATTTCATTGCAGCAATTAAAATAATAATTGTTGTGGTTAAAATTATTAATTTAATGGTTCTAGTATACTAATAACAGCTTTGCAATAATATTCAATTTGTTTCGAATTAATTAACACTAACGTAATTTTCAAAAAAAGTGCAGCAAATTTGTTGAATGTCTAAAAAATGCATTGATTATGGAAAAACACGATTATTTCGTTAAATGACGCTGTTGAAAAGTAAATTTCGGCCTTCAAAACTTGAGTAAATTAGTTTATTTGTAGCCCTGTAACCAATTAAGTTAGAAAAGCGTTTCACAACAGATGCGTCAAGTTGAATTCGGGTAAATTGCTCAATTTGCAAGAAGCCTCTGAAGCTTGATTCTAGTTTTACAATTCCATTCAAATCTCGATTATCAATCCGACTAATTTCACTGCTGACTAAAATATCCAGTACTCAATTAATTTTTTTTGCCAGTCATACCGATGGCAAGTTGTTGAATTAAACAATAATTATTTCAAAGAACTGATAGGCAACTTTCCAAAATTGGTCTGATGTCATAATAGAAGTTTTAGTGCATTTCCGCGTCGAGCATCGTTCAATTTGAGACAGACGGATCCAACTAGTTCACACGACATAACCGAGCATTAATTATTCATCCATCTGAATGTTCCTTCTTTCGTTCCACTATATTATAGTAGAGTGCAAAGCGGCTCGAATTGTGACTTGTGTGGGAACTTTAAAATGAAAATATATAAACTAGCCAGATTTGTTGCTTATGTCCTGTGGATTTTAGATGCATAAGTCGTACGAAAATCGTACAGTGCGTGCGGACACAAAATGCAAAATTCAAACTAATGATATCATGAGAAAGCTACAATATTGTAGTATAAGGTGTCCAAAAATCAAAACATTCTCTGTAGACGTTCTATTTTTATAATATTAAAGTCTGAGACACTGTTTTGCAGCTAACATTGAAACGCCGTTGACTTTATTTCGGAAGAGATCTTAAAACGGCGTTTTCTCAGCTTGGTATCGGCCAAAAATTAATTATTTTTGGCCCACTTTTTGCTTTATACGCTGTTATCTCAGTTACCGTTGCGAGGATAAAAAAATTTCATTTTAATAAAATATGAAGAATTCTATCTTGATTACGATGGCTTTTGAATTGGAATTTTTGGGGAAATATTTAACGAGATATTAATTTAAATATAGAGTAAGGTCAAAATGGCCCGGTAACCCCTGCATTCTCGCACTGTACAGCTGTCGCGTCCCCACTCCGACCCATCGTCTCCGCAGATCCCCACTTCCCCCTTAAGATCCAATACTTCTCAGAGCGGCATGTGGTGCTGCCACCAAAATTCCCAAAGATGTTTATTTTTCACATCGGCCAAAGAAATTTCGGGCCCTATCAGTTATTATTATTATCTGTTCATGTTCATAGTTTGTCTCGTTTGTCCTGGAATAAAGCCGTAAGGGCCCATAAGTTAACACACAAAATTCAAATTTCTTTGACCATGTGAGTCAAAGATAGAAATAGGAACGCAAAGAATTGTAGTAGATGAACAATCTGTTGTGACAATACAGGAGCAGTTTTATAGATTCAACGCATTTAATCGTCATGATGACAATCTAATATGCATACAAATGAAGTATTTGATAAGAATTTTGAAAAGTCTGTATTAAATGCATTAGCAATAGGAGAAGAAGCACTTAATAGTTTAATCAATATAATCGATACAACTGATTTCTATAAACCAATAAAAAAACAAAAATTGAAAAAGTTGGACAGTTTAATGCCTCAAGTAAAAAATATGAAAACGCAAAGGAATCACAAGGAGGGCAAAAATTTCTACAACAAATATTGACACCAAAAGAAATGGGGAAATTTATATGAATCATAGCATCATAGCAGTATTTTTAAATACTCCTTCAAATAAAAGCGTACTTGGAAATATAATACAAACAGTTCGTGCTTCTGTAAACATTTTATCACCATCATCTTCTCATATCAAAACCTGCCATATTTTTGATGCCATGTCTGTCATACAGAGTTTAGAAAAGCCTGCAAAAGCTAAAACTTTTGCAGAATTCCTTAACATATTCAATAAAATTAAAACACAGAGGATACATGTAGTTTTTGATCATTACTTAGAAAACTCTATTAAGAATTCCACGCGCATTAAAAGAAGCTCCGGAATGGTTATTGACCACTCCCACAAAAATTTCACTTGTTTATCAATTCTATTTTTAATAAAAAATAGTTGACAAATTTTTTGTCTAAGCATCTATTTGAATATTGGAAATCCGCTCACTTGGAGCTTGTTACAAGTGGCAAATTCTAACATATTCTTGACTATAAAAGTAATTTTTTACTTGTAAATAAATTATTAAATTTTGATCATGAAAAGGTAGATATTAGAATGTTGTTACACATTTTATCTGTATAGAGAGCTGGATACACTAGAAGGATTATAGACTGCAAAGCACTGATGTCTTAGTTTTTTCTTGCCTACTTTAAAAATCAATTAACAAGAAGTTTAGATAAAAACTAGCACACAAAATTGTCTCAAATTTGTTCCCGTTCACGAGATTAATATGGATATTTGTTTTTTGAAAAATTTACCTGCATTTTATGTTTTGATGGATGTGACACCACTTGTCAATTTAACGGACTAAGAAAGAAACTGTGCTGGAAGATTTATGTACGGTATTACAAATTACTTGATGGAATTGGTATTATAGAATTTGATGATAAATTATTTAATAAAATGCACAATTTTGTCCTTAAATTATACACAAATAATAGCGATGTTGTATCTGTGAATGATCTAAGATCAATACTCGCAATCTCAAACACCATAGATAAGTTACCTCCTACAGAAAACAGTTTAAAGCAACACTATTTGAGGGCATATTACCAAACAAAAGTGTGGATAAATAGCTAAGAACTAAAACCCAAATTGCCAAATATACTTGAGTATCAGTGGATGTATAATAAAAAGGATGAGATCTTGCCTATTTTGCAAACACAGGCAGCCTATCCAGAAAATTTAACAGCTTTAACAATTTGTCGATTCGAAAAAGGTAATCCCCGAACCCCAATTTATAAGCATGGGTCATTAGAACATGTAACTTATATTACAGATTGTTTATGTAAATTTTGTACTTACAAAAAGAACAATGTTGTATGTATTGGTTCCTGTTTTTGTATGGGACAGAAGTCGTGCAAAAATAGTAATAGAAGGGTCGCACATAGTGACACAATAAATATTTTATTAGAAGGGAATTCCGAAAGTGACTTCTGTGTAAGTTAATTATTAATGCATTATAATAATAGACGGATAACGCAAATTTTACAAACTGCCATTTTTTTACCGTTTACGGATATAATCAATTTAACATTATTCATGACTATTTGGTTTATAATAATAATTAAAACGTGTTTTAGTTAAAATTATTGGAAGTTCTATTCAGAGCAAGGGTCTTTACAAGTGAGGTGGGGACTTGCGGAGAACCTAAGTTGGAGTGGCGACGCAAGGGCCATGCATCGAAAGGCTGCACGAAGTGCTCGGGCCATTTTGATGTTACTCTACATTTATATTAATATCTTGTTAACTATGTTAAATATGTCTCCAAAAAATCTGATTCAAAAACCATCGTGATCCAGATAAAATTCTTCATATTTTATTAAAATAATTTTTTTTATCCTTGCAACGGTAACTGAGATAACAGCGTATAAAGCAAAAAGTGGGCCAAAAGTATCAAATTTTTGACCGATAACGAACTGAGAAAACGGCGTTTTAAAAACTCTTCCGAAAAAAAGTCAACGGCGTTTCAATGTTAGCTTCAAAACAGTGTCTCAAACTTTAATGTTTTAAAAATAGAACGTCTGCAGAGAATATTTTGATTTTTGGACACCTTATACTACAATATTGCAGCTTTCTCATGATACCATTAGTTTGAATTTTGCATTTTGTGTCCGCACGCACTGTACGATTTTCGTACGACTTATGGATCTAAAATCCACAGGACATAAGCAACAAATCTGGCTAGTTCATATATTTTCATTTTGAAGTGCCCACAGAATCGCATCTTTTCTCAGCGCGAGCACTCTTATCACCAGACACCATCGGTCTCTTTGCATTAGTAGCACAAACACAATAGAGACGATATAATATTAATAATCGAGCTGTTAAACTCCATCATAATTTTATATCAGTTATTAATCACCTTTAAATCTGCAAAGCTTTGGTAATTTCATGCGATTTCATGCGCTTAATATTTGTTCCGTAATTGCAATTGAAAATAGACAACGCGACCTCTTTCCTGTGCGACAATAAATGAGAAATCGTTAAGATTTTAATAAAATTACAAAGTATCTTAGGTTGGCAATTAAAAAAGATTCTCTGGCACAATTGATTTAGTAAAATTGTTATTTTAGGGTCCTGCTTCTCGGATGATGATAGCACATTTATCAACAAAAAATAAATGGACTCTACAGTGAAAATATCAAGAAACGGGTGACGCTTATTTATCTTGCAATGTTTTATAATAAATAAGAAAAAACCCCTATGGGTCATAACGTTATAATATTTATTCCGAAATTGTGTCATTCTACACATTTGATTCATCAAATTACGTCGTTTTTGCGGTGTCGCTCTTCAAATATTTGCATATTTGTCAGTAAGTGTAAAAAATAAATGGAGTCTGCAAAAATAGGCAAGTTTCTCATACTTGCAATATTCTATAATGATGGGACCCTAAAGTTAACTACTTTCTTGATTGTTTTAGGGATAAACACCAGTCGGGAGTGTTCAGGTATTCAGTATGTTAATTGGGACGGGTTCTAGCGCCTTCTCGCTAAATTCAGACATATACTGTGAGTTTTTCTTCTGATTTGCTCGGACCAAGCGTTTATTTATTCAAGTAAAATTTCCATACTACTGGTCTGATTTAAACAATTCTCGTCTAAAATCGGCGAGGAACGAAGAAATCGTAGTGTTGTTAACGATTTTAAGGATAAGAACATAGACGTCGCTGGCGGGATGTAGTCTGGCTTTTTCTGTGCGGATTAAAATCGTGACAATTCCCCTTTTCAATGGCATATGAAATGAGATCGGCGCTTCTCGCGTATGGCGGGTGTCGGATTTTTTCCAGGCCAATGCGGGTTTTGCTGAACGACTTACCTACCTATAGACGCATTCCCGGTTTGTGTGCAAAAACGACGGGTATACGGAGTAGCGAATCCTTGTCACAATTTGAGCCCCAATTTGCAGAAACCGTGATAAAGTACAGCAGTTATAAATTAAAATAGAGTCGTTACTCACCCACTCAAGGTAATTACCCTGATTGCCTCCATCTCGACAAGTCGAGGAACAATATTGTTTTGCTGCTTAAAATACAGTTTAACTACTCTAATAAATTTACCGGCGACAATCAAATGCCGGTCGTACATTGAAGAAACGCTTTATCGACGCCGTTATGCCGATACGAGGCGGATCCATGAATTTCCTACGATCCCCGCATATTTTTCTAATTGAATAAATCATTGCGAATTTATGCGTTTTCTTCTAGCGGATCCCTCATAATTTTGGCTGATAACATTTCTCTCATGTAAGCAATCTATTTTATTTATTTGGTTTAGAAAGCTTTACTTGTACGTTGCTTGTTTGTCTCCCAAGAGACCGGGGAGAAACCAGAGACTATTTGGTCGAATTGGGCAGGGAGCAGAAAGAAACGGCGGATGTGTTTCTATACCGCCAATCTCTGCAGATAATTATAGCCAAGTCCGGTTTCTCTTTATCTGCTATTTGTCCTCTAGATTAATCCAGCTCTGATGCATCTTTAATAAGCACCTGGAATTGTTTCGGTGTCTGTCTATTTCTCAACTAATTTTATTTAATTAGAAGCCACTCGGAAGCAAATAAAGCGCGGAATTTGAGGACGAACAATAAAAACGCTTGACGAACAAAGTTTTCTACTTGGGATCAAGTCATGGTACAATTTAAATTGGAGGACGGTACAATAACGATTTTATTGGCCGGTTTAACAATTTTATTGACGTGCATTAAACTCGTGTATCGTTGCATTTGGTTAAGCCACAACGATCTAATCTTGACTGCCATGCAGATTTATTTTTAACAGTGGAAACCGAATTGGGGCACTTTTCATCCGGACTTGTTTAAGCTTCAAGTACATCGGTTCGGGTAGAAATTTCCGGTGTCCTAGTTGGCGACCGTCGAGATTTCAACAATAAATTAGTTTATTGCCGTGTTTAGATTAGCGTGTACAAAGCGGTGCTTTGATTCTGTTGTCTCAAGACTTTACTGCTCACCCGTAAACTGAAGCATTTATGAAGCTTCTGGACCATCAAATGACATTGCTGCGCGTTTCGTTTGCCACTTGTTAGTCCACTTCCACTACCAATGTTCCCATTGGATGCGAAAAGGGCATTATTTATATCCGTCGTTTCGGACAGACACCCTCACATGTCAGTTTGTTTGCTCTTTTAACCGATTCCGACCGATTTTCAGCTTCACTTTGTTTATTGATCCTTTTTTCTGGTTAATAGTTTTTTGCTGTCCGCTGACAATGAGAAAGGATAACTGGGATAATGACTTTTTGACAGTTGGATGTTTATTGGGGTTTTTTTGCTCACTTTTATCACAATCCTGCCCTTCCGAAAGCGTTGTCACTACCAAATACTTGGATACCTTCATTCGAATCGGTCGACCCAAGTTGGACGAAGTTGAAATCCTTCAACATCGAATAGTTAAGCAAAGATTGAGTTTTTGCCTAACAAAAATATGGAGGGAGTTCAGCTTTTTGCTTCCCTATAAATTATACATTTAGAGTAGTGAAAAGTTTCGGGGAAAAAATATAAAATAAATTTGCATCATAAATTCCCTATCGATCAAGGAAAACAAGCATCCCCAATGTTTCCGGTGCAAAATACTTACAAAAACAGCGGCTCGCCCGGAAACTGTTTAATTATCAAAGGCGGTTCAAAGATGCTTCTTTATGCAGCCAAGTACGTGCACTTACCGAGAAACTTGGAACATAACCAACTTAGTATCCCCGTCTAAAACGTTTCGCCTTGCTAACAACGAAATTTTTTTAAAGAATGGTAAAAATTCGTAATAAATTTTTACAAAAAACAGATTCGTTGATGCGTTATAACGGTTCTCGTTCAATTTTCTATTTATGAGTTAGACACAAGAATTTGGCAAATTCGTGTGATAAGGTGAAGGCGAGAGAGGCCTTCAAGCGGTGTTAATCAATGCGAAATCGCACTCATAAACCCCCGAATATCTGATTGTGCAGAGAAGTAAGTTCGCGTCGCGTAAAATTTTTTATGAAGAGTAAAAATTGCCATTGGCGTCGGCAAATTCGCTTGCGACAAGAAAATTTGTGTTGGGCCCCACTCTATCCGGCTGAATACCTTCATTTTTTCTTGTAGTGTTCGAAACTTAATTATTTCAACGTGAAACTCTATCGAAATTGGTCCGTGTTTTAAAAATCATCAATCGGATTGTGTCTATGTGTACGTATGTTGTGAAGTGTGAGAATGAAGAGCGATGAGACAGAGTTGATGAAAGTTTCCATTAGGGGATGCATTCGCGTTATGGGATTAATAAAGCGACTGGAATAAAAATTTTGCATTGTGGAACTGCATTAATGTTGATTTACTTACGTTTCGAACAAATTCAATTGGAAGAATCGTAATGAAAGTGGTGAGAACGAGGCGAATCAGGGTGAGGCCAATAGGTGCCCATAACGCGCCGTTTTCGTCAGGAACCACATCGCGTCTACCTCTATAAAGAAGCGCTAACGGCCGCATCAGTGAACGCGAATAAAACTAATAGTAATAAGAACGAACACTCCCCAGAACGCCAGTTAATTTCACAGTAAAATGCGCATTTCACGAAAACCAATGAGACCATCCTGCGAATTGGAATATACCGGCTCGCGGGAACGCAAAAATAACATCGCCGTCAAGAGATCCGACTGCCACGTAAAATTACGCCCGGAAAATTACCAGGGAAAAATTTGGATGGAGAGGAGCACCCCGGTGGTTTATCCGCAATCGTGCCCTCTCACCAACCGCCATGTGTTATGGCACCGCTGCAAATTATTGCATGTTACGGCAAAACTGATAATTACCAAAAAACCCGTAAATTTCAACCGCACAAAAATCCCAACGTTCTTTAGAGCCTTAGAGCCCGAGTATCGTATTGGATAATGGCAAACTGGTTTAGTAATGTGAGACGAAATTTTTATTTGTGAACTTCAATTTTCGATTTAATTTCTAAATTATCCCCGGTTGAAGTCAAAAATTGTGCTAACGGGTGAGACGAGGTGTACCGACTGGAAAAAAGCGTGTAACTGATTTATTTTTATGTTATTCATTCCTGAGATGTTCGAAATAGGGTTGGGGATATTTGATGGTTATTTGACAGACGCGGGTGAAAATGCTGGTAAAAAGTTGATCGGATGGCCAGATATTACGTGCAGAAAAGTTATACTACTCGCTAAAACTGTTGTTTCCATTCTGTGTCACGTTTGGTAATGCGGCGTTAATGTGTTGAACTTGCAAGTTGGAATGTGCGTGCGATCTGTGAAAGGCGTTTTTCCTGCAAATTTCATTTACATATCCGGGGGTTGATTTCGAAACGTATCATGTAAATTATCCATTAGCAGCGTTATTTTTGGTACGACTGAAAAAAAGTGTAAAATTGTAGGAATCGGCTGTAAAAAATAACAACTAAGCCAAAATAATGTTAAAAAAACTTCAATGGGCAATAAATAACATCTCATTTATGTACGGCAGAAAACAATCAACAACTTGGTTGTTTTGTTTTCCCACGCGGAAAACTATCAACGGAAATCTTTCTCCTGCTTTCTTTTCACCGAAGTAACCCTCAGTCTTTTTCTGGCATTTATTTCTAACGCAGAAACCTCTCAGGCACTTTATTAGGTTTCAATATGAAATCAAGCCGCATCCTTCGAGGTAGGAGATTTTATACAAATCAAAACATTTTTAGAATTTGTCTCAATTACAGCCGTTTCAGGTAAACAAAATTTCTATTAACAAACATACAAGTTAAAAGCTAGAAATAAATAAACGTTATTCAAGATCTTTGTTAACTTTATTCATAGAATTATATTATTTTTATGTTGATAATTTCCTTAGTAATTAATTCAATTTCAATCCCGATTCTAGCCACTATCTATCTATTCACTATTGTCACCCTTGTAAGTCTTTGTAGAAAAAAATTGTGACAATGGGAAAGCTGGAATTTAATTATATGCGGGGGTAGTTCCTTTATTACATAATTCTTGTTTCTCCACATTATCGAAACAGTTTTGGATGATTGGTGGTATTGTCCTCAGTTTCATATTATGGTCTATTGCAAGCCCATTTACAATTTGCGAACGAGCCTGGTAGTATGGAACGGGGTTAATCGAAGCTGCCAGTGGTTAGAGGCGATGTAATTATTACATTTCAGAATTTGTCTCTCATCGAATTCTACACAACAGTCTCACTCTATTGACAATTGTACCTGAGATGTATTTTTCTGCATAACAACAATTTTCAATGTTACGTAAAATCAGAGAAAGTCTATTGCGTAAACACATTTACTTGTAGATGAGATATTTTGTTGCAAAAATTCCATTCATGCAAGTACAATGGAAATTGTTGCAAAGTTTTGGGAGACACCATTAAAGTGATGCAAATTGTTTCGTTTGTTTCAAATCCGGTTTGCTTGCCGAAATATTACATGTCCGCCTTCCACCCTTTTTGTTGGCTCAATTATGCTGGCTGGCTTCGCATGAACACATATTTTGATTATTTTTATGAAGACCGGAGGAGTTTTCAAGACCCCTCGCAACGCTGAATATGATACTTTTAGAGTTGTCGTTCCCGAAACCGAGTTTAGATTTATTTTCTTTTTTATTTAACTATTATTCGTAATCAATTAAATTGAAAAAGTTGTATTTGTAGTAATTTACAATATATTTTTGAGTTTTCTGCAAATTTTGATACTAATAATCAAAAGCATTACTACAATTCTTTTACTCAAAACTTTTACAATTTTAGAAATGATTAGAGGAGGTATTTGTGTAATCTATCGTGAAATGTGAATATGAACCTGGGCGAAGAACAAAAGGAGTTCTTGGGCCAGTTTGCATTTATTTACTTTCATCTGCTTCGTCTACATTCCGGCAATAATAATAGCCATCAATTCTAATAGAACGGCATGTTTGAAGTGCTTTACGATGTCTGCAGAACGTCGCAAGAACTTAAAATAAAAAATCCTTATATAATGTCCCATTTAAATGTCTTTTGCAGCTCCAGCCTTAAATTCAACTTAAATTTTACATCCTCAAAATTGTGAAAGCTACTTACATTGTAAATGGCTACTAATTTATTGGGTAATCCTTTAGTAATTTTAAGGAATTAGTCGGGTGGAAGAGATAACGGACCCATCTAATGACTGACATTGCTCTCGCCACACTAAAATAAAACCAGGATCAAGAACAATACCTGTCGATACTTAAAGGGGACGTGAAGATGAAATGTCGCAGCTTTAACACCTTTTCTCTAAAAATTTCACTGAAACGATCCGGCGCTTGCTTCAAATAAATTACTTTTGTTTATTATTTACAAAATTTCCTTTATTTAAAATTTTTCTCATAAATACAGTTCATCGAACATAGCAAATTTAATATTCTAGGAAAATTTGATTTATTTTTATTATAGTTTATTGTATATGCAATATTCAAGCTGGAGTTGTAGTCAATAGCTATTCCACTTTTCTCGATTTAATCATTTTCATCGACTACCCCGTAAATGGTTTGTTCGGTTTTAATTAAATTTTAGCGCAAATATCAAATATACAGAAAATTTTATCAATTTCTGAAATGAGAAGGAATCGTAATTTAATTAGAGTCGGTTAAATTGGTACTTTTGTTTCTGAAAAATAAAAATTAATAAGTCAATTCTCGACACCTTGTTAAAGCAACTTTTTTGATGATTTCTAATCAGAGGTGGAAATTGGTAATTATACATTACTTTCGAGTGGCAGGAAGCATAAAAAATACCTATATGAAGGCATTTTGCCATTAGGTCTCCCTTATGGCAGCCGAGGCACATTTATACTAAGCTCAAATTATCCAAAGTGCACCGTGCCTATTACCAGTCAATACGTGCACCAGAACATCATAATACGGTTTTAACTCTGGTAACATTAAATTATTCATCTCTATCATTACGATTATTGGTATTACTGTTGTTAAGTTTTTTATTTATTAATTTGACGATGTCATTGATTTTGACTTACTCCGATTTGCTTTGAATTGTAGAATTATCGTGGAAGCTTCCAGCTTGATTACAACCAGGTAGTGCAGAACAAACAATAAAGTTTGGATTTAACTTTTACATTGCTGCCGCTTAAAATTTCGTTATTTATTAAAAACGGAAAGCTTTCAAATGTTGTGCAAATATTTACATTGTCTTTTCAGGGGCGGCTTTATTCAGCTTAATAACAATATTGCACTTAACGAAATTAATTTATATAAATTTCTCGTTCAAAGATCAACTAAGAAATTCTGAACAATCATTTATTTGAGCTACAAATATTTCTCTATCCGACATTAAATTAATAAACCGTGAACGGTACTAGGCCGAGAAAAAGCGCCATCTATAATCGAAACTCTCCGGAATTTCAATGGATTGTTGCCAAGAGACCCAAATAAAGAAGAAAATTACTGCAGTTTAGGAATTGCACGCTCAATCAAGCGAATATTTTAAACAAATAGTGACCAGTGCATTTTTGATACAATAACCTTAACACATTTTAAATTTATTCAGTTAATGAAAAGTTATTTACTAGTTTTGGCGACAGATGAAAAATGGCTGATATCCAATAATTTTCTCCTATTACGGCTATCTGTATAGTAAAAATAGAAAAATAAATCAAATTACCAGCAAGTATTGCGTAAATTCCCACTTTTATGTATGGTTTTCTCCTTCGCCAAACATTATGAATTATTGCGTCGCCCCTATTGTGAAAGCAGAGCTTAATATTTCCCCAAGCGAAAACTCCAGATTCTAACCCTATTATAGTTGAGTATTTGTCGAAATTAAATAAATCCCCCAATTTTGTTCAAGTGTAACGAAATAAATCAACGTACATGTTTATTTAATGCAACAGTAATAGTGTCGATTTTAAATTTAGTGATTTTCAATGCAAAAAGTCGTTTCATGATCCCATTCAAATTGTGTGGATCGGTTAAAGGTCTTTTAAAAATGTTCACTTTGACGTTATTATAAAGTTAATATCTAAATAATTACATTTCCAACTCAACTGGAGTTTTAAAGCTGTTTTTCTGGTTAATAGCCCAATAAAAAAAACGTGACATACAATGTAAACCTTCTTGGGCGTAATTAAGTGTGATTTTCTACTTAACACATCAGCGGGGTTATGTGCATCGTAAAGTTAAACGCCTATCAATACCAAGCAATGACCGTAACGCCCAAATTTGTTTAGCCCCATCACGTCCCGTCAACAAAGCGTTTCCTGAACGCGCAACCCCGTTTTAGATAAAAATTATGGCTGTTCTTAAATTTATTTGCCGTCTGTCTGGCATTAGCTTGAAATGCAAGAGACGCTTCCTAAATTTGTGAATGAGGCATTATCGAGTCTTGTCATCTATTTGAGCGTTCGGCTTTTCCTTTCCTTTCCTTTTCGTCGTCTGTTTTCGTCGGCAGCGTAACTTCCCAAAGGTCAACCTCTGACATTGCACCATTACTTCTTCAAACGTCCAAGGGGAAGTATAAATGACTATGTTGAGCCATCCATTTGTTATTAAACGGTTTTTATCCCGGTCCAATAGTTTGTTAGGGTGGGCATTTGCATAATTTTCCGCAAATTCTTCGCCATATCTCAACCCAAATTAAAGGAAGCGCCCTTATTCCGCAGCGGAGCTATCCGCGCGAGGAGGAAATATGGCGGTGTCAGTAACGGCTCGAGGAAATTGTGCCCGATCTACAAATGCCATATTGTGAAGGAAATTCACAATTGCCATATTTGATAATTTTCAGTGAATTAATCCGTGATGGTTGTGACGGTTTTCTTATTGGCGTTTGCAAAGTGTTGTTTTTGGTTTAGGGCGATGCCGTTCCTGAAGCACAATATTGGCTTAGCGCGCCCTGAGGGGTGGTTGTGTTTTGCAAAATTATAATTTAAATCGGGTGCATGGGGTTAATTAAATCGTGATGTATGGCAGCGTTTAGGAAAAAAATAACAAATGGGTTTTAAAGAGGCGAATGTCTGCGCTGCAGCCAGAATGACACTTTGGAACGGCTGCTGTATGCAAATGACACAACTAACTTTTCACTTTAGATGTAAAATATGTATCTTCAAAACGATTCAACTCGTCCACCATCTCTTTCAAATGTTATTAAAGCTCACTTGGTTAGTTGAATAAAATAGATAGGAAGTTAATATTTATTTACCAGTTTCCTTGACCGATTCGTACCTGCAACAAAATCAAATTATTAATTTAATGAAAATTAACGCGTCCTAAAGACAGACGCTAAATCGTTAGGGATTGTTAACATAAGGCATAGAGAGGGTGCCGCAACCATGAATGATAACAATATCGGGGTTAATAATTAGAACGTTGTTACCGACTCCGGTGCGTAACCGCTATAATAACTGAATACCGGAAATATCTCTGTTTACTTGGATATTAATATGGCCCCAGTATTCGGAATATCCGAGTTTAAGCCTCATACACGATCGTGTGTACCTAAGTGTGACTTGCATAACTATTGCACATTTTCCGGATCAATACAGGCTGAAATCTTCTCTTATTCTAGTCAATAAATTTTCCACTAATTTATTGAAGATGACCGGATGCATTGTAACGGCTCTATAATCCCGTAACTGGCATCTTTTGGATTTGTTGTTATATACAAAGTGTAAAAGTTCAGGGGACGCTCCAACAATAACAAAAGGGGTGTAAGTGTATGAGAAAAGGCGTCGCGAGTCCATGAATCTTACATTTGAAATGAAGCCACTAAACATTTATCTACCAAGAAAATTTACATCATTGGACTGGCGCTTTTATAAGTACATTAAAAGCTTTTTAATGCCCATAAACAACAAATATTAAAGTTTACCTGGGCAACTGGTTACTAGGTAAGTAAAAACTTTAAGGGTTCTCCACAAAATCATCGTAATTCAACACCTCAAGAACTTTGTTTAAATTAATTTTTTAGAAAGTTGTACCGAGAAGTTGTAATTTATTTTAGAGGTTTTGAAATTATCTGCCGGAATTATTGGAGATTCGGGCTATACGTATATGAAGTCCGTCAATAACGAAGTTTGCACACTGATAATTAATTTCTGAAAATTAGACGTTGCTCTCCGCCGACAAAGAGTTTACAGCCCAAGAATAAATTTGTTTTGAGATAAAGTTACGCTATCTGTCGATCTGTTTGTTGTTGGCGTTGTTAAATATAAGTATTTCAGAAAATCTCTATAATTATAATTAAAATTGGCAGAAATGGAGAAATAAACGAAAAATTAAGTGAAATTTGATAAAAGCGGCATGTATGGAAGAAATATCGCAAACAAAAGCTGTAACGCGCTGGCGAGATAACAATAAGACAGGGCTGAAAAGGAAAACATAAAAAATCCAATTACGTTATTTTTTACAGAATTTCTCGATTTCTGAATGAAGATTTCGTTGAAGAGACATGAGCAAAACGGGTAGGTGCGTGTATGTGACACAACTCAAACAATTATTAAAGATTTACTTACTTTCTGTGGCCGTATATCATCGCATTGTATGCACAAATTACGAATTTTTTTGAATCTTCTGCCCAACCATGTGATTTTTTCGAAAACTCAAGCTATCCTCGTGATTTATCGGTGAAACGGGCCTCGAGGGCCGCGACCCGGATCGATTCTTGTATGAGCTTCCGGCCAAAAATCGGCCCCGTTGGGAATTCACCCTCGGTTCACTCAAAAATATTCAAACAATTTCGCACAGTTTTAAATTGTTGTTAATAAATTCAAGTTTGAATTGAAGACATTGTGAAGAAACATCACTGTTCAGTTTCGAGGCAATAAAATTGTTTTTTGACTTTGAAAAATTGCAAGTCGTTTATCGGGTTTTGTTGAACGACAGCGTGTTTTGTTCCGATTTTATTAAAGTTTTATTGGTGATATTTTGATTTGGCGGCGTAATTCGTATGTAACCGTTTTGTGTTTTCAAACGCTTAACTGCTTCTGATATTGGGGGTATGAGAAAGCAATATAAAATTTATGAAGGGTGGATGATATTTATGAAATTTTTATTATGTACCTTGCCCATTTATCGCTGTAACATAGCGTAAAAGTAGCGTATGCAAAAGTGAGTAATAAAAACGCCAGTAAAAATAGTGCAATCGGAAGAAATGATCCCTCATTTTCTCGAAATATTCAACAAATTTTCTGAGTAATTTATGCGTGAAAAGCAATATTTAAAGTGAAAACAGCTTGTCGTTTCCGAATTAGCCATATCGGGACTGTTGTTCAAAAATAAATCTTGCGCGAGGAGATAACTCGGCCTCTAAATAATCAACTTGTTTAAATTAAACCCGTTTAAATTTCATTTACATTTTATTAGGATTAATCGATTCCGTTTATTTACCTTTATTAGGATTTAATCGGCTTAACGTGCCCCAAATCGTTTTAAATCGCCGAATAAAGAAAAGCAGACTGCCGTCAACTGTTATAGCGTCCAAGATTTTACAACCATTATCAGCATTTCTTTATAATCTCGGAAAAAACAAATTAATCTACTGCTTATAAAAACATCACCCCCCAGGTGGTTTTGGTTTAAAGCAATTCGATTCAGCAACAGTTAACAACAGTTGAGGATGGAACGGGTAAAGCAAATATAATTGAATAAGCAATGAAACGAAACAAAAATATTCCGTATCAGAATTAATCAATTTATGAGTAACAAATGAAATAGATGAAGAATCGCCTTTCAATCCCTTAATTACGGCGCTTTGGTCGATTGTCCTGTGGGATATGTGGCACGCCTATTTACGGAATGGTCGTCGTCGACGCATCGATAAAAATATAAACAACCTTAAAATTTATTCGAAAAATTTGAATTTTAAAACAATTTCCAAGTTTTCACCGGAATCGATCTTGAGGGATTTACGGTTCCTCTCGATGCCAATAAATATCCCTAAGACATCATGCAAAAGCCACTTTATTCGCCGCTTTAACGGATAATTTCGTCACCAATTTGTGCAAATCTAACAATTTCAGTCGTCTCCCTTATCCTTAAAATTTGTTTTTAGCCACCACATCAAAACAACCCAAATCAATGACTAGTAACGACACAAAATTGTTGTTTTAAGTGAATATATTGGCGGTCACGCGTTGTATAGTACGAAATAATTGGGTTTGCGATTTATAAAATTGAACAAAACACAGGAAGCTCTTAAATTGTTCCACCTCCCCGAATTTTATCGTTACAAATATTATTTGTCATTTCAAGCCCTGTTTGGTGCGAGAATTGTGATTGACGACAAACGGCTACCTAATAAATCTCTATAAACTGCTCAATTATTTCATTATTAGGTGATCTTCAATTTCTCGTTTGGACATGATTTAAATTTTTTTTTGGGTAGATTTCGCAATATTTCAATGAAATACCAAGTTGGAATTGCGCAACGGCCCGTTTGATTAAATTAAGTAAAACTTGAATAATAATCCGACGTCTAGACCAAGACTAGACTGCGCGTCAGGGGGTTTAATCTTGCGCCCTTATAATGTAAAGCAAACTTCTCGTAGAGAAACCAAATATATCCAAAAGGAACGCAGCCGAATTTGAAAACCGGACGAAATTCACGCAGAATCAACAATATAGGAATTGCATGTTTTAATTATTGCCTTACCGGATATTAAGATTTTCCATAATTACGATAGTGTAGTGTAAAAGCATATCCTGTCCCTAATAAATTTTCCTTACGACATCGCTAAAGTAGTTCTAAATGAAATTTTCAAACGCTCGCGGGATGAAAATGCTTTTACGAGCGACGACGTTATAAATCGTTCGTTACGTTATAATTTTAAAACGCAAATTGGTTATCATGAGAATAATTTTTATTTTTTAAATAATCTTAATTTCGAATAATTAACCATAATTTTAAATCAACTTCTCGTTTCATAATTGCAAACATCGAAATGGGGGTTTCCGTTGTTATATAACGAATTTTGGAGAAACCCCTCAATTAAAAAAATCCTCCCCAAATCGTCTAATTTGATCAAAGCTAAACAGTAATTGCGGAATGATGATACTAATACATGCTTCGGGTCTCTGAGGATAACATGATCCTTAAACTATTAAACGTATTCCTTCCAAAACGAAACAGTACACTGACAACGGTCACATTTCACCACCAAAACCACAACAAAATGTTGCGCCATGAACTTAATACAAGTTAACACCATATCGTCGAACACCACTCGCGCTACCCTTACTCATATCGGGTTGCTATGATCACATGACCGCGTCTTAGATTGCTCCTGTATTTACAATAATTTTGATTGAAGTTGGATGCGAGTACTGGAAAGTTAATTAAAAGGATTTAGGTGTAAGTTAATTCGTTGGTTCGGTGGATTTTGAGTATTTCAAGTGTGCTTAATATGCATCATTCGAAAAGATTGAAATGGAAGAAAAAGGCCGTGAGGGAAACGGCGATCACTGAATAATATATAAAGGGGCTAGGTCCCCCAAATGGCCTACATGGAATTCTCGAGGTCAATCCTATAACCTCGTATACTTTGTTCAATATTAAATTGAAATATCAGGTTACAAGTTGGGAAATCGTCTAGGTCAGGATAGAGCACAAGGCGACGATCTCCTAGTATTGATTGTTATTTATCATCCGAAAATCGGGGTAAACATCAGGAAACCTACCGCAAACAAAAATACCGGCTTGACAATGAACAATAGTTTTCTGAAGTTGAGGTTCCGTTTAATTTTAGAACAGTTTCCATGTGAGAGACCCGATGGGGACCAATTAATTACATGGCGTCTACCACCTGTGCAAATTGCGTGAATGCCGAGCTCACGCATAATTAAGTGATTAACCACGGAAGAATCTGTAAATTTTCGGCTATTTTCACTGGCGATCAAGTGATAATAAGTTAAAATCAAAACTCAATTAGTGAGAGCATCAAATTAATAAAGTTGGTTATGTAGAATATTTAAACGGAACAGAAATATTTGGGTATATGCCAAACCTAAACACGGTTTAATTAAATGTGCATTTCCGAAAGAAATTACACGCCCCCGCAACATTTTAATAGTACGAGCAAATTTAGCACGTGGTTATCCTCAAAAATGCTGCATTTACACAACATATGTGTTGGTGTAGTTGTTTTTTCTTTCACGAGATGTCCGCTAAAATTAATTTAATTTCACCCCGTGAGTTTTAAAATAATTTACATTAATATCAATCGTACAATTTACAGCACAGCTGTTAAGAAAACTTTCGACTAACTTGAAACTTTCAAATTTAACTTAAAAACAAGCGAAATAAGGTGAAGGAATTGAGAAAGAGACCAAAGCAAATTGGCCGATTTTCAAGGAAATATGCTAAGAAATTTCTTAAGAAGAGTGATGAATACTAATTGAGATTGAAGTGAGAAATTCCAGTTTGTAAGAAAATAGGCCCATAATAGTGAGTCGTTGAATTTCTACTAAGTGTCCAGTTAAATAATTTCCAAACCAGGCGAAAAACTAGAAAACAAAGAAATTTTAGCAATTTTATATTTTTTCCATCCAAGTAATTTTAAGATTATTATCAAAATTTATGTGAAATATTTAATTTCATAATTTTTTTTCAGCAATAACTCGGTGCAGTTAACGCTGACGTATTCAAGCGAATACAGGTTTGTGGAAACGAATGGAATTTAGTGATAGTTGTTTGTAATTCGGTTTTATCTTCCCATGTGCAATTTGTTTTAATGTCATGTTTGCATGTTCTGTTTATGGTGTATCAAAGTGCTTTTTAAATTAAACATGTACACATGTCAATGTTCAATAGCCTGAACGACCAAGCTTGCAATAGTTCCAACAAATTTGGATATGATACCAAAATAAAACAACAAACTACCCGTCTTTTAGTTCTCCATAGTGTCATTTTGATGCAACTTTTTGCAGTTCAACGTTGAAATCCGACCGTGACACCCAGTTACAAATATTTTATTCGTCTTTTCACCATTCGCTACACGACCGCCGCTATTTCAGTTGCCGTATCCTTAAAATACAGATCATAAAAAAAATCTGAGAAGGAGCCACTTAAGGATGTGGAATGGAAGTGAAGGTTGGGTTTTTCACATTGCAATTTTCGTATCAATTGGACAAATTGCTTCAGAAATAAAAGCAACACTCGCATCATTTTCGTAGAATGCGTATACAAAGTTGGCTATCAGCTCAGAAATCCAAGTGGGAATGTTTCTTCGCCGCGTGAAACACAATGCCGTCGGTACCAAACTTGAACTTCTAAATTTGGTAAGTTTCTCTCTCTCGTCTTAAATCGCTTCACTCTTTTTTGGGGAACTAGAACGGCGTTAGACGTTAGAAACAAATTTTGTTGTCACCTTATCACCAGAATTGATGCATACAAAATTATCCGTCATGTCGATTCAAAATAAAAACTCAAAGTAAATGGCGCTTTTAGAATTTTACAAAAAGCGTAAGTCGTTATTTACGGTATTCAAAGTGGTTCGATTTCAAGTTTCAAATAAACGTCCGGAAATCTGTTGAATGTAATATTTACAGTGCCTTTGTTGAATTTATTTAAAAATAATTTTTTGCACCAGTCTATTATCATGTGTCGCACTTACTGTTTGAATAGAATCCCGTTTTCCGAAACGGTGTTGGTGGTGTTGAGATACAAATATCTTTGACACAAGGGACGGCAGTTCTGTAGAAATAGCGACAATCCTTTGCATTCATTATATAGAGTGTTAAAATAACCTCCACGTTATGCAGAATGGGGTGAGAAACAAAGGATATTTGCGTTGAAACGAAGTTAATATTTAAGTGTAGTTTTGGAAGTTGGCGAAGTTACAAAAATCTTGTTTTAAAATAAGTCACAATTGAACGCTGATATTTATTTAATATCTAACATGCATTTGGAGTAGCGGTTGGTTCGTTTAAAATGATTTTCACCGCCGTGTCAGCACAGTCAATCAAGTCGAGTGCCATATACGTCCTCAACCGCAGTTTCTTCTTCCTTCGATTTGATATTGGCTAGTTGACGGCTATCCTAGGTAGGTCAGTTCGTTTGCTCTAAAGACGCGGTCATACTGATTTTGCGTCTCGACTTGGCGTAATAGAACCAATTGAATCGCCTGTTAGTAGAAGACCAAAAATTATAGAAAAAAAACGACACGCATCACGCCTTGAAGTTTCAGAAATAATAGCGTAATTATCTTTATGAATAGCGTTGTCACAATTAACAAAAATGACCGGGTTCGGCTGATGGTTTGCAGTTGAGTTTTTTTATCGTTCTTCGAGGAGCGTAGCCGGAGCTTTACGGATGTAACGGTTAAAATTGGTTGTTTTATTGTTGATAAATGTCGTCTTTGTTTGGAGAGCCCCGAACTCTTTGACCTGCTATTTCGCGACTGGAATCATAATTGGACCAGACGCATAAATTACGTCACAAATAGCAACACGCTAAATTTGATACGGCGAAAATAACCCCATAGAAGCAGCGAAGATGGTTTGAAAAACTGAACTGTTGGCTTCGTATCTATTACTGCAAGAACAACGAATTTATTGCCACACAGACCACCACCTTAGATGAAAACTATAAACAACCCCGACTTCCGTGACTAGCAATTGCATGGAATTAATGGCAGGAAGGGAAAAAAGGCAGCGGAATTTTCACTAAATGTGCCTAGTCATTCGTCAAATTTTACTTTTTTCTTTATGTCGAGTTTTTGCTGATGAAACAAACAGCGTGATCTATCAAAATGATGAAACTACTATTTACCACTTTTCCAATTTTCAGATTTTACCAATCAATAAAACGCCGTTACGAGAAATTTCACAATCTCGTTAAAAATTCGCCAAAAACTCGACGTCGACTAAAAACCCAACAAGGGTCTGCAAAAAGTTTGAAGTGAAACCAGCTTTATCAAAACAAGTAATTAATAACGCAGCATATTTAGAAATATGCCGGTTCATATTTATAGAAATATTTTGCTTTGCGATACGACAACCAGAAGATGCGATTTTAGGAAACATCGTGATCCCAATCCTTTCCAGGACTAAGAAAACGCAACCTGAAATACATCGAATTCGTAATTCTTCAATATTGGGGACGCAAGAAAATCCCCCACAAGCACGTGCTTGCTTTTCAAGTTTGACTAGCATCCTGTTGAGAAACACGAAACAATTACGTTCCAGATTTGATTAATTAAATAAAATAATCAAAATAACGAAACTGCGTCAAATTATGGAGGATTTCTCATTTTTAGGTGCTCACTATAAAATGTGGGTAAGTCGTAGAAGATTTGCATTTATAAGCTGTAATCGTCGTCAAATTTTAGTGGTTAAAAGCTCTGCGGTACTTTCAGTAGAGCTGTTACTAATAAGATTACGGGATCATATTATAGAGGGCGCGCGGTACTCGTCAAGAAACTTTGAAATAGAATTATGAAAAAGTTGTCGGCAATATCGGTTTATGTTAATATTAATTTATGTTAATATTTGATACGGCAGTGAAGCGCTTTGATAAATTTTAAAAATCTCAGTATCCGTTGAGGGAGCGAAATTTCCTTCAAAATAATAAAGTTCGATCATATCAGTGACTGAATTGAGTATTTATTTACTTTTTTGTTTTTGAAAGCGCTTTTGTGTGGAAATCTTAATTATTGGAAACAATTGTATTTGTTAACAAATTCGTTGTTATATAACGAACTTAGTTTTATTTAATTTGATGACTGGCGATGAATAGTTATTGACGATTCAGACAGTTACAGCTGATTCACATGGAATTTATGATAGGGCAATGAAAATCACTTAATCGCCGCGTTTCAAATCGTTATTTGAAAGTTGCGTGTGGAGACTTAAGCCAACAAAATCCAACGAGGGTCCCGCCAATAGAAATATAATCCCGGGAAAAGGAGAAAGCGCGACGACCCCTAACAAAGAAAATATTTAAATTTTGTACTCGCATAAATGAACGTGTTATGGGTTCGAAATACCCTTTGATGCCGCTTAATTAAACGACGTGAAAATTCGGTTTCTGCATAAACATGATGAGGCGATAACTGAGTAAAATTTCGATTTCGTTATAATTTACTCAACTAAATCCACACACTTGTCACTAAACTAAATTATACAAAAAATTAATAAAGCGTTTTCACAGCGAGATTCTATTTTTATATAATCTTTATCGTTGGAGAATGGAGAGATAAAAACTCAGAAGGAATTGAAAGCAAACGCAATATCTCAGGCGTATTGCAGGACAACTGCATTTTAACTCCCAGCTCCTTTCATATATATTGTGTACAGAATTGGTATTGCATTCGTCTTTGATTCAATTATAGTAATTTAATTTGGAAAGGGGAAAAGTGCAATTTTCTAGAAATTTCAAAAATTCACCTTTCAATCTTAGACTACAGTTCAGAAATAATAATGACACTAAAAGTGGCCTCAAATGCATTTACTCATTGTGCTCAACTGATCTAAAACTTTCAAACTACATAATTAAAATGACTGCAGAATTTGCTGAATTATTAAAGTGTTTGTGACCTAGTCGCAGACGAAACTGGGCTCACCTAAAGCTGAAAATATCTAAGATGAAAGGTGAGGAAATCAACTAGACACACGAATAAAACTCAACTAAACCGAGAACTAAAGTGTCACTTGTATTTCAACTCCTGCAATACAAGAGAGATTTATCGATTAGTGAAGAATCTAAATGGAAAATTCCTTCTGCAATACATTTCTTTATTTTGGGGCGTTTGAACGAAACTATTTAATAATTTAATGTTTCAGAATTTGAAAGAAGCTGTGTACGAATTTGGTGCAGCATCACTGAATAATTGCGCGAATCCTGGTTCTCTCAATGAATTCGGTCTGATTACGTCCCTGAAGCTGTCAATAATTGTTACATCATTGAAACTTTTTAGAATGAAAACCAATCAATAATCTATTCGGAAATGAAATAGTTCGTTACTTGTCTGCAATAAAATTAATTGATAGTGTGTTATAGTTTCATAATTTTTTAAATTCCGTAACATTGTAGCGTGGGCCTGGCGGTTATAGTTATTTGAGACCAGCTTGCGACACATAAATAAATTAATTACTCTATCGTGACCACCGTACGTTAAGAGTTCCTCTCTATCAATTTAGACCTAATTTAGGCGTTTGTCCTCGTTAGTTAAACTTTGCAATTTATTTGTCATTGTTCTAACTATCACGTAAGAAGTTGAACTTGAAATGATAATTCGGTGGAGGAATCTATTCACGGTTTAAATTGCGTTTTTATTCATCGACCGACAATGGTGATTAATCCAACAAAAGCTTTCTACTTGGTAGTCATGGGATAATAGATTTAATTTATTGAGATTCGTTGGTTGCGGGTCGCATAATTTTATAAAAATGATTGATCCCGTTTCGAGCCATCGAACCCACCCCCAAGTCAACTCAAGATGCTGTTTTCTCGCTAAATTTGCATATATCAACCAACCAGTCTTGGGAGTACCGAATTTTAGTATTTAGTATTGTTGTTAGCTCAATTTTGTTGATTAAACTGTACATAACGTCACCGGCTTGGTGGTTGAGAGCTCAATGCTCTAAAATTCTAACGATTAAGGCTTAAACCAGCACTCGGCCGTTTTTACAGCTGTAATATAGCTAAAGTATCTGTTTCATTCTGGGATTTGAGTGCACTGACAGCTCTCAATGAATAATATCTCTTATTCATATGAAGAAGCACATATGGGACTTTATAAATTGGCTAATACGAAACGTCCACTTCACTAAATTACCCGCGGCCGATGCCTTATGTTTGAGAACAATAATACTTGACGTTATTTTGGCGCAGAATTCTGCATAGCTCCAGGTACTCCGATACACACCTACTTAAAAATTCTTCAGGCATGAATAATGAAACTTTTTCAGTTCGGAGCTGAACTTGACTACGTGTGATTAGAAAGAATTATTATTGGTGTTGGTGATCCTCCTTTCGCCACCAAGAATAGCTCTTGGTGATGTAATATTTTCTAGAATTCGCCTTGAACAAATCGAATTTTACTTCCGCTAGTTGGTGACGAAAATTGCATATTAGCAACAAAATCTATTGTAGTGGATTTCTAATCTGTCATTTACAAGTTTGCAAATTGCTGAACTAAAATAGTAAATAGACATTTAGATAATTGCCTAAATGGTGTACGTTACAATTGCGGGATGTTGTTAATTAGGTTAAAATGTTTACTGAGAGAATCCTTGGGTGTGCACAATGGATCGGTATGTACGTCCACTGTTAACATAAAAAATTTACGTTAGAATAAAACAGGTGCTAAAAGATGTAGAATTTCGTTATTTTCCATTATTATGACTGTCATTATCAAGTTTTGTGGTGTACGGGTTATAAAAAATTACAATAATTGCTGCTCTTTATGTCTTTTCGCACAAAAACATTTTTGATAATTCACAATTTTCACGTGATTACATTTTCGTTATAAAAAATTATGGAAAAAATTAATCAAATCCGCATGAAGATGGTGTCACATAACTGCACAGATGTCATACGAAGTACTAGTTCTAGCCTTGACAAACATGAATAAGACGCCTACCTAGCTCTAGTGCTTGCCCAATCAAGGTTAGCTTGCGTAATAGTAAATCTGGTCACAAACGATGCCTTTAAAAGCAATTATAGTCCCACATATGGTGTGCTGATGAACTCGGATCGAATCCCGTTGAATTCTGTGTTTTAAACGGAATAATATTAAGCGTTTACACACCTTACAAGTCAAACACCTACATTGAGTTGCAACATCAAAGAAATGCGGGCATTAAGTTGGCAGGTTTATTATTGTGCAGTTTGCGTGGTATTCCACATGTTTACATCAAATAAATACAAAACCATTCAATTCAACTATAGTGGATCACAATATTTTTTTTAATTATTTTTATATGTCAGCATACATACATTTAAATTTAAAGAAAACATTTACCAAACAATTCAATACTAAGAACGGAAACTCTTAGATCCTAGTTGCAAGATCTACGTACTTCTCTATAAATTACGTTATAAAATTTAAGGATATGGCTATTTGTTGTTTATATAAGGTTGTGAGAAATATAATTCCATTAAAATATTAAGGATAGAATTGAGGGGTTTAAATAATTATTGGTTGGTTGTTAAAATAGTAATTGTGGGCCAGTTGAGTTGGGGAATTTATTTTTTGGCATCGCATTACGTCTTTTAGTTTACAAGCATTCGTCAGTAATCAGCTAAAATTGCACGTTGCTGTCGTTATTGTATTTACTGTGAAATTAGGTAAGTAGATCACTAAACTTTATCCTGTTATTGTAGATATTAGGAGAATTAATTAATTCTGGAGCCATTCTACTCAGATAGACCACAAGGAAATTAATTTCACTCAAGAAACTGCAACGTAATTAAAACATAGAAGAGGCAAAACAGCATTAGATTTTATTGAGTAGGTACTCCTAAGCATTTCTTATGAAATTCTGATTACGCCTGGCGAGTTTCCTTAAATTCCGAAGAAAATTGTCTTCCAATTATTGATCTCCTTAGAAAATTTTCGACTAAATTATTATTCGCTTCTAGTTGCTATGAAATTTGGTATGCACCCGCGTTATTTAAATATAAACTCATAGAGGCACTCAGTTTATCTGTAGCATTGTTAGTTTTCCAGATCTCTTCCACTTTTCAAAATCCCCAGTAAGTTCTAGCAACTGAGTATAAATTTCGATTTCTTATGAAATTTTGAACACGCTTATCAAGTTTATTTAAAATCTGAACAGGTGAATTTTCTTCCAATTCTTGAAAAACAGAAGGTTATAAAAGTTTTGGTCAACATTTTCCTTTCTTCTGATTGCTATGAAATTTTGTATGCGAATGTGTTATTTAAATACGAACTCAAAGAGACGTTTAGTTCTTCTGTAGCTTTCTTATCTTTCCAAAACTTTTCCATTATGTGGTCAACATAAAATCCATTAAAATTCTGGTAACAGCCCCCATAACAACCTCCCACTTTCCAAAACCCCCAGTAATTTCTGGCAACCGACGGTAATTTTCCATTAATTACAAAATTCTGAACACGCTTGTTACGTTATTTTAAAATCCGAATAGATGAATTTTCTTCCAAATCTTGAAAAAACAGAAACTTATGAAAATTTTGGTCGTTTTTTTCTGATTGCTATGAAATTTTTCACGCGGGTATGTGATTTAAATATGAACTCATAAAAGTATTCAGTTCCTCTGTAGAATTCTTAAGTTTTCAAAAACTTTCCATTATGTGGTCAACATGAAATTTACTAAAATCCCATTAACAACCCCTATAACAATATTTAAATTTTCAAAATCCCCAGTAATTTTTAGTAACCAACTGTAATTTTCGATTTGGTATAAAATTCTAATCACGCCTATCAAGTTTCTTTAAATCCGATTCTCCAATTCTTGGGAAACAGATCACTTTAGAAAATGTTTTGCTATTTTTTTTCTTCTAATTATTATAAAATTTGGCACGCTGATGAGCTATTTAAATACAAACTTGTTGAGGCATTCAATTTCTCTATAGAATTCTTAGTTTTCCAGAAATTTTCCATTATGTGGTCAACATAAAAATGCCAAAAATTCCGCTAACAACTCCCATAACAACGCCTCATAATTTTTAACCGCCAGTAATTTTGAACAAGCGATTATAATTTTTGATTTCTTATTAAATTTTGAACACGCCTCTCAAATTTCTTTAAAATCCGAGGTGCAGGTGCAGTTGGGGACCATGTGCATTTGAATGATGATTTTTCGGGCGATCATCCGATCATGTAGGTCAGTCGGGTACGAAAAATCCTATTATGGAAATCATTCGATTCTGCTCAACCCCACTGCTAACCTCATAGAAATATTTTCCTTCAACGTTTTCCTTGAAATTGAATACATACTTGTATTACAATTAATTAATAAAGAAAATCCTGACCCATCCTACAGTTGATGTAAAGTATATTCAACTTTTTGTTCTAAAACCAATTCCTGAATGGAAATTTGAAATTTCTGATTAATTATGACCAAATTTCTTTTGTTTGGTTGGGAAATTACGGAATTCTGCTATAAAAATTGCTTAATTACAATCAAAAGAACGGTTTTGTTGCAAGAGATCGTGTACTTGTAGGTCACTGGCCTCACAACTGTAAAAACTAGAACCAAGAGTGTAGCGACATTGACTATGAGGGTCCTATTCTTCGTTTCAACGAACTCTGAATGCTTGGATGGATGGCGACTATTTGTGATAATATTTTGCGATTTAACGAATCGATTAATCACGTTAGAATAGAAATTGTACGTAATTAAGATAACACTGTGATTAATTGTGCATTTCTGCACGGATTTGCTATTATAATCAAGAGATATTGACATATAATAGTTTATGACTGAATAATTGAATTAGTGGCCTATCAAAATAATATCGTCGACATTAACGAGTGACGTATAAAAATCTCTGATAATCAAAATCGTCTGGAGTGAAGGCGAGTCCTAAAACAAATTGACCACTAAATCACGTGTGGATGGCCAAATTATTTGCATTATTCGAAACCGTGGTCAACGATTTGTTTTCGTTAACGACAGAGCTGCGTTGTTTAATAATCGTAAAAAATAAATTTGTTATCTAACTGAATGTCATCGCCTATGACAATATTGAATGCCACTTTTAAAAGTCATTGACAACACTGCTAAACGTGATATTTATCTATTTTTTAACAGCACTTACATAAAGACATTGAATTCAATAATCACAGGTCAAAAAGTATCTTATGCAAATTAGTTAACCTCTCTATTCTGAGGAGATTAAAGGCTCCAAAACGTTACGTGTTATCGTTATAGTAATTAAGGTAACAAATATGAGAAGTTTTTTATTTTTTACACCTAAAAGCTCTTACATAACTAGAACTGCGTTTTTATTTCGTGACCGTAATTAAGAAAATATAAGAAATGATAACCCCAATTGGCCACTCAAAACCGTATATAGATTCTATAAAATAAATCCTCAAGGTAAAATCTATCCTGTAAATCCCAGTCATTTCATCATATAAAAGAATTATAAGCAACAACTTTTTACTTTTGTTAGGTTGGTAGGGAGTTCTTGAAAGTGCAAAATAAATTATTCAATTCGTTTTATGTCGGTTATTGCAATAAATGTTTGATCTCGAAAATCATTCCTTTTTTCTAATAATCGATAGATATAAGTAGTGACCACCTAATAATTCTCATTTATCTAGCTAAAATGTTTATGATTTTCTGACTTAACTAACATTCTAGCACGAGTTGCAGTTCAAGTTTTTCTGAGCATTGAACATGCGAATTCTCGTGGCTCCAATAACAACAATTGATACTCAAACTACATTAATCACTATAACAAATGATTTACGATTATTTATTATACTAATAAAGTATTTGGCCAAAGAATCATAAATAAGCAATTGAATTACTAAATCAGAAAATCTCTTTGGTTCGGATTAGAACTTTTTGATGGATTGTCAGGGTTTGTCTTCGAGAGATGAAGATTATTGTTGAATAATTGTAATATGCCCACCGAGTTAAGTACTGTGAGATGGTGATGACTTGCTCTCTTCAAATGGGCGATAATTAACTTTGTCAAGACTGAGAAACGGAATGAGCGATGAGTCGCGCGATATATTTAAGAGAAAATAAATTGTTGGAGGGATGATTTAGAAAAAGTCCATAAATACGGGAAGATAGACAGTGCAATTTCTTGACGGTGGCATGAAGAATTTCCTGAACACGGCAACTGAACAAGTGCACTTGAGGTGTGAATTGATATTTTAAAGAGTCGGACGTGGAAATGGACGAGAGCGTGGAAAGGGGTCAGTTTGTCTTCCGAGATGCCGCAACATGAAATATGCGGCATGCACCAGATACAGATTGTATTGTGGTACGTGATGTGAATTTATACCTTGACTCCTCATACGTGTGGTGGATACCTATCGCGCTGTCATTAAACTTTCGACAAAGCCTGATTTTAAACCGTCAAACCTTTAGACGTTTCCATCATTTCAGTTATTTCAGTTGATCTGAAATTCGTAGAAATTCGTAATTTTGAATCTAAAATACTTTTAGTTATTATTGTCTTTGGTTATTGTACGGAAGCGAGTTTAAGGTTTCTACTATTGAAACAGCACACGTTCTTCTGAATCGTAATCAATGCCCACATCGGATAGGAGAGGAAGTATTATTTGCTAAACGCGCTGCACGCCTGCAACTGATCAACCGGATACGAATAACGACACTCGTTCTTGTTCACTAAATCCGACACTAATAAAGGGTCCTCTGGATAACCTTGAGAAAAGTGCACTTTTCATCATTGCAAAGTTGAATTGACAAGTTTCAACCTTTTGTCACTAACGAGCTGGATTAGAAATGCACCGGAAAAGCGGCGTTTTTTCTACTTTTCATCCGCTTTAATTTTAATTGCTCTCTACTAGATAATGCAAATGGATTTCGCGAAATCTAAATCCATTTTCTATATTCCACTGGTAGTTCAACCGCGACTAACACGAAAAATGAACTAACGTTATACCCAGTTTCGCTTTGAATATTTTAACTTCTTAATTGAGAATTATATTCAAAGTTGAAGTGATTTAAACTCTGCAGACGCCTATCTAATTTAAGGGATTTTTGGGAAAACACCTAAAGAGCATTAAATTCACAAAAATCATCCTCGAAGAAGTTGCGAAATTTCATTGTGGTGACTTAACGTTGCTACAATTATTTAATTATGCTTAAAATTTCATTTACAATAAAACACCAAGCGAGCTATGACGCGACTAAAAAATTGTCAACTTCTGACTATCAAGTAAAAAAAAGTAACCAAAACAAGAAAGTTGATCACACTAAATCATGTTCCGACTTTAAATTCTCACTCAACGTTCATATCATCGCATATTTGTTATGGTGTCGTATCCGGTTGTCGGAAGTCCTCGTTGGATCCACGCTTCATTAGGTTCAAGTTTAATCGGTTCCGAAACGAAAATGACGTTGAAAATTGATTTCCCTTTAGATTCCTCGAAGAAAATTCGGAATTTAACGAGCTACCGAAAAACCCGGTTTGAGTGACCAAGAGCTTCAAACTAAATTGCGTCTATGTTATTGTTTGCACTTAGCAAGTTCATTTACATATATTTGTACAAAATTCAGACCGCAAACGGGTCCGGAAAGGCAAATATTTAGTGAAAAGAGAGATGGCGTTGAAGTTTCAGAAGCAATGAAGCGGCGTTTCAAGATATAGTTAAAAATCGCTACTAAAAATTTTACTTTAAATTAATTTCAAAAAAGTTGCTGTAAAGAGTTGAAATATTTTTTTTTTATTTTGGGAGGAACTAATAATTTAATTTTGTTTAACAAGTGTACTGTGTTAATTGTATTTCTTAGGGGCCTTAGAAGCTTTTATAAAATGCGTTGAAAAAGTGGTTGTTTCTTCGATTGGTTCCTCCCACGATTTAGTGGTTCCCAATATGGTTTCCGGTTGAATTTCAATACAGAGAGGAAAACGCAGTTGCGTTATTTTTTATAGGAGTTTTCGGGAAGTTTTAACGGCGGTTTTGGGGAGATACAGCTATAGCTACATTTCCTGAATTAAGAGCAGTTGCGAAATTATGTTTATAAATATTTAATAAAAAAGCGGAAACACTTGTCCGGTTCATTTGGTTATTGAGAGGCAATCGAATTTAGTCGAATAACGCGTTGTTTTTAGCCAAATTGTTGTTTAAATAAGTTTATTTATAGTTGGATGAATCATCTGTATAGAAAAGTTGAAATTTAACGTGAATGGAATTTGTTGTTAACGTGGGAAAATGTCGGGATTTTTATGAATGAGATTCGTGATGGCTAGGCGTGGATGCGTCAAGATGTTGGCATAAACGCAAATCCACCGAAGCCGCTTGAAAATTCGGTAATTACGGGGAGAATTACGGCATTATCTTGTTATGTCCGTTTCGAAGTTTGCGAATCCGGTATTTCCTCAAAATTCACAAAAATAATTTATTCACTTCCAGGCAAATTAGGAGCGGCTTTAATTACGTTTGTTGAAATCTCTTCGGCAGTTAAGCCAGCAATTTTCTTACCGGTAAACATTTACATAAAACACACCTGATTAAAAAAAGAAGGAAAAAACAACCTCCCAGAATTTTAATAAACATCAATTTGAACCTTCCCCGAAATTGTTGTAGGTCCGTTGATGCGAAACAATGAAAAATTTACCTAAATTATCCGCACAGACGGCGAGAATTCCGGACAGGATAACCGTAAGGACGGCCCAGGAAGTCATTTTAAATCACTTAGGCATCACCAAACACCATTAAAACCATTTCAGTTCGCACCATTTATCTAAGGCTGAACCAACAATTTGGGGATAGTAACACGAAATTTTGACATTTTCGAAGTTGACGAGCGTGTTTCCACAACCGGAGTTGGCCCAACCAACACCAACACCACAAACAGCGGTTGTATAAGCACTAAACTGATTCTGTAAAGCCGGAGTCCATGTTACGAATGGACCAACACGGGCGAAGCGCAACGGAAAGCCACGAATCCAAAGCTGCACTTCACGACGAGCATGCTATTTTATTTATAAAGAGCTTTGTACTCTCAATATTTTAATAGGCCACAAATGTTATTCTGAAAGAAGACTTATGGTTAAGAACTGCTACTCTTCTTCGATACTAATATTTCATGCAAATTCGTGATTATAGCAGATTCTGGCTGCAAAAATTAACATATTGCAATCCCTCGACAATAAGCGCTGACAATAACGCTAAATCAACTTCTTTTATCGCACCAATAATTTGCTGAATTATTACCAACAAATTTACGTGTCATTTAAATCATTCGCATGCCGCAGCACCTTGCCGTTTTAACTTTTCTAAACTTGATTTCTAGTTCAGCTTCTCTATACTTAAATCTTGAAAGTTTCTTAAAAAATTTACAATTCCTGCATGTTTGACTCGGTTACAGATTCTTTAATGCCCCTAAAAGAGGATGTTCATTTTATAACATTTGTAGATCTCCTCTGAATAGCACGGAAAACCCACTATTTATTTACATTAAATTCCCAGATTTATGGTGTGATTCTGCAATTTTTTTTAATAAAATTAGAAAATTGCGCGGATATTTTGCGCTCTTAATCACGCCCTTAAACGAATTTATCCGCTTTTCTGCGAAAGTACTTTTAGCTATTATTACTCAACTTCTTTAAATAGAAGTAGAGGGTCTGTCCAGTAATTATTTGAAAAAAAAATTGTTTCATTTTATAATGGACACAAAACGAGCTTTTACGTGCTGTTAAAATTTAAATGCCTCTTCAATCTTACCGACTTGTGTGTTAATACCGTAATTAATATAATATAAGTAATTAAGAATATTGAAAAAGTTTAGTAATAAAGAAACGCCGAAACATAAGTTAAAGCGTACCTACCCGGTGGCTAACGTTTGCCAAACGGGGTGATAGGGAAATATTGAAGTCAAGTCGTAAATTCTCAAAGTTTATCGCAGTTCTTTCTTTTGCAAAATCTGCATAAATGAAACAATGTCGAATAAAAATAAACTAATAGCATTTGCAAATATTTTGGTTTTGATTTAGTTATAAAAATATTTTCTTCGGTTTATGTTTAGTTTGCTTATATTTGTTTAAACTTTAATTCCATGCAACCATAGTGTAATTTGTTAGAATAGAAATTAACGTAAAAAAGCAAGGAATATAATAACATAATAATAATAAACTACAAAGTTTCCAACCCCAATAAATTATTTTAACATCTAAAATAAACGAATTTAGTTTTAAAGCAAATTATTAACAATAGCATTTTAACGGTTATTTCTTTAACGATTACTGACAATCAAATTTAGAATCAGCAAGAACAATTTTTTAAGTGTAATGCAGTAGCAGTACAACCAATGGATAAAAGTGATAAAAAAATTAACCATAATAGCTTTCGAAATTATTCTTAAGACACTAATTCGCAAATCGCATATAATTTGTATAATATCTATAATAAATGATGTATACTCGACGTCAGTTTGTGAAAAACTATTTCTATGCCCTGGATATTAATTATAAAATAAATGAAATCGACAATTATTTGAATATTTTCACGTGACCCAAAACGCGCTGTGATTGGACATGCCTTCTGACGTCAACCAGTCTATAATCTTTTGCAACTGTTGTAGTTGGCTACTTACACGCGATTTAAACCATGGTAATCTTATTATTGTCACTCATATTCATCGATATAAACGAAACAAATTGCCGGTTTTAATTTTACGTAGACCGTTGGGAGAAATGTACGTCACATGTCAGGATTCGAATGGCAATGTTGCTCACGGCATTTTATCGCGAAAACTTCCAGCCTAATATCAAATATTTAATTTTTTAATATTAAGTTAACGCAAGTACTTCAAAAATTTTTTTTCTTTAAAAGGAACTATTAAGGAGGCAAGAAGTCAGAACTTAAAATATGAATAAATAATCGAAAGCAATTTACAGAAACAACGCTAGATTTTTTGATTTACAATTTTATTTGTGCAATTACAATAGTGAGGTAAAATTGTTTAGATTTAAAATATAAACTTTAACTTACGGCTCATGGGTTTTATGGCCTTTTACTGCTTGTTATCATTAGCAACTAGCGAATCTGCAGTGAATGCAAATCTTATTGAATGCACAGGTAGTTAAAGCTGTTTTTTTGAACAAGCTTATTACGTATGGTTTTATTTTAAAAGCTTAATTGGATGTTTTTACTCAAATGTTTATAAATAAATTTGTAATAAGCATAAAGTTAGTGTGACTTTTAGACCTTATTTCATCCATCCGTTAATTAAAGTAACGCAATTTTCTCCCGGCGCTACTATCTGTAGGCATCTAATTAAATTGAAACATTTCCAACATAATAGCATAGAGGAGCGAATAATTAAAAATAGTGAACCGCAGCGGACGTTATTTGATTAAAAATGAAGCGAAATGTGTTGCAATTTGCCGTGATTTGATACAACGCGTATATTTCTTAATATACAGTTTGCACTAAAATTTATTTCAAACGTTAACAAATATTTTTCAAAAAATTTCAAGTCTTTCTTTGATATTATCTTGATTTTTGTATCGCAAAATTTTTTCGGAAGTTCAAAGAATTATGATGCATAAAACCAAAATGGTGTAACTGTATAAAATAATATTTTTGGATTTTTCATAATTATAAAATTTGTAAATTTCACGACCGTGTTTTACTGAACTTTTCTCTTATAGAGATATTTTAATGTAACGTAAAGTGCACTTTAAAACCTTTCTCGAAAAAGAAATAAAAGAATAAATTGACTTGTATAACAATTAAGTATTTAAATAACTCTTTAAAATTTATTTTAGCACTATTCATAGTTGTAAGTATTATTATAATTATTTAAATTTATTGTAATTTGGTGGTGTCACTTGCTTTCTTAAAGCAAAGTTTAGCGTTTAGTTTTTAACTTGCGTTCAGAACTTGTAGATTTAAATCTGCTCGTAAGTTTATAATTATGTAGTTATAAACAATAATACGAGAAAAAGGTTTTATTAAAAGCTTGCTGTTAGTAAACACCTTAATGTAATTGGTTTTTTGCAAGAGAAATGCAAGGTGCTGAAGCTAATAGGTAAGCAACATTTAATCCGATTATTTATTTAATAATAATTAATTAATTAATCGTGAATATATTATGTGTAATTATTGTTTTGACATGTTTCTCGAAAAAGTTTTAAGGACAAGATTATTGTTGAATATGTGCTGTTAAAAAATTACGATAAGTAATAATAACGACAAAAATTTCGATTTTTCTATGCCATTTTAGAACTTTATTAATTAATACTAACCAAATTACGACGTTTGTTTGAAGTTTATTAAAATATTGTAAACAAGTATTAGTTTAGTTGCTTGAAATTGCTTGTAATAAATAAATTTTTTATCGTACTTATCAATTACTTTTTTTCATTTTGGCTATCATTTGTTAGGTCAAATAGAAGTCAGTTTTTGATGCTTGCATTCGGACGTCATTTGAAATTAAATTTAAAATTATCATTTTTTTACGTAGGATGTAAAAAAAATATAACCGAAAGAACAATAATGTGAATTATCATTAAATGAAAACAAATATTGATGGCGCTATACTATTTACAAACATGGATAAAACATAAGATAAAAAACAAACAGGTGTTTTAAAAATATCAAAATATTTTTGAAGTTATACTTCTTTAGGCGCCTGTTGAAAAAATGATAAGAGTGACATTTTACGGTGCGCGCGCACGATGCAACAAAAATTGACAGGATGAAGTTGCCCACTGAGGGCTACCAATTCAACAACTCCAATTTACCGTCTCGCAAGCAAGTGTCGCGTTAAATCTTCGTTAATTTAATGTAAAAAATTGGCGATGCAACACGGTATTGCTAACGTATCGAGTGATTATTGATTTATTGAAATTAATTCGTCAGCCCGTTGAGTGAGTACAATCATTGTGTTTAGTGATATGAGAGTTTTTCTTAAAAATTTTCTTTCATTGCGTAACATTATTCGTTTCTCGTTAAAATTCCGAAGACTTTATCAAGCCGTGCTCAGGAGTTTGTAGCATCTTTGATCCATTATTTTGAGAAGAACCGTAAAAATGAAAGTACCATTCTTCCACTTACTGACGTGAGAGAAGTAATTAATGCATATTGCAGTTGTGCCAACTTCTCAACTATATTAAAAAATATTTTGCATGCTGAAGAAAATAGATCATGTTTTGTTGAAAATTTATTATTAACACAAACATGAAACTATTATTTTGTTACAAAGAGTAGCCTTAGGTGTAAAGCTTAAAACAGTAAATACCATTGGGGCTTAATGCAATATCAGAGACAGGAATCAAATATCTGGGCCATATTTTAGGAGGAGATAATTACAATCTACTTCAACTTATACTCAAGGGAAAATTTAGAGTTCTCGCGGTATCGAAAAAACAACTCTCCTGGTTGAGGGACATCAGGAGTTGGACCGTCATCAGGAACGTGTAATTTCTTCCACGTGATAGAGCTTAGCAAATATTTGCAAAGGTTATTGACAACCTTTGAAGGGCCGGATATGTCACTTGAAGAAAAATGGACCAACACGTAAATCAAGTTGTTAAGCTCCCCTATCAAAAAAAATTGCTCAAACCGATAGTATATTCCATGTACTCTAAAAGCGATATTCTTCTAACACTGAAGAAATCCAACTTGAAAGATGTAGTCCTTGGTTGAAACATTGCACTGTGTGATTTATAAACTAATAAAAAACTCATGAAACCCAAGGAAATTCAAGAACAATTTGATAATGAAGACGATAACATTCCTTTGTCCTTCGTGGTTGAATTATTAAATAATAATGCATGTTAAATAAAGTTATTTTTGTATTATGCCAAAGAAGTATAACTTTTTACGTGCTTACATAAGTACATGCAATTTTTTTCGGTTTACATTTTAATAACAATTTAGATTGATTTATTTTTAATCTTTGATGCACTCTGCGTAGACTTTTGGGGCTTCAATTATTTAAACCGAAGAATATGCTTTAGTAAAAGTTTGGTGGGGCACGAATTAAGAATATAAAAGTGGCGACCGTCGTAAAAATGTTTGGCAAGATGTAAAAATGCGACAGCTATTTTACTGCTTTTTTAAATTCAACGCTAAAACTAAATTTGTTGAAATATGTCCCTGTAAACATGCATGAGTTGAGCACGCCCCTACTTGACTAATTAAATTAATTGAAAAAACCCGCGCAGAACGCAACAGAAACATGTAACACAATGTCGCAACATGAAATCGCACAACAAAACAATTTTTTTAAATTCTCATCAAGGACTGATGCCAGTTTCAGCTTCGATTTCGCTAATTAAGAATAAAAATTTAAGGATTATAATTAAAATATACGGAAATCAGAGTTTCAGTTCCTTTGAAATCTTACTCCAAAGATTTTGTAACACAAAAGTAAATTTGTCTTGCGGGGTTTTGTTACTTGCTTTATCTTTTGGCCGGTGGACAGTTTGCGAACGGAACTCAGTATAGGAGAGCGAATTTTCAGACCACTGCACCGCTGTATTGCAGGAAATTAGCGCTGTCCGGGCCAAAAATACTGCTCCAGTGACATCGATGAGAATTCCGTTCTGTGAATTCACCGTAAATCACCCAAACTATTTCAATATTATAACCGAAAATGGCAAAAGTGTTTCCGGAATTTTCCATCACAAATGAGAAAAAAAATGCAATTATTGGCGGTAATATTTGTTTTTCAGAACGTGCTTTTCATTGCGGTCGGTATTCGAGAAATAAATAAAAATGAAAACATGAATTCTTGACCATCACGCAGTTCGGCTTTCAAATATCTGATTGATCAGGTTTGTTAATGGTTTTCAATTTGTGCGCTCAAAAAGACCAACAGTGTTTTACTGTGCACTTTTTACTCAAATTTTAATCGATTTAGTTCGAAAGTGTGGTTAGCAAAGTTTGTTTATTAGATCGCAAGTTAAACGTGATCAAGGGAGTATTAGGAAATGACTACTCTTTAGGTAATTGCCAATCCACCCTTTTAAAGCGATCAAGTATTGATTAGTTAATGGTTTCTGAGTCAAAGTAATATTAAAAAAGGTTATACGGCTCTCATCTGTACATCATTTTTGTTAGAAAAATGAAAAAAATAATAAATCCTCAAAATTTATTAAAAGTGGTTGTAAAAACGGCGTGTTTAATGAAAGAGAAGAACGAGCGTTTTGTTGAGTATTGATTAGGGGTAGAGCTATTGGTCGCTTATGGAAGATATCATTCTCAAGCTAAACAAGGCGCATATAAATTGTTGGATTGTAGATCTGTTGTTTGCAGTGTAAACAAAAACAGACGAAAATCAAATAAATGGCAACAATTCCAGGATCACCTCATTGAACCTGCCCTGATATGTTTAATCCATTAATAACAGTGTGAGTACACAAATAAATTCGCGTTCATCCTTATTTCCTGAAAAGCTAAAGGACGAAAGAAACGAATTTATTGACTGACTAGTTCTCTGTTTATATGCGATACGTGATTTAACTCGATACTGCATTGAATTCGTCAACACGAAGGGATAGGGAGAGATTTACTTAAACCTACTCTAGCATTTCGCCTGCAATACTCAATGACTGTTTCACGCCTCACTTTCGGGATACCACTCGAAACGGCGTGTTTCACCAAAATTGCGGACCGACACACACCCTCAATTAGCTCCGCAAATATTTGATTAAGTCATTAAATTGGCGCGAATACATACGCGAGTGATTGAGGGGGGGCTCAAATATAAAGCCACCTGAGGAAGTAGTTTAAATTTTAACCACTTATAACTCCACTGAGTGAAGTACTTGAGGCAAACGAGAAATGGGGAGAGAGTTGAATGTAATTATTCGTAAATACTGTCAATTTCAACTCATCTACCGGTAATGAACGTAGGTACGTATTTCATTGTTCTCGATTTTGGTAAAATTTTTATTTATGGGCAATGACACGTAGCTTCTGGAACAAATTTTTGCCTTGACAGTGCAAATATCGGTTTTCTTGATCTGCACATATCCGACTGCAGAATCCTCGTAATTCTCTCGACCAGTAATATAAAAAAATTGTTTATTCAAATTTTGTCATCGGGAACCGAAAATACTATAAAATGCTAAATGGATTTTGGCCTCAAAAAACATGTCGTGACATACAGCGGACTTAAAATAAAATTATAAAATATAATACGTAAATACGTGTTCACTTACCTATTGGTCTTTACACCACAAATTTCGTGAAAAGAGCATTTGCCGCGGAAAACTCGGCAATCATGAGTCAACCTCTGCCAAATTATTGAACTGGACCCTCACAAATCCTTCGTCAGTCATTTGCAGTTCGGACAACCACAATGCACTTTTAATTAGTAGCTAGTGAGAAATAATGTGATTTGCTTAGAAATAAAATCGTCCGTAAGTAGCCGATTACAACAGTTTCAAAAAGATGACGTCAGAAGCCATGTCCAATCACAGCGCGTTCTGGGTTACGTGAAAATATTCAAATAATTGTTGAATTTATTTATTTAATAATTAATATCTAGAGCATGGAAACTTATCGTCGACTATACATCATTTACTGTCAATATTATATAAGTTTCATGCAATTTGCGACTTAGTGCAAGTAGCTTATTGTCTAACCGTAATCAAGAATTTCTGGGTATTTTTGTTTAGTTAACAGCTATTTACAGTTTGCTCGCCTATAGCAGGATTTCGGTTACGAGTTTATGCAGGGTTTAGATTAGAGACGTTTAGATGGCGAAGTCCCTTGTGGTAACTTCGTGACAAGAGTGTCGAAATGTCAATCAAACTAAAAAATAAAAATAAATTAACTGGAATTTTATTAATAATTAGATTATAATAAATAAATTTAAACATTTGTGGCGTATAGAATTCAACAAAACAAGCATCTCTGTTCAAGCATATCCATTCGCTACGCTTATCATACGGATAATAGCTTTGTTGTAGCTAAAATCAGCGCTCGCATCAAGTTTAAATGTGTTTAGAACTTGGATACATGAGTGGGACACGAACAAATCCATATGACACAGAAGACTCTCAATTTCTCAAGTTCTGAATTAATCCATTAACCAACTTGTGTAACATAACATTCAGATTTATTTGTTGATTGTATAGCATTTCCTTCTGAATTCCACCATCATTTTTGAGAACTTTGAATTTTCACTGATATTGCTCATCGACCTCAATACGATAAGCTTAATGTAAAATTTCTATCAAAATGAAAGCGTTTGCACATAATTTTGGAGAAAAATAGAACAAGTAGATTATTTATAGGTATCTCGCATGACACACTCCTTGTTAACAAAGATAATTTTCAAGTTTTATCACTGAAAAAAATATTTTAAATTATTGCCAATATTGGGTCCTGGCAAAAAATTCCAATTAGAACATATCCCGAATAATTTCTATAATAATTGGAATTGTTTCATTTCAACCAAATCCTTGACCATGTTTTATTAATTTTTAATTATTATTTTCACTTTTTTTTATTAAGTTTATTAGATTAAAAGCTACAGTATGATTTAAGCATATGCCTATTTATTACACAAGAAATCCATTGATTATTATTAAGTGTATTTTAACTATCAGCGACTGTTCTAAACAGAAATCTGAAATAATCTGTTATTGTCCATTGTTGATTTGTGAAAAATATATTCTAAACAAATAGGTGGACCTGTAATCTTAATTCACGGGATTGTGATAAAATTCACGATTAACGTCAGGTGACTATTCTATCAACAATTCAGGCGGACGTCGGGTAATTTAATCTCATCCTCAGTTTCCGTTTGGCAATATCCCCGAGATCGCAATAAAAATAGGGGGATGATTTTATCAATTTCGTCGTTTAAATTAATAAGATCGGCCGGCGTCTGTTTCTCGAAAGCCCTGGGATATTTATTGAAAGTTCATGACTTGAAACAACAAAGTTGAGAAGTTTGCTAAATAACGTGCCGCTTAAGCTGTAATAGTGCTGCATAACCGGTGTTCGTCGACACTAAGTAAATGCAGGCTTATGGACGAAATTACCAGGCCGAACTGAAGGGAGGATATTAGGAAAACGGCCGTCTTACGTAATCTTAGACCAAGACAATTGTTTTGTCCTGATTTATCAAGACAGAAACACTTGGTAATTAAGAAAGAAGCGAGTGGGCGTCTGTGATGTACGTTTATTATTTGGATTACCTCATTTTGAGAATTATCCAGCTTAATTACCGTTTTTCTGCAACTTCCTTCTGAAACTCGACCACTGTTTTCATTAGTGTCGCCTGAATTTAATAAAAACCTGTAATTCGTTACCTGCTGTTGAATTAAGCCATATCGAACAAACAAGCAGCGCTGCCACCATAATGGATGATTGAACCTTTTTGCGAATATGGAAGAGTCATTCATTTCAACTCGATGTGGTTCAACAATATCCCAAATTCATTTGACTCGTTTGATCCTGCTCCGGCTTTAGTCCTCTTTCTGTTGTTTTAAATGCTTCGCTTAAACGTGTTATGGAACATTAAACCCCCGAATGAATCATGTGTGTGTATGTGTAATTCTAGAACACGCTTAAATATGTGTGCTATATTTACATAGCAGTACCGGTGGCAAATATTAAAAATACAAAAGATGCCGTTCTTGCTACTGTCTTAATCGAATTTAAAGCCTCGAATTCGTTTTTTCTAATTTATTAGCAAATCCCCTTCAGCACAGTTTTCATCATAAAAACGATTTGTTATTGAATAAGGAGTGACAGATCTGAATATCGAAGGATTTACTTTCATCGAATGCACAGAGTAGGACCTGAAACCAAACTCCACCTGGTTTATCCGCTTCTTTTATTTCCGCCTTAAAATGTATTTTAAAACGTATCTAAATAATTTTGAATTTATATATTTTATTAGCATATCAAATTTACTTTATTTATATCTATAAAACAGCAGAGACTGTTCATTTTCATGTACCGCAAACTTCCATCAGCACTTTACCCCAATTTAAGCTATCACGAAATATCAAAAACGTTACCCTCGCTGACGTCTATTAACTTGCCTCTTCAACAGATGGAACTGTCGTTGTTTAACTGATGGGTTCTTTAAGTGACATACAGAAAACGTATAAATTGTGATTTTGCATTGGCAATACAATTTTAGTTTTATCACAAAAATATTTACCACATCAAGTATATGCTACGTTGCTTACAACTTATGACAGCAAATAGACGCAATGGCCCCAATTGTTGAAATAATTATCCATATAATGTTGCAGTCTTTTAGGGTTAGAAATGACAAGTTGTAATTGCATTAGTAACTTTTGATTTAAAAAAATAGTTAATTGTAAAGAGTCTTAACTGGGAGTTGAATTCAAAGTCTCTATATAGTTCTTTAAACTTTCAGAGCTGAATTTAAGCAGTTAATTTCATTTAAATAAAAGAAACTGGCTCATGGATGTAATTAATTATCTATTTCTAAGAATAAGAGTTAAGTTGGCATAATTGGAATTTTTCATACATAGCTTTCAAGACATTTGCATCACTTTCTTGTTCTGTTGAATAATAAAGGCGGCAGCCAACGTTAGGGGCTATATTTAAATAATTGAACACCACTCTAATAACGGAGAGGGAAATAGAAATCAAGAAATTTTCGAGCTTAAATCTCTTCTAATTCATCACCAATCAAATAACGTAACCAATAAAAGTTTTAGACTTGCAGTAAATAATTTTTATCTTTTATGTATTTTGTTTTATATCCCATTAGTTAGCATAGAAGTTTCTTGTAATTTAGTTTTTTAATTTAAATTGTATTTGTTATTTGGCGGTTAAATGCGTTGTTACCAATTATTTAATAATTTAGCAAAAATTGGCTGATTTCCATCCGTATTTGTATTCAGATACAAATTCGAGAAACACGAAGGTAAGTTCAAGTTATAATAGAGTTGCTTTTAAGGCAAATTTGCAATATATCTGCTTTAAACGAGAAAAACGTTAACAGTGGAGAAAGAAGTTGTCATGTGGAGACATTATGTTCGCTTTATAAACTCATAACAGTACAATTTTAATAAAAAGAGACTTTGATCTTTGAATGTTTGGAAATATGAGTTTTCCGTGTAAGATTACTTAAAATTTACGACAAAGAAGAATATAAAAAGAATTCTAAAAGAGGAAGTTATTGACAATTAGTAACTGATTTGTTCAATTCCTTAGAAGGTATTGATGATTTTTTGGTTAAAGACTGTCACGTAGAATTTCTTTTCAACCCAAAAGAAATATTTTTATGGCAATTAAATTTCAATTTTTGATTAAATTAATTTGCATTAATAAGAACTTCTTTGTTAATAATAAATAAATTTTGGCAATTTATTTGATTTTAATAGCATTAACAACAATAATATGTTGCAGTTGTCAAAAGAAATCTTACACGTGTTATTTGTGAAGAATTAGATAAAAATGTTTAAGGTCTTAGAGAGACAAGGATCCTAGTTTATCCGGCTTGGTCTACTGGAGTACTGGGGGAGCAATCGTGGGCGGGTTAATTCCCTCGTGTCCGTTTAAAAAGGGAACTATGATAGCAAAGTAGATTATGCGGCTTCATTTAAAACAACACCGTCAAAATTTATAAAATCTGGTTATTAGTAATTAGTAATAGTTGTACATGGATATTAAATTAGCCAGTAATCATGTTTTCGTAATAAATTGAGCGTGAGCTTGAAGAACAAGGGGGTATATCGGATTTGGTGGGTAGGCCCACTTACACACATAATAGCACATAATAAGGTCGGACTCGCATGGGGCCTAACCTATCTGACCTATCTAAGTGAGCTCAGAGTTTCAGCTAACGGACTCAAGCTCGCATTATGGCCATTAAGCTCCTCATAAATCATATCACAACACCAAAACTGATGATAGGATAGCAACATACACAAATGCTCATTCATTACGCAATTTCTAGATAACAACACTTCTTAAGATAACATTTCCGATATCAAAGTTGCTTTTGACACAAGAACACCAGATAATCGATGGTGGTCGCATTTCATTACGTCGTCCAACCTGCCAACGATGCTAAATTTGCCGCCCAAACTCTCATTATAATCGAAATTTAAACAGAAAGACCGCCCCCTCTAATTAATCGGAAGCGATTTTTATGCTAACCGTTTTGCATAAAGCCGATGCTTCAAACCGTCAGACCTTTAGAGCCCCGAGGTGTGAAATACCACCACCTAAAGTAACGAACCTGGACTTAATTGCTTTGAAATGCAATTTTGGTGAAAGAATTTGCCTTGGTTGTGTTACTTCAAAAATTTCTGATATATGCAAATTTAGTATCGTCCTCGATTACGTATTCGCGAATTAAGTTAGGAAACTTTATAATTTCCCGCTAAATTTTAAATAATCCATAGCGTCTTCTAGTTAATGATTTAGTAATTACAGATTCTGAAGCGTGCCGCACTGGAATTATGGCCAAACGATATAAATTAAAGTTTAAGAAGTCTGCAATTTCGTCTTAGTTTGAGCAATTACGTTTTACGCTACAACGTTGTTACGTAAACTGGTTCCGCGTGGAATTTAAATTAATTTTTTTGTAGTTAACGCGGGAGTTCAGAATCGATCTCGAGAGAATAACAAAATAAATAAGAAACGTTATAAAGAGAATATTAAAATGCTGGCCAAATTTATGTTAAGAAATCGAAGAAAGAATCACGTTCTTTTCTAACAATAGAAATAATTGTTTCAATTTGAAAGGGATTTGTAGGGAAAGGTTTGCCACTTTATTTTGTTTGTCTAATATGCAATTAAAGTTTGAGTCAAACCAAATCTTTGGAAAGGTTTTTGATTATAAAATAACTAGGAGCCGATGAACCGGAAAACTGTGTAGTTAAAGAGAAAATGAAAATGTCACGTCACGTAATTTCGACAAATGGAAACTGTTGTATATTGTTCGTTTGATTAATATTGGTTTCATTCGACGCTCTCTGCACAACCTTGTCTAAACGTTGTATTTTCAACTTGATGATAACTTCTCTCAATGTTTTCCGATGAATAGTCGTCGCGTTTGTAACAGGAAACTTAGACGTTCTTGGGCGAAAATTAGATTTCTCACAATCCACTGGAAATATTTAGGTAAACGTTTCTCTGCAGCATCAAACTTAATTTACTAATATCTAGTTACAATAAATCTGGCAATAACCGATAAGATACATAAAGTTTTGCTTTTTAAAGTTAGCGACATCGTTATTTTATATGTATGTTGCGTAGCATGCACAAATGGCGGAGGCGCCGGGAGAACGCCCATATAAGTTACACTATTTCACTTCAGTTGCAGCTATAAAGTGACCACAAATATACAAACATCAATATGATACCTTTACTGCTGACCTTTACATTTTATGTACGTATAAATTTCCACTAGCGCTATTTAGAGTTGACGGCTACTTCAAAATTTAAGGGAGACACACCGCAATTTATTTTAAACACGCAACAACTTAATAAACTATTCAGTTTTACGACAAATATCAAACAGTGAAGATGTTTTACGCTATTGCTCAATTTGTTCAAGTGATTTTGAAGTACTTTGAGTTACTGTAAAATTTGAAATACGAGACAATCTCCTTTTTTTCTCTCGAGTTGGATAGTAGCTATCGGCGTCTTTATTTTCGAGAAAGCGAAGAAGAGTGTTATAAATAGACTTGAATGATAAACGCCTCGGCAATCTTTTATTTTATTTTATGCTATTTTAATGAAAGGGCATAAAGTTATTGCTTACTTATATAGCAATTAATAATGTCGAAGAGTAATCCTTATATTCAACCATCTCAGTTCATGTTTGTACCTTCACAGACTTCTTAACCAACTAGTCATGCATCTGTAATTGGTCAATTTTAAGTTTAAGATCTTCAACTTAACAATACTCAGCCAATAATCAATATCGCTATGCCAGTAGTGGGTACCACATACCTAGTATACAGAGATTGACATTCTATACACAACCACATATCCAAAATTATTGTTTCAATAAAAAATCAACTTATCTAACTCATCAACCTATATGGTTTAATAGTCAGTTACGAATTTTATGAGGAAAAAAGTGGATCCGAAAACATCATAAGAAGAGACAATGATTGGAAAAAAGGTTCAAGGTAGTAGAAAAAAAATGTAAAATAAGAAAACCGATATTCAATCCTAGCAAAAATTAACAATAATGAAGACAACAATTAAACAAAAATGCAACAGAGAAAAGTATTTAAACCACCCCCAATGTTTGTTCACAGAGTAACGGATTATCAAAAAATGATATAAGCATTACAAAATTTTGTAGAAATGGAACAATGCCAGATAAGATTAAGGCCAATGTTGTTAAAATTAATGCAACTACATCAGTTACGTATAAAAAAGTAGTTAAATAAATGAAAGACTTCAATATTATACATCACTCATATCAAAAAAAAGAAGAGAAATTATTCAGGGTACTGATCAGAAACCTACACCCGTCAATTTCAGTTTAGGACATTGGAGAAGAACTCCCAAAATTTGAATTCAAAGTCAGAGGCACAACAATTATAAAACACAGGGCTTCAAAGCTCCCTATTTGAATGGTTCATTTCGTCAAAAAATTAGCTCATTGAACATGTATATTTTATAGTTGTTTTGATTGTTAATGTCTAATATGAAAAAAGAAAAAACTCAACAAGTTTTTTCTTTATTTTCTGTTTGTAACTTGATTGTAAGATCGAAAAATAAAGTGTTTAGAGACAACTATTTGTAACCACTAAATGCTAGATAATTTGGCTCAATACCCTACAACGGATTTTGTTTAATTTAACTTAATATATAGAACTATGTTTTTATTAACATTTATATTAGTTTGAAATAAGTAAAATAACCGAAACAAATTAATTATTATAGAAGTACAAAAAAGGCACGTAGAGAATTAGAATGTTTATTACTTCCTTATTAACATAGTTATATTAATTTTATTTATGAATCGAACTTTAATAGAATCTATTTACCATATAATTAGCAATTAAATTTTAAAATTCAAGTATATTCTTAAGAGTCTGAACTACAATTAATTAGTGAATTTATTTCGGGATGTTTTCCCTATTCTTATACTATTGTTTGTTGTGTTTATAAAAAGCAGACTCATCTAATAAAGTAAAAAATTCAATTAAACTCTGACTTCAAAGCTGCCTTTATGGTGGGCAGTAAACAAAGTCTTATTTACTCAAGTAGATTCTTAAAGTCTTGAACGAAGGGGGTCAAGAGATAAATTGGCTTCGAACAAATCCTTTAATGGTGCCGTTACAAAAACCCAAAAACATATCAATAAGGGTAATGAAACAATTCGAAAGAGGCGACGTCCTGGTGTGCTATTTAAAATGCAATTAAGACCGAAGTCCTCTAGACGCAAACGATTTACGTTTGTGGCAATCTGCGACATGAATGTTAATGCTACACGTCCGGACCTATCGTGCTTGAAGCTCTCTACCGGTATTGCTCGGTCGCCTTTTCCGATAACGGTCCACAAAGGAAACCGCCTGCATCCCTGCCTGATGCATACTTGTTACTCTTTTCCTTCTCTTCATTCAGATAAATCATCGATTCCGCCAGATTCGGATTCAACGTCTTTCACACTCTCCCAATTTTCCTTGGGTATATAGTCCTAAAACGTATATTCCACACACCTAAATTTTAGAGGGAGCAGAAAATAATAAAAACTCTACTTGCACTACATTTTTGTTGCCCTCGAATTTTTCTGCGAGCCGCTACGTATGTGTTCTTTAATCGTCTTATTTCTAGATAACAAATAAAAGACTCTTACAAAAGCGCGCTTTTTCACTCATCTGCTTGGCGGGATGTCAACTTTTTACGCACCACATGTCGGATATTATTGTCAGTGGCTTTCACCTCAAACTGTTCCTGCTTTTGTCACCTTATAATGGGAGAAGGTAAAATTTATAATCAAAGAAAGTTGCTATCGAAAATACATTAAATTTTCACATTTAAATTCGCCATTAGCTACGCAATGTTTGGTAAAATCCAGTCTGTTTTTCCCGCGTGAATAATTAAAAGTGTCATGAAAAATTCACCATGCAGAAGTAGTTAATTGGTTAAGCGATGCGCATAACGGACATGTTCTGTCGTCTATTTTATTAAGGTCCGACTTCAAACGGATTCTAAATTGTAAACTTTTGTTAAAAATATAGTTAATTTTCTACTTACCCGTTATAAAATTATTGAAGGCTGTGTGGTTGGGCTTTCCAATTTTTTGGTTAGATCAAAGTGCAAGTTTTTTAATTAATTAAGTTACACCTCGTTATGTTTAATCAATATTTAATATTTGCGGTGTCTCATTGTATGCACCGGAAAGGTTTGGTTAATCGATTTATCTGTAGGTATTAAAGATTGTCGTTGCCTGATGTAGCGGCGTTGCAGTGAGGTAATTTCTACAGGATGAATCGCAGCTATTCGAAAAATATGAAGTCATACATGAGCTGGTAAGTCTGAAAGATATGGCGCTTTTACTGATATAAGACGAAAATCAATGGGGTGGGATTATTGTAGAGAGAGTCATATCCATCGTTCAGACGGGCGAACATTTTGGTGAGCTAGGGTTCTCCCTTTCTGGCTCGCCGAGGTCAGCTAAGCTGGGGCAGCGTCAATGCCTACATTGCATTTCTGGGAAATATTCTGGTCCATTTTTCAGGGGCTTTTGTATTTGCTCGCTTTATTACGGCGGTCGCTCAAGTCAAATTATACCCGATTTTAAACGTGGATGAACGTGTCAAATCGCTATCTTTTAATTAAGCGACATTAACAGGAATGGACGATAGCTCCTGTGAAATCCAACTTTAATCAAATCGGAGTATCTTCAAATCCGGCCGAGACCGACCGGTCGACCGCGGAAATAATAAATTCTTCAACATAAAACCCATTCATCCCTGCTAATTAATTTTGGCTATTCAAACAATTCTCCATTCCGTAACCATGACCAATACCAACAAGCATTCCCAATCACTTAACCCTACGCAACTTTATCAATCATAAAATGGAACTGTGTGTATAAAAATACACATCGCAATTTTCCCTTAAAACTAAAACAGAATTATTGTTCAATCAAGCAGACAAAATTCTAACAAAAGTCAATATGTCATGCTTTATTGATAGAAAAACCAATTACCTAAGAAATTCAATAACGAGATTCCATACTTCCAAACTCGATTGCAATACAATGCTGCAATCCAGTTTGATTGTTACTATTGTTGCATCTAAGAGAAAACCGGTGTTACCAAATTCTTTTGTTGTCTATAAAAAAGAAATTTTTTCTATAATATTATTAGATCTGATAGATTATTATATATAATTAAATAGACTATTTCTGTCTATTTCTGCAATATTTTTATTATATTCATATACCTTTAGTAAGGATGCACTCGAAATCGAAAACATCGATCCGTTGAGTATTGCTGCCAATTTTAATATTTTTATTCCGGAATTTCGTAATGCCAAGATCTTTGGACTTCGACCGCTCCCATAGCGATCTGAAAATCAAATATTGAATCCCTATATTTTAATATACGGGTGAAGGTGCCACTAAAATATTTGTGAAAGTTCTTAAATTCTTCCGCTAAAAAAAATTGATAAGCAGGCAGCAAGGGAAGTGCATAAATTATTTAATTTTGGTTAATTCATTTGGACGGAATAAATTAATTGAAACCAATCTGAAGTTAGATTAAACAAATGCTTATCTTAATTTTTTTCTATAGATACAAAGAAAAAAATTGGGATGCTCAGGGAAATGATATATGCTATGACAAGATATTAGTGTGTGGTAAAAAATATTATTAAAAATTAATGCACCCTTCAAGAGCTGTCGAAAAATGCTTATGTCGCAAAAGGTAAAAAATGTTCGATTCAAAGAACCATCAATCTTTTCCACCGCAAGAGAGACCTTGCTGTATAATTAACATGTCGTAAATTTCCAGTCCCAAGATAGATACTAGCATTCTAGCTCAAGTTAAAATTTTAGGATTTCTCTCCAATTTTGAGTAGCTTTGAGTCGTCGAAATTAGATGGAGGATAAATTATTATTTGTTGGTTCGGTGCTTTTGCAAATGAAATTTGGGAATTGTAATGCGATGCGAAATGTTAATAAACCAATAAAATTGAGGAGAAAATTGAAATGAAATAAAATGAGCTTATTAAGTTTCATTCTTTATCTCTTTGTAATTGATATTGATTTTAAAAGTGCGAAAATGAGGCGAGGAAGCGAAATCAATTAAAGCAGAAGCGACCAGGATTGAAGTTGGAACAATTAATTTTCCATATAAAGCACGTTAATATTTTTTTGCTTAATAGATTGTTCATTCAGAGATGCTTGGAAGCAGCCAAGTTTTGACTTATTAAGAACTGCTTTATGAATATTTATAGATTCTCCGAGTTATTTTTGGGAGCCATCAGGAAAAATTACTTCTTAATTGAATTTGTGATGAATGACTTTAATAATTAATAAAAACTTATCACACAATTTAATTGTATCAATACAAAGTGCCAATCATGGTGCTGAAAATTGTTGTTTGCAACTAAAGCGCGGTTAAGGAGGGAAAAATTATTTTTTCCATTGCTTTCCTCCAAACGCCTCCATTAATCAAACTCGGAAAACAATCCCGGAAGTACTCGGATCTGACCTACTGAGCTTCCACTTTTTCCCACAACTCATCACTTGTTACTAACCCCTTTTCCAACGTCGACACATCGCTCCAACTCAACGTAATCATTCGAATCGATTCAAATCATATTAAACTTCTCTAAACCACTGGTGGTTTACGACAAAATTAAGGGTGGTTCAGTGGTCAAAACGGGAACATTATCATCAACGAATTCGAGATAACGAGATTCACTCAATTTTTTTTCTTTGACCAGTAACGTTCAAATAATTCGAAATTGATAACAAGTAACGTCCGCTTTTTAATATTCTAAAATTTTAAGTAAAAATTTTAATGGCTTAAATATTATTTAGGGAATTTATAAAAATCAACCGGTTCTGCGTAGTAACGCTTAAATTAGCGCCATAAAAGTCCCGCGAATTGAATCACGTTCCGCAAGCTCTTCTATCTGAAATGTCCCAAAGCTCGCTGCTCAAATGACAAGTTTTTCTCATTATTACGTTAAATAATAGCTTCATTTACTGTTACAGCGCCGAAAGCCGCCGAAAGTGCTGCGGTCTAAAAAATATGGCTCACATATAATTGCGCTTTTTACAGCTTGGTGCATATAAACGTTGACATTGTTGCGGTTAAACTTAACGCTCATGTTTTTTGCAAACGTTTTGATTTCATTGCCTGCCAGTTTTTTTTATAATTTACACACGGAACTTTGCGTAATCCGGCGGCTTTATTTATTACGGTTCCGGAGCGTAATGAAAACGGTCCCCATTAACGAAATTCCCAAATTCCTGCAGTTCTAATAAAACAATAAGGCAGTAAAATTGTACGTTATCGAGTTACGTCATCATCAGTTTAATAAATACATGAATTTCACAACCTCCTCCATTTAGGGTTTCTGGATTTTAGACTTAATAGAGGCGCGGTTGTTAATGGTAATTAAGTGGATAATTGGGCGTCAAGTCTGTTTTGTGTCGCTCAATTGAGTTAATTATGGCACTTTCCTAGATTTCAATGTGAAGATCGGGGTTTTGGGCTAAAGTTTGGTCAGTCATTGATTTCGAAGAATTTTAATTGTTCTGAATAAAAAGTTTTACGTTTATTAATGATAGTTATGTTGCTTTGACATTCTCACATGTGCTTACCCCGTGTTTCTTGTACTGGAATTTATCTTATTTTCTCTCGAGCTCACGCAAACATAACAATTTATTTAGATCAATCTTAAGCGGGTGGGACTTCCAGAAATTTTTATTTAAAAAATTCAAAATCAAAACAAGCAAATAGAAAAATTTACGCATAAAATCTTTGCACAAATTGAGTTTTTTCCCTAAAAATATTTTTTTCTTTGCGTGTCTATGTGTGTCTCGTGATAGCTCAATTACGTTATAATTACAAAGAAAACTCGCTAATAAATGGAGAAGCTTAAAATGGGGGCGTGATGTTGTAGCGAAGCGCCTTAATCGCCCTCTTGTTTGTGGAGCGACTCGACTTTATTTTAAATACAAACAAACAGCTGTAAAAATGCACGTACTATATTTATCAAGAGATATTTTTCTGCAGATGTGGTAAATGTTTTGACAATTTTTAAGGCGAGAAAACGCGTGAAATTTTCAAATCTCTCCTGATGTTACGCTACATAAATTGCAATGGGGAAAGGGGCGGGCGGTGTCTGTTAGGGTAAACCTAAAAATAAGAAGTTGAAACAAAATATAAAAACAACATTCATTCCCTTTCGGCAGCGAAGAAAAACGCGCGACATCTCCCCCGAAACGTCTCGTACGTTGCAACTTTAATGACGCAATTTACTGTGACAATAAATTTGGTTTTGTGGTTGAATTCCCAAAATAATTTAGTTATTTGATTAAGGGTTTGAATATCGAAATTGTACCTGTATCTGATTTAATTGCGCAAACGTGTGATGGACGCTGTTGCATTTACACTTAAGGTACGAAGAGACTTAAATTACCCGCTTGTTATGCCAACTTAATATAATCAACCGTCTAGAAATGGTATATTTCCCGGATTCCTCGCCGTTTCACTTCTACTCAATCCCGGACCAATTTATTATACACCCGCCGTTCGTATTAATACCCCCAGACAAACAATTAACACCAGAATGAAACACTCCTAGGAGAACACAAATAACAAAAGCTACCCCGAATTTCCCAACAATACAAACAATGGACGAGAAAACGGAAAATAGGTGGGCTTTTATACCGTCTTGCGCCATTCAAAAAATAATAACTTTTATAAATGGTTCTGCGTTGACGACAACTCCTATTAACCAGTAATAACGGAGAAGAGGCTCAGTTCAAGCTGGACTTCTCTAGAACTGACCGGAGTCTTCATATTGTATCCGAATTTTATACGAGTTGATCCCACGAGAGAATTTTACGAAATTTTGTGATCTTCTAGGCAACTGGCATTAAGTTGCAAATCGCAAAAGTTATTCAATACTGACAGAAGATGATCTATAGTCGACGAAATTTGAAAAAAACAACAGTTTCTATGCCCTAGATATTAATTATTAAATAAATAAAATTAACAATAATTTGAATATTTTCACGTGACTCAGAACGCGCTGTGATTGGGCATGGCTTCTGACGTCACCCAGTCAATCACCTCTTTGAGACTCTAGTAGTTGGCTACTAACTCGCGATTTACTTTCCCAGCAAATTATATTATTTTATTATAATTAACAACTAATTAAAAGTGCATTGTGGTTTTCCAAATTGCAAAACGACAAACAAAGGATTTGTGAGGGGTCAGTCGGATAATTTGCCAAGAGTTTTTGTCGAGTTTTTCGCGAAAAATTGTCACGTCCGCTGAATTTCGTGGTGTAAAAGCCATAAGGTAAGCAAACACGTATTTAGGTATTAAATTTCCAAATTTCATTTTAAGTGAGATGTATGTTACGAAATGTTTCTTGAAGTTAGAGTTAATTTAGCCTTTTATAATGTTTTCCGTTCTCGATGACAAAATTAGAATTAAAATAATTTTTTTATAGTGCTGGTCGAGGTAATTGTGGCAATATTGCAGTCCGATATATGTAGATAAAAAAGCGGATAATATTTGCACTGTCAAAACAAAAATTTGTCCACAATACAAAGTACAAAACCAGGATTGTGCAGCTTATTCAGGTGGATATAAACATGCGATTTTCGAAGTTGTTGGTGTAATTTGGGAAACATACAACATACATACAATATAACTAGAAACCGTCGCTTTTACTATTGTCTCACATATTCATCAATATAACAAAACAAGTCGCGCAGCACTAGGAATAAATCAGAACAACCCAACTTGTCCTGCACCCTGTATCAATTTTAAGTAGGCCGTGGTGGGAAATGTGACGTCACATGTCAGGGTTTTGGCGCAAATATTTCCAGTCCGATAACGAATATTTAATTATATGAAAAAAATTACTCACACGGCCAAATGCATTTAAGAGATATTTGTAAATTTTGTTAATGTGTTGAGGGGCTAAATTTATTTTGGTTAGATGTGGTTCGGGCTTCCAGCTGTGAAATTATGGAGGAAAGTACGAAAACGTGTTGATATTTATTGAAAAGAAATTTCCATTTATACGCAATCAACATGTATATTGACTGCGGGTACCTCCGTTTTCAAACACAATTTCACGTATTTATGAAACGGGAAATGGTAATTTGAATCGCTTCAGGAAGCGACGTCCCTACTTTAATAACGATATCATTAATAACGGAACAATCTGCAATTCACACTAGCTTTAGAGATGACAGCTTTGGGGCATTGATTACACAATTGGGTCTCTGTCTCCTTATTTTATCCACGTGCTAAATCGCAATCCACAAATTACACAGAGCGCTTATCTGAATAAGTCGCCACATGTAGGAAAGATCGTTTAAGCTGGGCAAAGGTCAGCAAAATTCATGAATCTCACAAAAACCACCCTACCCTTATGTCAATAAAACACTAGAGTTTGCCAACAAACCTAATTGGACCCTCTCAATTTAATTTCTTTAAAATTTCAAATTTAGTTGCGTTCTTAAAGAATAACAACAAAAGTTGGGTTCGAATCAAGTGTTTTATTAAGCAGGAAACTTTAATTAGGCATAACTTGTTAATACTTATCATATAAGCAAGCATAAGTAGCTACTCTTAATGGGCTCTGAGCTTAAGGACCTTGCGGTTTCGACAGCGGGATACCGCGCATTAAACTTTGCCCGCTCCTATTTTGAATATTGCCCACACCCCTTTTCCTTTACCGCACTGAATAACATCAAACAATTTCTAAGAAGGAAATAATGTTGCCAGAACTTAACTCGACTCGCTACCTCTTTGTAAACACCGCAACCTAGTAGGTCCATCTAAAACACGACAAACTTAATAAAGCTTGGTAAGTGCCACAACATACATAGTCAGGGTGCCGATTTCATTCATTTTTTGGAATTTCTCCGGTAACAACAATTAGTTGTCTCTCGATTCCTTGTTTCAAAATAATTTAATTTATACATTTGACAACAAATGAATACATTTAAAAATTGGAAATATGTCGATTTTGAAGTAATACTTTAGACGCATTATGGAAAATGATGAGAGTTAAATTCTACGACAAAATTAAGTTGCGACTAAGGGCTACCAATCCAACTTTAGCTTTACCGTTTTGCAAGCAAATATTGCGTTAAATCCTGGCTGATTCAATTTTAAATAATTAACAATACAACGCTTTGTTGCTAACGTATCACGCGATTTTTGATTTAATAAAAACATTATGTTTAGTGATTTACTTGAGAGTATTTTCTGGAAGTTTCCTTTTATTGCGTAACAATAGTCGTTACTAGTTAAAAGGCCGAAGCCTTATCAAGTCGTACTCAACAATTTGTAGCATCTTTAATTTATAATTTTGAGAATAAAAATAAAAATGGAGGTCCTATAATGATGAGGGAGAAGTAAGTAATACATACTGCAGCTGTAACTAGCTTTATCCAACTTCTCAACTGTGCTAAAATATATTTTGCAACATATTTGGTTAAATATTTATTATTAATACAAACATGAAACTTTTATTTTTATACAGAGAGTAACAGCTGCTTCAGGTGTAAGTCTTACAATAGTAAATACCATTGGGGCTAAATGCCATATTAAAAGCAGTAATTGAATATCTAAACCACATTTGGTGAGGAAACAATTACAATCTTCCCTTCTTCAACTTATACTCAAGGAAAAAATTGAGGGTTTTTGCAAAAAAAGTCTGCTGGCGGAGGAACATCAAAACTTGGACCTGCATCAGGAACGTATAATTTCTTCCACATGGTGGAGAATAGCAAATATTCGCAAAAGTGATCGAGAACATTCGAAAGACCGGATATGTCAGTTGAAGAAAAATGGACACGCAATTTAAGCTGTTAAGCTCCCATATCAAAAAAAAAATCCTTAAAGCAATAGTGTATTTTGTGTATTTCAAAGCAATTTTTTTTACACTCAAGAAGATTAACTTAAAGATATGGTCTATTCTCTGGATGAAGCTTGACACTGTGTGGATCATAAACTGTTAAGAAATTCATAAAGATCACTGTTGTCAACTCCAGGAACTCCAAAAATTATTTGATGGTGAAAACAAATTGTTGTGCGAGTCGCGATAGAGCACACGTCTCACAGCTGTGTAAAATTAAACGAACCCTCATTAGTTGTTTGCATTTGTGAATGAAAAGGATCATTTATTTGAGAATACGAACACGTTGAATACGTAGTACCATTGACTTTTTACTAGAGATAAATAATCAATGGTAGTACTCGAGTAACTAAATTCGAATCGATTGATAAACAATTTTTGTATAGTTGCTTGCCACGTGGTTGCAACATAACCTAAAATGGTTAACTGCCTAGGATGTGGTAAAGAGATTAAGGATGCAAATCTTGATGTAGCAGTTAAATGCAAGGGTTGCCATGAATTGACTCACCCTAGCTGTGCTGTAAAGTTAAGCAAACTTCCTGATGGCAGATTTAAGAAATGTTGTGCTGATAAATCTGTACCTAGTGATTTCGATCAAAAATTGGATGCTAAATTGGACAAGTTATGGGAAAAAATCTCATCTTCTCTCCTAGAAACTAAAAATGAAATTAAGAACTCAGTACAAATTGCAATTGATCAATTAGATACTAAGATTCAAGAAGCTTTTGTACAGATAAATGCAGTGGATCAAAAGGTTGAGTCTATTAACAGTAGTATTTTTAAAAGTGTTCTCTCTGAATTTACAGATAGGAAGTATAGAGAGAAGAATCTCCTGATTTTTAATCACCCAGACAATAACAATGATATAGAAGACAAGAAATTTGTTCATGATGTACTTGGAAAGGCTCCCTTTGATGTTTCTAACCTAAAAATAAATCGTTTGGGAAAATTGAATACTTCTCGCTCTCGACCCCTCAAAGTTGCCATGGACTCATCAGCTGATGTAATGTGGGTTATGTATAACAAGAAAAATTTGCAATTTGGTGATAGTAAAGTTTCAGTTGATAAAACTGCATATCAGCGTCAGCAGTTTAAAACTCTTTTAAAAGAAGTTGAAGCTCAAACAAAGAGTGGTGAGAAGAATTTAGTTATTAGATACTTTAATGGAAATCCAACAATTGTAATTAATACTCCAAAAAAGTCAAGTGCTCCCAATTCAAATCAAAAAAACTAATTGGACGTTTATCTGGACCCTTATGAATTTATTATCAGAATGTAAGGAGTTTAAAACATAAGTTAGCTAAATTCATTGGTGCAGTTTCATCATCAGCTGTTGATTATGACCTCATATGTTTAACTGAGACTTGGCTTGATCGGTCGGTAACTGATGCTGAGCTTACAAAATTATTCGTTGTGATCGTGATTTATTGAGTTCTGGTAAATCTCGTGGTGGTGGTGTGCTGATTGCTATCAAGTCAAGCATTAATTATTCGATTCTAAGCATGCATAGCTCCTCCATTAAGTATATGATCCTTGAGGTTATGTTGACCGGCAGCTGTGGAATTTGCATCAGTTTACTATACTCACCGCCTGTGTCATCTGTGGGTCCTGATGTATTTGAAAATGGACTTAATCAGTTTCTACATGATTTAACTTCTGTATCATCAGTGGCAGCTTCTTCGAATTCGCGCATAACTGAAATGCTACTCCTTGGAGATTTCAACCTACCTGGTATCAGGTGGTCAGTGGAGAGTTACAAGAAATACTAAGGAATTCAAAAAAGTTGATACGTTGGTCATATTATATAATACTTTAGTGAAATCTGTTTTGATTTATGGGTCTGTGATCTGGAATCCTGGGAGTCTTCGCGACGCTAAGAGAATAGAATCTGTACAGCATTGCTTTATGAGAATAATGTCATATAAGATTGGATATCCTATGAGCAGATTTAATCATGACTATTCGCATGTTGCTGAGGTGTTAAAGTTGCCAACTTTACACTTCTTTAGAATATATTTGGATGCACTTTTTCTTTATAAACTTCTACATTCACTAATGGATTGTCCAGATCTTCTAGTGTTAATTAACTTTAAAGTTCCTGTTCGTGTTTTAAGAGGATCTTTTAGTTTTCAGTTGCCAATGATTTTGGAAGGGTCTGCATTATATGGATCTTGTAGCTTGTTTAACACTGCTGAGGGATTGTCTGATGTGTGTGATACAGCTTCTGTTAGAGCATTTAAAAATGCTCTGAGACAAAGAATTTTTTTGCTTTAATGCTTTATTATAAATTGTTATATTCTTGTTATATTTTTTCTTTTCTCAATTGCTCTCTATCCTGAAAAGCGCAATTAGTCTGTAAGTTATTATTTATTTGTAAAGGGCCCCTAGGCCTGTGAAAAATAAAATAAAAAAAATAAAATTAAATAAAAATAATATTTCTTTCCTTTCATGATTTAATTATTAAATAATAATTATTGTAGTTCTAAATAAAAAGTTCACGTTTTTTACTGTATTTGATAATAAATTATAATTTAAAAAATATTATTATTTAATTGAATTCAGATTTTACCAATCGTATTTATTGTATTAATGCAATTTTATTTCCATTAATTATTTGGATGCAAATAAAGTTATTTTTGTACTATGCCAAAGAAGTATAATTTCTACCGCGCATTTTTTATATAAAGCAATATTTTGTTAAAGTACATAACCAACAATCAATCGAGTATTCAATAACGACTTATTTGAAATGTGATTGTAGAATTGCAATATAAAAAAAATAAGAATCGACAATTTCAAAAAGGTGCAAAAGCTCGCGTAAAAATAATTAAACGAAAAATTGTAAAAGTCTTAACGACTTTTAGAAAGCTTTCCCACCTCAGCAAATGTAGACAACCGTTTCGGATTGAAATTTGTGGCTTTTCTTTTGTTATAAATATTAAATTCTGAGTACAGTAAACGAGGAAAAGCAAATTGTTTGGTCCATAATTTTTAAACGTTTTGGTCGACTCCAACTAGTATTTGTAAACTGTTGAAACTATTTTTTAGTGATTAAAGAAATCTTATGATTCAACCAATAAATTAGTTGCGGCTGGGATTATTAGGTGATTTAATGCACCCTTTGAGTATTCGTGATTTTTAATTTAAACCCTGACGTGAAATAAATTATACAGTTGTAAGCCGGAGTAATTTCGAGCGTTTCAAACAAAAATAAAGTTACGTGAATAATTCCCCGTCCACCACTAAACTGTTCTATTTTTGAAAGCGCGCCGAGCCTCCTTATCTTTGGGGATTTGTACAAAAACGACATTAAAAATAATCAAAGCAGCGGTTTTGCGCCACGTTAAAGAATTAACACTTTTGCGTTTGTTGGGGTTAGATTAGCTACTGGGAAATAACTGAATCTTCCAGCGTATACGAATGCAAATAAATTAGTAAAAGAACGTGTTGAATCGTTTGGTTAAATCTTAATTGAATCGGGCATTCACATGCTAATCTATTGTCCTGGAATTTGAAAAGAATTCGTTGTTCCCTTCCTGCTTAAATGCGTTTTTAACTCATCTTAAGTTTTGGAATAATTGCGTCGTATTTTTTATACTTCTTATCCGGAATAAAGTTAAATTTACAACAATCGCAATTACTGGATTTATCTAAATTTCCCAACCACTGAATTGAGAACGTTACGATTCCGTATTTGCAGCGAATTGAAGAATGACATATCGGGGGTATTGATTTATTTATTTACATACATATTTTTCCCGTGAGCTTTGGTGGTCCCATGGGTGATATATGCCCTCTCGATAAAAAAAAAACGTCTTCACAAGTTTGCGATGATGCGGTTTTCCACTTTCCCAGACTTCACCAGTGCTTTACCCTTATTACATATTAAATATAAAACCAATAACAAATTCAAAATGCCAGTTGATTTTCGCAATAACTTTCTATAAATCGATAACAGGGGTGGCAAAAGAACTTTCAACAGAAGCGAAAATTGCTCATTTAATACAATTGTTGCAGTTAAAAGTTCTGTGCAATTGACACATTTTAGAAAGTCAGCGTCTGCCACCAAGTACTTTTATGATTCGTAAAGCTGTACTTATTGAGCTTAAAAGCTACGTTACGATATATGTGGATACTTAGTGAGGGATGTAAGAGATGCCAATAAATTCTTTCTCAATATCAATACAAACAACTATTTACACAACAAACAAGTGTTTTACGGCTCTAATTTAGGCTGTAGGGGATTAAAGGTGATGGTTGACTTGCAACTTGGGAGCTCGTGACGCCTCCTCTCTACCGTTTGTGGTTGTTGGCTTGTTTGGGGTTTGGCGGGCGGAAGTTGTTTTTCTGTTTGAGTTTCTCGCTTCAGTTTGAAAGTATTGATAAATAAGTGTGAGCGGTGGGGGATTAGGAGCGTTGGAAAGTTGTTGGAAGACATCGATGTAAATTAAAAGTAATGTCTGAAAAAAAGTATCGTAGCTACTATCGAAAAATTGTTAGTAATTTTAAATTAAACTAACAATAAAACATTTACGGTAGTCAAAGGAATTTTTGGGGTGAAAACGACATAGCGCCGTAAGGGATTCGAATGTTTTGAATTTAAATAAATAGGGGAAGCGAGGGGAATGAATTCCGCATCCGTCACCGGGATTACGGATTGGAGACCATCTGCGGAGAGGACTGCGTCTTGACATTCGTTAGTTGAACTGGGAATCGCGAGGATAAACCAGGCCAGTATGGCCGGGAACTGTTTATGTGATTAATGCATCTAAGACCTATCGACTAAGGGTACAAGAAAATAAGCTCAAACGACAAATGTCACGGCGATGGCCCATCCGCGGTCTTCGAGGGCAAACCCTTTCTCTTGCTCGCTTCATTACTGTATTTGTCTACAACATAAATTCGTTCCCTCACCAGCAAACTCAAGCGAAAATTATCTTTATAACTGGAACCGGAACGAATAGATTGCTTCTTATTTAAGATTTACATTAAATATTTAATGAAGCTCTTTCAACATAATCCATAACCCCTCTCGTCTACATATTAGAAGGGTTTCTCAAATTTTAATAAACACGTAAAATCTTACTGAACAGTTTTGTAAAACAATTGAAACCGTTCGGATGAGAATCTCTTTAAATTTGTGATTGTATCTCGTCGAGAAGATTATTGATTCTGAGAAATTTCTTTGACTTGCTAAAAGATTAAAGTCGGTGCACATTCCGGTTGTGTAAAGTATCATCAGCTTGATATTGGTGAACAGAGCTGAAAGCACTAGAAAACGCTTACAATCTCCAACTTAATCCGTTAAGCACTAGCGTGAGTAAATATTGCACAGATTTTCCAGAAAACAACACTTTACATCCTACACGAGCACGAATCTCTTGTGGATACTAAAATTATCTTTCTTAACGAACTTCATCTTAAAACAAATGCAGACTTATCTTAAGCGAGATTACTTCAATTTAACACTTAATTAGAGATTTCTCATCTCGACATCAACTAGAACCAATTAATTTGCTAGCATTGACGATCTTTATGAGGAAAAGTGTTAATTATTAGTTAAATTCAAAATCGTAAAATTGAATTTCAAGTTTGACTTTAAAAATATAATTGAAGCTCGTCGTCGCTTGAGTGATGTGAGACAATTAATTTAACGTTCAGAAAAATAAAATAACACTGCGAAGTTCCAAAGTGGTCTTCAGGATTTCGGTATGCCGCTGAAAGGCATGGAAGAGAGACCTTTTCGATCATTAATCATATGTCTATTATCCTGCAAGGTGCCTCACTGTATTACTTAGCTAACGTACGGTTTGATTGTTCCAAATTATTTATAAGATAATTATTAATTAACCATATAAACTCATTTCAGTGTAAAACTAATTCGGGTAATATGGGAAATGCAATTCTTCGTCGAATTCTAGATACTTGCAGTTTTAGTTTTCTCAACAATGTAACCCCTATTCGTGTGTTCAAGGTTCAAACTAAAGCCAGCCAAGTTTTCAGATTGGATTTAAGTAGGGTCGTCGCACAGTCTCTCATTGTCTTCAGAAACTTGATAGTAAATGTTATTTCGTAGAGTATCTTAACTTTCAACATCATTCAAACAGAGTCGAGAATTTCGTTCGCTTGGTCCATGTTTGTTTTGAATAATTTCACGATCATTCATTATGTTTAATCGATATAACCATCATATTTCAAGCTCGTCCGCAAATCCCGGGCAAGACACGGATTATAACAGCCAAGTCCAACCACATCTCCAACAATATAACAACTAATCTATAAAATTGAATCCGACGTTCAAAAACGATTTAACTTTTTGTAACGTTGTCAAATTCTACATAAATAGTGCAAATAACTAAAAATTATTTGTTAGGAATTTAAAAACATTTCTACACAACTCTGAATAACAGTCCGCGCTGAATTTCGATTTAAAAATCGATTAGTGGTCATGAAGCAAATTTAATTTTCAAAAATGATTATTGTCAATTGTCATATTGTCAAATACCTAAAAATTACTGTGCTACAACTGTTTTTACTAAATAGCAAACACTAATATCTGATCGATATTGGAAGACAGTTTCAGTGGGTTAATCTGGTAAGGTTTTAGCTTTGTCCTAATTTAGCGAATTTCGCAACTAGACGTGGACTGGTAGGGTGAAACTTTTGAATTGTCTTCCCTGAATGGTCGAACGTAGCTTCGGTGGGGGCAGTTAAATTAGCTACTGTCGCGAGTTTAATTAAATAAAGCGATGGATTTTAGAGAATTACTGTGTAAAGGCGGCAGTGCATATGTATATTTTATGAAGAGGAGGTGGAAACGGAGGGTATTATAATAGAGAATTTAAATTATCAATCGAGCACCAGCATTAATAGATTTGAGAGTGGTATATCGTACACCGTATCCCGGGATTGGAGCAAATTTGGAAAATTCGATGAAATAAGCAATTTCAGTGATAACTTGGAGAGAAGGAGCGTGAAAATAGGGAAGGAAAGGGGGTTGTTTATTAACTGGAGCGCGTTTGATTTATTTAATTGTTTGAGGAGATGGACGGTCGGCTATTGAGATTGTCTGAAGGAAGGGTAATTAGTTGAGCTTTTGTTTGTGGGACTTGGCGGTTAGCGTAGGCAAGTCGGGGACGACGCTGATAGGTCAGGTATCTACTTTGTACTTTGGTCAATTGAAACGGTAAATTAGAATGCAGGGTGCAGGGTAGGGTGGTAATGTAGATGTTGTGACACATTTGAGCGATGACGAGCCGTCCTAATGGTAGCTCTCTTATTTATTGCCGGCTAGCTGGGTGTAATCGCGTCCTCTGACAGGCTCAGTTTTTCCACCCGATTCTTCGCACTGTGCGACAAAAATAATCTAAATTGTTTGCGAGTTGCACCGTTGACAAATGAATTTAGTCGACAGCGGGGCCGGGCATGATTAATGCGTGTGGCTCGTTTTCTATAAAATGAAGAGTAATTTAATTGGAACCTGCCACCTTGGAACGCGCCAGTATGTTAGATGGAGAGGAACGTTCACGAGCACGACCGCCTCAAACCGACACAGAACAGGCAGCGGGAAGCTCTGCACGTGTCTCTATTAGCCTCCTCGTACTGCGCGATTGATTATTCAGATTTCTGCTTACCAAATTACTACCCAAATTTATAACACTGTCATCTCTCACAAAAGGCCGAGGAGCATCCCCAATATTTCCTCTTCAATCAGACGATGCCTCTTTAAAATGCCACTTTGCGACTACCATCTAATTACTCTGAAAATCACCCCCTCTTCACCAGGTATAACTACAAATTCATTCACTTTACATTTCAAAGGAAACTTCCATACATCCAATCTCGTCCAGAATCGATGAGTTGATCCACCAACACCAATTACACAAACGCAGTGGCGGCTGGTGCAGAAGGGGCAAAAGGACAATGCCCTCCCAAAGCTCCCCAGAAAAATAAAGAATATATTAAGCACAAGCCAGAAATTTATAAAAGCCATCAAATATATTACTTGCTTCTATTTTAAGTTTCCCGCTTCTAAACTGAACGCTGCGCACTGTGAGCTAGCTTGGCGTTGCCCCCCGAGCTTTGGCAGATTGCGTGAAACTTGGCATATACTATCCTTATTTTCCCATGCAATCATACAACGAGAGTGCTTTAATAAACGCTGACAACAGCGTTGGGAAGGGGCCAGAATCATTTTGCCTAAGCCAATAGAGTAACTTGTTAAACCCAAAACCCGAACGTTCTCGAACTTTGCCGTTGTTTCAAAGAGTTCGGCAACGACAATCTGCTTATAGTAGAGTGTTCGCGCTGAGAAAAGATGCGTTTTAAGCGATTCTGTGGGCACTTTATAATAAAAATATATGAAGTAGCTAAATTTATTGCTTATGTCCTGTGGATTTTAGATTCATAAATCGTACGAAAATCGTACAGTGCGTGCGGACACAAAATGCAAAATTCAAACTAATGGTATTACGAGAAAGCCACAATATTGTAGTACAAGGTGTCCAAAAGCCAAAATATTCTCTGTAGATGTTCTATTTTTAAAATATTAAAGTTTGAGACACTGTTTTAAAGCTAACATTGAAACGCCGTTGACTATTTTTCGGAGGAGATTTTAAAACGCCGTTTTCTCAGTTCGGAATTGGTCAAAAATTTGATATTTTTGGCCCACTTTTTGCTTTACACGCTGTTATCTCAGTGATCGTTGCAAAGATCAAAAAATTTCATTTTAATAAAATATGAATAATTCTATCTGGATTACGATGGCTTTTGAATTAGATTTTTTGGAAAAATATTTAACGAAATATTAATTTAAATATAGAGTAAGGTCAAAATGGCCCGGTAACCCCTGCATCCTCGCACTGTACAGCTGTCGCGTCCCCACTCCGACCCATCGTCTCCGCAGATCCCCACCTCCCCCTTAAGATCCCATACTTCTTAGAGCGGCATGTGGTGCTGCCACCAAAATTCCCAAAGATGTTTATTTTTCACATCGGCCAAAGGAATTTCGGGCCCTATCAGTTATTATTATTATCTGTTCATGTTTATAGTTTGTCTCGTTTGTCCTGGAATAAAGCCGTAAGGGCCCATAAGTTAACACACGAAATTCAAATTTCTTTGATCATGTGAGTCAAAATATAGAAATAGGAACGCAAAGAATAGTAGTAGATGAACAATCTGTTGTGACAATACAGGAGCAGTTTTATAGATTCAACGCATTTAACCGTCATGATGACAATCTAATATGCATACAAATGAAGTATTTGATAAGAATTTTGAAAAGTCTGTATTAAATGCATTAGCAATAGGAGAAGAAGCACTTAATAGTTTAATTAATATAATCGATACAACTGATTTCTATAAACCAATAAAAAAACGAAAATTGAAAAAGTTGGACATTTTAATGCCTCAAGTAAAAAATATGAAAACGCAAAGGAATCACAAGGAGGGCAAAAATTTCTACAACAAATATTGACACCAAAAGAAATGGGCAAATTTATATGAATCATAGCATCATAGCAGTATTTTTAAATACTCCTTCAAATAAAAGCGTACTTGGAAATATAATACAAACAGTTCGTGCTCCTGTAAACATTTTATCACCATCATCTTCTCATATCAAAACCTGCCATATTTTTGATGCCATGTCTGTCATACAGAGTTTAGAAAAGCCTGCAAAAGCTAAAACTTTTGCAGAATTCCTTAACATATTCAATAAAATTATATTTAGAAGCAGGTACATTTCACAGAGGATACATGTAGTTTTTGATCATTACTTAGAAAACTCTATTAAGAATTCCACGCGCATTAAAAGAGGCTCCGGAATGGTTATTGACCACTCCCACAAAAATTTCACTTGCTTATCAATTCTATTTTTAATAAAAAATAGTTGACAATTTTTTTGTCTAAGCATCTATTTGAATATTGGAAATTCGCTCACTTGGAGCTTGTTACAAGTGGCAAATTCTAACATATTCTTAATTTTTTACTTGTAGATAAATTATTAAATTTTGATCATGAAAAGGTTAGTTCAAGAATGTTGTTACACATTTTATCTGCATAGAGAGCTGGATACACTAGAAGGATTATAGACTGCAAAGCACTGATGTCTTAGTTTTTTCTTGCCTACTTTAAAGATCAATTAACAAGAAGTTTAGATAAAAACTAGCACACAAAATTGTCTCAAAATTATTCCCGTTCACAAGGTTAATATGGATATTTCTCTTTTGAAAAATTTACCTGCATTTTATGTTTTGATGGATGTGACACCACTTGTCAATTTAATGGACTAAGAAAGAAACTGTGCTGGAAGATTTATGTACGGTATTACAAATTACTTGATAGAATTGGTATTATAGAATTTGATGATAAATTATTTAATAAAATGCAGAATTTTGTCCTTAAATTTTACACAAATAATAGCGATGTTGTATCTGTGAATGATCTAAGATCAATACTCGCAATCTCAAACACCATAGATAAGTTACCTCCTACAGAAAACAGTTTAAAGCAACACTGTTTGAGGGCATATTACCAAACAAAAGTGTGAATAAATAGCTAAGAGCCAAAACCCAAATTGCCAAATATACTTGAGTATGAGTGGATGTATTATGAAAAGGATGAGATCTTGCCTATTTTGCAAACACAGGCAGCCTATCCAGAAAATTTAACAGTCTTAACAATTTGTCGATTTGAAAAAGGTAATCCCCGAACCCCAATTTATAAGCATGGGTCATTAGAACATGTAACTTATATTACAGATTGTTCATGTAAATTTTGTACGTACAAAAAGGACAATGTTGTATGTTTTGGTTCCTGCTTTTGTATGGGACAGAAGTCATGCAAAAATAGTAATAGAAGGGTCGTACATAGTGACACAATAAATATTTTATTAGAAGGGAATTCCGAAAGTGACTTCTGTGTAAGTTAATTATTAATGCATTATAATAATAGACGGATAACGCAAATTTTACAAACTGCCATTTTTTAACCGTTTACGGATATAATCAATTTAACATCATTCATGACTGTTTGGTTTATAATAATAATTAAAACGTGTTTTAGTTAAAATTATTGGAAGTTCTATTCAGAGCAAGGGTCTTTACAAGTGAGGTGGGGACTTGCGGAGTACCTAAGCTGGAGTGGGGACGCGAGGGCCATGTAGCGAAAGGCCGCACGAAGTGCTCGGACCATTTTGATGTAACTCTACATTTATATTAATATCTTGTTAAATATGTCCCCAAAAAATCTGATTCAAAAACCATCGTGATCCAGTTTGAATTCTTCATATTGTATTAAAATGAAATTTTTTGCTTCGCGCGATGCGAACTGAGATAACAAGGGAACTGAGAGCCTCTTTTAATGCGCGTGGAATTCTTAATAGAGTTTTCTAAGTAATGATCAAAAACTATATGTATCCTCTGTGAAATGTACCTGCTTCTAAACATAATTTTATTGAATATGTTAAGGTATTCTGCAAAAGTTTTAGCTTTTGCAGGCTTTCCTAATCTCTGTATGACAGACATGGCATCAAAAATGTGGCAGGTTTTGATATGAGAAGATGATGGTGATAAAATGTTTACAGTAGCACAAACTGTTTGTATTATATTTCCAAGTACGCTTTTATTTGAAGGAGTATTTAAAAATACTGCTATAATGCTATGATTCATATAAATTTCTCCATTTCTTTTGGTGTCAATATTTGTTGTAGAAATTTTTGCCCTCCTTGTGATTCCTTTGCGTTTTCATATTTTTTACTTGAGGCATTAAAATGTCCAACTTTTTCAATTTTCGTTTTTTTATTGGTTTATAGAAATCAGTTGTATCGATTATATTAATTAAACTATTAAGTGCTTCTGCTCCTATTGCTAATGCATTTAATACAGACTTTTCAAAATTCTTATCAAATACTTCATTTGTATGCATATTAGATTGTCATCATGACGATTAAATGCGTTGAATCTATAAAACTGCTCCTGTATTGTCACAACAGATTGTTTATCTACTACTATTCTTTGCGTTCCTATTTCTATATTTTGACTCACATAATCAAAGAAATTTGAATTTCGTGTGTTAACTAATGGGCCCTTACGGCTTTATTCCAGGACAAACGAGACAAACTATAAACATGAACAGATAATAATAATAACTGATAGGGCCCGAAATTTCCTTGGCCGGCGTGAAAAATAAACATCTTTGGGAATTTTGGTGGCAGCACCACATGCCGCTCTGAGAAGTATGGGATCTTAAGGGGGAAGTGGGGATATGCGGAGACGATGGGTCGGAGTGGGGACGCGAGAGTTGTGCAGTGCGAGGATGCAGGGGTTACCGGGCCAGTTTGACCTTACTCTATATTTAAATTAATATCTCGTTAAATATTTCCCCAAAAAATCTAATTCAAAAGCCATCGTAATCCAGATAGAATTCTTCATATTTTATTAAAATGAAATTTTTTGATCCTCGTAATGGTAACTGAGATAACAGCGTGTAAAGCAAAAAGTGGGCCAAAAATAATTAATTTTTGGCCGATACCGAGCTGAGAAAACGGCGTTTTAAAATCTCTTCCAAAATAAAGTCAACGGCGTTTCAATGTTAGCTGCAAAACAGTGTCTCTAACTTTAATATTTTAAAAATAGAACGTCTATAGAGAATATTTTGATTTTTGGACATCTTATACTGCAATATTGTAGCTTTGTCATGATACCATTAATTGAATTTGAATTTTGCATTTTGTGTCCGCACGCACTGTACGATTTTCGTACGACTTATGGATCTAAAATCCACAGGACATAAGCAACAGATCTGGCTAGTTCATATATTTTCGTTTTAAAGTGCCCACACAAGTCTCAATTCGAGCCGGCTTGCACTCTACTATTATAAACTAAATACAATACATGCAAGTGTGGTGTGGTGTGGCGTAGCGTATTAGCGGTTTATCCAGCTGTGAAATAATTTCGTTGCTCTACCGTTCTAGTATCTTGTTTTTACTGATATTCAGCAGTTGTTGCGTGATTTTGTGTTCGAATTGAAGCAATGAATACCGCCCAAGCAATTATCGTCGCAAGATTGAGGGGATTAAGTTTCGAGGATCGTAAGACAATAAAAGAGTTGGGTCCATTTCGGCCTAAACCTTCAAATCCTAAAACAACATGTGGTGAAGGGCAAAATTGTGATAAGATCATTCAATGCAGGTATGTACCAAAATGCAGATTGGCTATGTGGTTGCGATGTCAGCAATTCATTTTATTGGTTTGTGTGTTTATTAATGGGGTCCGACGATTGTGATCCCGCTTGGGTCTACACAGGCATTACTGATCTGAAGCACTTGGGTGTAAAAATAAAAAACCATTCAATATGTCAAAGGCATTTGTTTTATTCTCTCGAATTTGCAACTTTAGGCCATGTTGACCTACAAAATCAGTTAAGTAACGCTTATCGGATTGAAGTACTAAAGCATAATGAAAAAGTAAAAGAAAACCGTTATATTACAGGAGAAGTGACTGCATCAAATTTTGTGGTGTTTTTGAATTAACATTGCGAGGACATGAAACATTGGATAGCGACAACCCGGGCATTTTTAGAGGCTTAATAAATTCTATGAGCAAAATTGATTTACTTGTCAAATCATATATAAAGCAATCGAAAAATGCTGTATTTTCGGGTTTATCAAACACAAAATCCTCCATACTGCTTTAGAAAGTGAAAACAAACTTCACTATTCTTGAAACTCATTATTTCAATTTTTATCATCATTTCGTCAGTTTTCCACCCCTATTCACACCATATTTCAATTCGTAGCTGTCAACTTCAGATTATTAAATTTATTTGCAATAAACATTATTTCATTAATTCCCACATGTGTAAGTTGTTACAATTCCGGTAACCTTTTATATGGTGTTTACAAGCACATAGCCGGAGGCTAGTTTTTCGTCAAAATCCAGAGTTCCATTTGGTTGGTCGAATGTTCGCTATTCCTTTGCAGCCGACGCCATAACCATTTATTATTCATTGATTTTCTTTAGCTACAACTTCTTAGCTTCTAACGCAAATTTATATAGTTTTTTATTCCACTTAAATATTCTTAGAGTTTACCCGAGTTACTCATTGCTTTTGTATGTAGTTTAGGGGAGATTTTAAGCACTTTGTAAATTCTAACGGCTTCCGGACTAATTCTCATATATAGAGTTTACAAGTCCGGTTGTTCATAAACTTAATGCATCTCATATAAGATGCACTTAGCTGTAAGGTAAGCAAAGCCACATGTTTACGATCAAAGAACCACTCATACGTAGATTCTCTTATTATAATATAATCAAACTGCTTTTAACACTTGTTTATGTGAAGTTGCCGACGTAAATTATTCATAATCTCGAAACAAACCACAAATTTCCCGGGTTTTGCCATGTTCTGTCCAAAATCATAACGCTTTAATCAATCTTCTTTCTTTATTTATTAATTGCTTTGGACGCGAGTATATTAACATCCCCTCTTACTTAAGCTCTATATATTAGAAAAGTTATTAGATTTTAGCAAAACTACATGTCTTTTAATTAATATGGTTAAACATAAAAATGTTACCGAAATTTAAAATTTATGTTTTTATTTTTACTCAATGTTTCAACAAAATGAATTTTTAAAAATTAAAATAATAACTGTAATTTACGTTAAAAATACACCAGCTAAGTGTGTGCTATGTGGAAGAAATTATTATGCCAACTTGAAGGGATGTGACGTTTACAGAAATTTACAAAAATACAGAGGAAAATATGTCATTCAAGTTAGACAGACCAATTAACCAAAACCAATCAGCAACTCAAATACCTTGCATTCAATAAATTTCATATTTTTAAGTATTTACTCAAAATCAACAACCACCTAACAGTACTCTAGATCAATTATCAACCTTTCTCAAGGAGTTCAAAATGATGTTCAAGCAACTAAACCAGCATAATAATGAATATGCTAAGCACTCTTATAAGCAAAATCATTCGCTAATTGCTCATAGTACTCTGGAAGGCCAACGGAATGGCAAACACAAGTTCGAACTATATACTTTCCTAAATATAGACAAAATAGATATGGCACTAATGTCAGAAATTTACTTTACTACCAGAACAGTGTTTAAAATCCCAAACTAGAAAGTTTATCACATTCGGCACAGTCCATGAAAACGCAGCTGTCATAATTCGAAATATAATCTCTCACCTTGAAGTTGTTTACCACCAGATCAAAAAAGTTCAAGCTACAAATATCAAAGTTGATCTTAAGTCATGCCCTTTAATGATATCTGCAATATATATAGCCCCTTCCGGCACTTCTCATCGAGTGAAGAGAATGTTGAATTTCTTGAATCCTACAAATCAAAATTTTTGGTAGCAGGAGACTGGAACTCGAAACCTACTCAAGATTGGTAATACCTAAAAAAGAGACTTACTAAACACAAAGTTGTAACTACTTCTATGCGTGAACCAACGTACTGGCCAACTAAACTTGATAGAATTCCAGATTTATTAGATTTCTTTATTCACAAAGGTGTAACTACAAACTACGTTCAAATAGAAAGTAGCCACGAGATATCTTTAGATCATATTCCTTTAATACTAAGTTTAAGTACTCACTTGATAAATAATTCAACTATACCAACGCTAATTAAACATTCAACAAATTTGGGATAACTTTTGTACTTACATCAATGACCACATAAAAATGAACAACTGGACCAAGCAATCCATTATTTTACAACCCTAATTCAAGAAGTAGCATGGCATTCAATTCCCGCATCAGGAGCCAGAGCAAAAAATACACACAACATTCGTTTGTACATATCTAAACTGTTAGCAGAAAAGAGCAGAGCACGCAGTAGATGGCAAAGGTCTCGAAGCAATGACGACAGAATAATCTACACTAGACTATAACGTAAACTACATAACGCCCTAGCAAAGGGAAGAAATGCGACTTTTGAACAGTATATAACATCTCTCAATTAAGATGACCATACAATTTGGAAAGTCACAGAAAAGTTTAAACGACCCCAAATATCGATAATTTCCATAAGGAAGCCGGATAGAATTTGGTGTAGAAGTGACACGAAAAAAGACACAAACTTTGCGGAATATCTCACAGAAATATAATTAAAAACTTCCTGGAAATACCTGGCCAGATGTCACTCTCAATTAAGCCTTTCTTTCCCAAAGCAAAAGCACAGGATTTTAAAATTTTAAATCAACATTAAGCACCTGGATATGATCTTATAACGGGGAAAATATTGCAACAATTACCCAGAAGACTTGACAACCATCTACAACAGCATGCTCATAGTATCATATTTTCCAACGGTGTAAAACTTTGCCCAAATTATAATGATACCCAAATCAGGAAAGCCAATTAGTAAAGTGAGCTTTTACCATCCCATTAGTCTGATACCTATTCTTTCAAAATTATTCAAAAATCTGTTACTGCATAGAATCAGAAGCCATCCAGAATTACAAGAACTTATACTTGACTAGAAGTTTGGCTATAGAGGAAACCAAGGCTTTCCAAAGAAAGGTTTCCCGAGAGAGACCTTTTTTGCAAATTGCGAATACTTTTGTTTCGAAATTTTGTAAAGATGCAATGATTATTTCTGGACATTTTACCCAACCTTCACTTCACCTTGCACATTTTCAACTTCACCTCGTTCGAACCTCGGCTCCTTGAGGACGCCTCACAAAGTATGAGAATGATAACAGAATCTAACAAAATTTGAGGAATTAAGTACAGATAACAAGAATTTCTGGGGTCCTCAGCATTGAAAAAGTAACAAGCTCTTTGCTACCCTTAGATGTTTTTGTAATACAGAAGAGTTCACTATGCTGCTTTAGAACGAGGGCAGACGAGAAACATTTCTGGTGTCCTAAATATTGACACAAGAAAAAACTTTTTGATTTAAACCTCTGTATACATTAGCTAAAGAGTATAAAGATTTTTTTCTTTTATGTATTACAGCACATCATTTTATTTATTATTTTCCTGCACCTGTCGAAAACTAGTGATTTGCATGACAAGCGTCCCTTAGCCCAAGAAATTCTTCTTAGCAGCATAAATGAACTCTCTTTCCACTGTTTTTTTTATATAGAACATTGAGCTAATTTTTTATTTCATAATCTACCTATAACAGCTCATAATAGTATTAAATACATACTTGAAAGGCTGCTCCAGAACTCCTAGTCCAGGTAAATAGTATTTGCCACATCAGAGTCTCACACCATGGGGGCACCAAGAGAATTAACCCAAAATTTTCAAACGGAAACCTTGTAACCGTTAAGATGTGATTACGGTTTACGATTTTTTATTTTTTAAATTTTTTGCCAGTAAGGGGGAGGAAATTGCTGTGTCGTGATTTGACAATAGAGTTCTCACTTTTAAATTAATTTTGAAAGCACGAGAGGACGCTGCCTGGGTTTTTTGATAAAATAGCGAAAGGGAGATAAGTTTGAAGGAATAGAACGTGAGTTTCTGAAGACTGCTTGGTGCAAGGTCGAAGCCGAGACGACATTTTGAAAGGGCCACGAACTTTTGCGTATGAAGCTATTTTTTCTCTTCTGATTTTACAGTGTTGCTAATCACTACATTGTAGGGTTTTTCATTTGGGACTTTCTCTATACAATGTTCTACAAGCTCCATTTATGGCAGAAGAAATAAAAAGATACTTGACTACGTATCACAAACGATTGTCAAGACATGAAAATTTATACGTGGCTGAAATGAGCAAACCTTCAAGCGTCCGATGAAGACTAAAACTACAAGCCTAGCGATCTCAAAGAACTCACAGGGTTATCACTGGACAATTACTCGCAAGTCCATCAATTTAGAATTAAATGTGCAATAAACATATTAAAAAACATTTGAGTTGAAAATCACCGATCATTGAAACAATCTTTTTCAATAGTTGTGGGGAATTAAAAATGAGATTTTTTGTTTAAATTAACTTTACTGGTGAATTTGAAATTACCAGGGAGAGCTGAAAAGGTGCTTGAATGTTCCCTACTCGCGATGCGGGGTGTGTTGAGCAATTTAAGGAAATTGTGCTCGACGTTTGATGGTTAAAATTTCAACCTTGTTAGTTATTGTGACGCAATTCTCAAGCAAATCCATAATCATAATGAATTTGACGTTTTAATGAAGTCGATAATGAAGGGTCAAAATTTCCACAATAGAACTTTCACAAATCTCAAGGGACAGTTTAAATAGTTTTGTTGCCTGCAAAGTTGATTTTTGTCTCGAAAACTCCTTCAATGGTTGTTGCGTTATAATTAATTACATATTGGCAAACGCCCAATTGTTGGGTTTCGGTATAGCTCGATTAAAGGCATCTGTGTAAACACGCAACGGAATATAATGACCGCTGACGAAATCAAGTTTACAACTTGGGTTCAATAGGCTTTATCAGTTTGAAAACTAAAGCATTCTAGGGAGAAACTAGTTGTATTCGAGAAATTTGTCGGAGATTTACCAGATATGGAGCACAATTTCTTGAATATTTCAGGAAAAACTGAATGTGAGGTATAGAGAGAACGTGAAAATGACGTCGGGGAGAAATCTTAATTATCTAGCGTGTCTGAAATGGCCGATAGAATTCTTGCTCGTCTTTGGCCAAATTCTTTTAATGTCCGCTTTATCTGGAAATCTCTCGGTCGATTCATAAATTAATTAAAAAGTGTTTAATTAATTTAGTAATAATTTAAATAATCGCTCTCAAAGTTGAACAAGTTAAAGCCTGTGCGAGTTTATTGGCGTAGGTCAAAAGCACCCGAACTTGGATGTAATTTAAAAGTCTCGTAAAGTGCGCTGGTTACCGAGGAAGAGTGAAGGTGAAGCCTTTATGGGGTTAGACTGAGTGCAAGGATTAGCTGGAGACGTAATGGTCCCCTTGATTCCGCTTACTAGTCCGCGAATTCTCTTGCCGGCCAAGCAAATGGAGCCGGTGGCTTAAATTATGAATTCAATCTGCACCAGAACATCCAGTTCTCTAGGAGCATACGCCATTTCAATCCGGTCCTGCTGATACCAACAATTGGATCGAACAGAACAGGACGATACGCCCCCATTACCGCCAGAACTAAAATACGAGAAAGTGCGCTGCAGCTTCCCCCTGCTTCTATTTTATACGCAAAAAAACTCACAACCAGTGTATTTCTGCAATATTTGAAAAAGTGCATCCAATCGTGATAGAAATTCAATTTAAACCGCTCGTTTCAAACTCACAAAATTCACATTGTTAATGCTTTTAATAGCAGCAAGTAAAAGCTTATAGAAGATTTGGGTCAGAGTGTAGGGTTCTTTAAATTTTCCAGATATCAATCTCGATGCTTGCGTTGCATATGGATTTTTCGATAAATACCCCACCCCACCACAATATAAATTGAAAAATTACAATTTTTACAATTTAAGTTGTCCCGTTATAATTTTTGGAAAAAAAATTGTTTTAGCTGTCGCAATTGTAAACAATTTGTTTTATCGACTGCATATACGAAAAATCCATAATTCACACAACGACGTCAATAAACGATTAGAACGCAGTAAAGCTTCCATGAAGCAACGTGAGCTTTCCGCATCATTTTATGGAAATATCAGTTGAATAGCGTTGTAGATTGCGTTCATTAACTCCATAAACAATGCCTTAAATAGCATTAACGGCGCTTCGGATTCCCAGAGACATTCCTACAGTACAAATTATACATATGTTAAGTACTTCTCCACTTTGATAGTTATACGTGTAATGTTTTCGCAACCCCACCCTAATTGCGGCTAAACGCTCGACAGATTGACGGCAAATAGACAATTTGCCCCAACGTACTTACCAATACCACAAATATTCGCAGCAAATTTGTTAGCTGTCACAGCCAAATATACAGTGGCGTAACCTTAAAGGATCCACCCCTTTCCAATTCGCACCTCAATATTCGAAATCCAGGTAACCAATTATGTACTAAGTTATGTCCGTTTAAGCGGGCACGTCTAGAAATCGAGCTTTGAAGTAGGAGGCAAAGAGGAGGCAAAATATAAATTACCGCAACATCGGAGAAACTGAGGCAAGCGCTGTAAGCCAATTTGATTGACATCTGAATTTTGGTCGCATATGCCGGCAATCTGGCGTTTTTCTCAAATATATTCAAAATTTCTTACGATACGAGTGGAAACCATCAAAAACATTATAAAACTCACGCTGTGAGCTTGAGCCATATCTGAATGTTACGGGGCGGAGCGGGGGCGTCTCACGAGTTTGATTTGTGTGACACTTAAAAGATATGACGTGTCTTAATACTTTCTTAAAAGCTGTCTAAGTTATAAAAACATTAAGTGTGTGACACAAAGACAAGGATTTTTGCTAGGAAAGAAATTGCAAAAAATACCACTTGAATTTAGATCTGACGCGAGCCAATCTGTAAAGAGTGCTTAACAAATCGCTGGGATAATATGAGCTTTTATTCATTCAGTCAAATCTGGAGGTTGGTTTGGTGTCAGTTGGTTAATTAACTGTGATTCTGGGTCATTATTAAAGCGTGAATGACAACTCATAATGTTTATTAATTTACTTTGAAGTGTTTGTGGGCCATCAATTATTCAAACCAGAGCTGTGGAAATTATTTACTAATGTCGCGTGCTTAACAGCAATTGATTATATAAATGTTAGTTATATATTGTACTTAATATATTTTTATTCAGTAAATTAATTTTGGTTAAAATCTGTTAAAATTTTTAATTAATTGTTACATAGAGTATTTTATAAATAACAACACTGTGCTTTCAGGAAATAATTAAAACTTTTTGTTTAGCTTTTTATTTTAAATTAGATTCAATTGGGAGTTAATTAATATTAGTAAGCTTAAATAGAAATATGTGAGTGATAGTCACAAGATGGTAAGACATTGTTTTACAATTTTAGTGCATTTATTAAGAAAGGCGTTTAAGTGCAAGTTTTTAAAAAGCACTTAAGAAAACAGTAACTTTAATTTGAAGTTGTACTTCTTTAAGCGCGTTATAAAGAAATGAGAATAAAATTTTACGATGCGCGCGCATGATGCAACAAAAATCGACAGAATGAATATGTTTACTGGGGCTACCAATTCAACAACTCTAATTTTGCTGTTCTGGTTGATTTAATTTAATTTATAAATATGAAACATTTTTTTTATTACAGAGAGTAGCAGCAAGTTCAGGTTCTGTACCATTAGAGGTAATTGCAATATCAGAAGTAAAAATTAAATATCTGGGCCGCATTTCGAGGTGAAAGAATTACAATCTCCTCTCCTCCAACTTATACTCAAGGGAGAATTGAGAGTCCTCGCGGTATCGAACAGAAAACAACTCTCCTAGCTGAGGAACAACACTGAGGAACAAAACTTAGATCGGCATCAAGAACGTCTAATTTCTTCCTCACGGTGGAGGATAGCAAATATTCACAAGAGTAATCGACAACCTTTGAAGGACCGGATATATCTAGGGACGGATGGGACCGGCGGGATTGTCGCCCAAAGTAGATTCCAAATTTTTTTTTTGTTGCAATCGCTGAACAAATCATTAAATCACACTCATCTCATCTGTAAAATTGTTTACCAAACGTTTAAGTGCATTTAGGTTCATACATAATATTCATAAAATGCGGAACGTTGACCGTACAAATAGAACAAAGCTTTCGATATCTGAAAAATACGAATTGATATGAATGCTGATGCTATCATTTGGATTTCAGGTTCAATTTTTGGTCATACTTTCTTCCCAGTTTTAACTGGTCGTATATTGACGTTTGTCGGCCTTTCATTCTATCCGGAACTTTTTCGATATTTTTATTTTTTAAGTTATTTAAAATTAATTTAGTAATATTTGAATAAAATGCTGTGAATTGTGAGTAAACTGTTAAGTGAAAAAGAGATCTAACGTGTCAAAATTTAGATATTAAAAATATTTATTAGCAGTATATTGTTATGCTAAAATAAATATTAAAAATTCAGAAGTGTGAGAATTACTCAAATTAATGAAGCATGCCAAAAGGAAAACGAGGAGAAAAGAAATTGAATGCAGAGAAAAGGCTTGAAGTAGCAAATGATGCCACTGGCTGAAGGTAAGCTCGACCATATTCATCCTTCAAACTCAGCATCTAGAAAGGACAAAAGCATAGTCATTACCTGTTCTGAGACGTCAAATGTGAAAAAAAAGAAAACCAACAAAAAGAGTTTGATAATAAGTAGTTATTGAAGAAAAGGAAAATATTCACGATGAATTTAAAGATACCGGAAAGAACAAGACAAATCAGAAATTACAAAATCTGATCTCTTTAAATTAAAATAATTTCTTTAATAATTTGCAAGGGTCTTGTTATCCAAAAATCTATTTTGTTCAATTTTGAAAAGGCATTTGTACGTAAAAATAAATCCAAAAAAATATGGGTGAGTATGATCAAAATTCAAAGAAAAGAAGTTGAATGCAGAGAAAAGGCTTGAAGTAGCAAATGATGCCACTGGCTGAAGGTAAGCTCGACCATATTCATCCTTCAAACTCAGCATTTAGAAAGGACAAAAGCATAGTCATTACCTGTTTTGAGACGTCAAATGTAAAAAAAAGAAAACCAACAAAAGAGTTTGATCATAAGGAGTTATTGAAGAAAAGGAAAATATTTACGATAAATTTAAAGATACCGGAAAGAACAAGACAAATCAGAAATTACAAAATCTGATCCCTTTAAATTAAAATAATTTCTTTAATAATTTGCAAGGGTCTTGTTATCCAAAAATCTATTTCGTTCAATTTTGAAAAGGCATTTGTACGTAAAAATAAATCCAAAAAAATATGGGTGAGTATGATCAAAATTCAAAGAAAAGAAGTTGAATGCAGAGAAAAGGCTTGAAGTAGCAAATGATGCCACTGGCTGAAGGTAAGCTCGACCATATTCATCCTTCAAACTCAGCATTTAGAAAGGACAAAAGCATAGTCATTACCTGTTTTGAGACGTCAAATGTAAAAAAAAGAAAACCAACAAAAGAGTTTGATCATAAGGAGTTATTGAAGAAAAGGAAAATATTTACGATAAATTTAAAGATACCGGAAAGAACAAGACAAATCAGAAATTACAAAATCTGATCCCTTTAAATTAAAATAATTTCTTTAATAATTTGCAAGGGTCTTGTTATCTAAAAATCTATTTCGTTCAATTTTGAAAAGGCATTTGTACGTAAAAATAAATTCAAAAAAATATGGGTGAGTATGATCAAAATTCAAAGTCTTTGTATGTATGTCAGAACATGTTTATCAGCGTATAGAGGAGCACGAAGCAGCCGTTAGTCATAGAAAATACTGTGAGACATCCTTTATATATTAAATTACTTTTTTCAGTAAAATAATTGCCATAAGGGCAAAACTAATCAAAATAAGAATTTCTTTATTGAGACAATTTGTTATAATGTTTTCTATTGAAATAGATAAAACTCAAGATATTTCAGTCACAGACTAATGTAGAAAGATATATTACATTAAATCTATAAATACGTATACAAGGAACAATTCAGAAACGTCTTCTCGTACTTGTTTCTTGCCAAGATAGTACAAGAAAGGGCTTTTGCACCGTTCAAGATGTATTGAAAAGAAATAAATTGCATACAAAAATGGTATTGCTAATTCTACTGAGGAGGGCAGCTAATGTGCATTTATAATTAATAAAAATTTGAATTATGTCAATATTTTGTGGTATTTGCATCTATTAAATTTTGTATTGACAAATATTTTCAAAGCATATATCAAAGAAGCATAATTTTTTTCTTTGTTGAATTCTATTGTAGTATTGTTCAAAAAAACTATTGGCTAGACATTAGAAACAATTTCAGAAAGACAAATTGAAATTAATAGGAGAAGCAGTACTAAATAAAATTTTTGAGATCTTTAATAAACCTAATAAACTATATGTTGACTTGATAGTTGTTCTTAACATGATTTCAAATACAAGAAAAATCAAGCTGAATGCAAGAGCAAAGCTGTAGGTCACAATGCAAATTTCTTAAATAACAAAAATGTTTTCATTGCGCAGATATTTTTAAATCTATTTTCTATGGCCGACCCTGTATCACGGTATGTGCAAACAAATGAAATAGACAAACCCAAATTTTGAAAAAAAATATTTAAATTTTATGTTGAAGAACAATTGCATACAACTCGCTTATTACTATTTTATTCGTCTATACGACATTATGAGTAGAAAAATAGTTTTTGAGCCTCCGATCGCAACTTTCCTGGTACGATGTTAAGTATTCTATTCGCTCCTTAATGGACCAACACGTAATTTAAGTTGTTCAGCTCCCATATCAAGAAAAATTGCAATAGTGAATTCTGAAACCGCAATTCCTTAACATTGAAGTAGATTAACTTGAAAGATGGATGGAGTATGGCACTGTGTGGGTCATAAAGTGATTAAAAAATAATAAAAATGTTGATAAAGACGATATCATTTCTTGTCTTTTCTGGTTTAATTATTAAATAATAATTGTAGTTCTAGATAAAAAAACAAATTTTTAGCACACTGTAAGCGATAATAAATTATAATATTTAAAATGTTATTATTTAATTGAATTCAAATTTTACCAATTCTATTTATGATCATGCAATTTCTATTAATTATTTGGGTGCTAAATAAAGTTATTTTTGTATTATCCTAAAAAAGTATAACGCGAGTATACAAGTACACGCAAAAATTATTTCATAATATACGCTTTAACTTCCTCGTTGTTTTTTAATGTAAAGTAATCTATTTTAAGTTACACTCACTATCTACCGGAAATTATTTCAAAACATTCTAGAGAAGAAAATGCAATTACTGTTTTGTTACATAATTGAATTTAATTTATGTGCACCAAAATATGCAAAAAACTAATGGAGTGGCACACTTAATTCTTGATTGAAATTAATTTTATTTCCCTGCCATAACGTTAACATTACCATAACATTTGGTTATTAATATGGCGCAAAAAAATTTAAGGGTGAACATTAGAAATTATAATAAAATTTTCACACATTATGTTATTAATCCACAATAAAAAACGCTATTAATTATTTGTTTTCTTGCTTGCCTTGCTATGTCCAAAGAACCGCCACTGTCTAGTATTTTACATTACCTATTCTTATACAACTAAAGTGGAATTAAATTGTTATTTGAAATAGCAATAATAATAAATGGACAAACTTATTGCAATTTATGTTGCGAATAAATTATGTTAATGGTGTTTTTTCAGCGTAATTAGGGATGGACAGCGCTCGCTAAATATTTGATAATAAACCGTAATCAGGGTAAAGTAATTAAAGTGTGGTTATAAAGCACGAGTTGAAAAGTTGGAAAAGTCCGATAACAATAATAAAGTTAAAGTTCGATAGTTGAAAGTTATAAAACCGGAAAGTTTTATCTTGATGATAAAGTAATTTAACGGTTTTCACAAATTTAATAAGATACAACCCAAAATTTCATTATTACGACTCATTTGATTTTATTGTGATCATTGTTTACAATAGAAATAATTAAGTGTAAAAGTGTTTGGATAAATAAAATCTTGGTCTATAAAGTGTCTAATTGGTAGGCATGGCAGCGCTTAAGGTGTGAAATAAAGTCTATTAGGTCACCGGAATGAAGACAAACGAGAATTGAGTTCATCATTATCCTAAGTAATAAAAAAGTCGTAAATTGAGACGCGGTTGGAGACTGGCTTTAATCACCAATCTTCCGATGTTAGAACTTTACTTAAATCACCCACAACCACTTGAATTATCATCGTGAAATCTTGGGGCTAGGATATTGGGGGATATGATTTATTTATTGGTGCGATTTTATCTGACAAAACGGTGTGCTAAGCTGCCGACAAAACTAAGCTTTTTGATCATATCGAATTTACAGGAATACGTGCGGTAATATTTATCTAACGTAATGAGTTGTAGTAGGAACGATTTTGATACTGGAATGAGGAGTAGCAACAATGCAATTTGTTACGTACGAGAGACAGACGTGACTCCAACCGACATGGCATGTTTTAGTATGCATTCTAAATCCTAACCCGCACAAAATTTACACCACCTTACTCGTTATTCTGCAGCTTTAGTCACTGTTTCATACTCCACCAAATGAGACAGCTTTAAAAGTTCTTTTTCCGTCATCGTGGATTCCCCTCTTTCTTTAGGTGACGCCTTTTTCTTGTCTTATGTTCCGACTGTATTCCAGAAATGTTTGGAGAATGTCGCAAATTATCGGCCCCATAATTATTACAATAACAGTAAAACTTGCTTGACGAAGCGCTTTTATTTTCTGGGTTAACCGACTATTTAGAAACGATTTATAAATCTAAGTTTTACGTAGTTGGTCTGGAAATCATCAAAGGGCGCAACGTTTACCTGTTTGTTTTATAAACTGAAGGTTTAACAGAGTACCTACTGTTTTTTGAACAATAATAATAAAAATAAATTAAAAAAAACTTTTGGGGGTAGATAGAAATAGAACTTGAAAACCAAATGAAACAATGTAAATATACCATTTTAGAGCAGCCAAATATTCCAAACATTCCACAAACAAGACAAACGATTGTTGAGGTGAAATACAAGTAAAAGAATTCAAAACAAGCTGGCTGTCCCATTATGTCCCCGCGCTTTGGAACAATTTTTATGACACGCCGTAATTAATTGAAAAATATTGCGCCCTTTTTACCTTTTACACTCGACATTAATTTGAACGGGGAAATTAAATTACCATTCAAGCAAATTCCGAGCGAAAAAATCCGACTGGGCTCAACGACAACGAATTTGTCTTGGTTTACTTTTCTTATTTTAAAAGCGAGAACGTTGAAAATAATTCGCCATCATCATGCAACAACGAAAAACATAAACAATGTACTTTTATTAGGTGCTTTCCTGCAATTGATGTCACGCCGTAAATACAAATATATAAAAATGTCGTGTAACATAAATTAAATTGTAAATCACCCCCTCTTCCCACCTGGACCAAAATAGACGCGGATGCATACCAACCAAATTAGTCTACTATAATTCGTCTAATAGATACAATCTGTTATAGCAGCCGTTGCATTTTTAAACGTCTGAAATTAACCGGCTATCACACCATCTCCACATACACAGCAGAGCACCCGCTCCTTGTTCCATCTCAATGATAATATTTCATCTGTCATCTTTCCTTAACGGCGCATCCAATTTTTTTTATTGTTCTGCGTCTATTAAAAGCTGGTTTGAGCTTTTAGAATAAATAACTATAATGAGGATCGGCCAGTATTCCGAAACTTTCTAATTAGTATACTTTTTGAAATAACTTCTTTAGACGCGTTATAAGAAAATAATGAGAATGAAATATTAGGTTGCGCGCGCATTATGCAACAAAAATCGACAAAATGAAGTTGCTCACTAAGGGCTACCAATTCAACAACTCTAATTTTACCGCTTTGCAAGCAAATGTCGCTTTAAATCCTGGTTTATTTAATTTCAAATGGTTGGCGATGAAATTATTTATTCAAATCAATTCATTGAGTAAAAAATCATTTTGTTTAGATTTAATTGAGAGTCCTCCCTGGAAGTTGTGCAACATTATTAGTTACTCGTTAAAATGCCGAAGCCTTTATCAATTGGTGCTCAGGAATTTGTAGTATCTTTGATACATTATTTTGAGAAAGAAAGTAAAAATTGAAGCCCTATCCCATTCTTCCACTTGCTAATATGAGAAAAGTATGTAATGCATGTTGCAGTTGTACCAACTTCTCAACTATATTAAAATATATTTTGCATGCTGAAAAATGTAGATCATTGGTTAAATAATTATTATTAATATGAAACTATTATTTTGTTACAAAGAGTAGCAGCTGCCTTAGGTGTAAGGCTTAAAACAGTAAATACCATTGGACCTAAATGCAATAACAGAGACACAAATTGAATGTTTAGGCCACATTTTGAGAGGAGAGATTTACAATTTTCTCCAACTTATCGGTATCGAAAAAACAACTTTCTTAGCTGAGGAACATCAAGACTTGGACCGGAATCAGAACATTTCTTCCACACGGCGGTGAATAGCAAATATTCGCAAGAGTGATCGACAACCTTTGAAAGACCGGATATGTAACTTGAAGAAGAATGGACCAACCAATTCAAGCTCTCATATTTGCAAAAAGTTGCTCAAAGGAAAAGCGTATTTCAGGTATTCTGAAACCGATATGGCTTTAACACTGAAGATCAACTTGAAAGATGTGGTCTATTCTCTAGATAAAGCATGATACTGTATGGATCATAAACTGTTAAAATATACATGAAAACTTCTGTTGTCAACTTCTGGAACTCCAAGAATCATTTATGATGAAGACAAAAACGGTATTTATGATCACAAAATTTTATTTCCATTAATTATTTGACAACCAATTTTTTTTATTTTATACTTTAATCAGCAATTAAAATCATACAACTTTATAAGCCAATTTGCTTATAATAAATTAAAGTAACATTGTATTAGTCCAAAAAATAGCATGAGGAGACTTCTACTTGCTTAAAGTCGTTTGGCAATTTTCTAGTAAGTCTTTTGCTCACTGATTAATGCAGGAGTCCTCGTAAAAGTGGGTTGGAATGTTTATGCAGCTTTTAGTTCTTTGGTTCTTCCATTACCTTGTTAATGTGTGGTATATTAAGGTCGTAAGGTGTCATTCGATACGTACCATGGTGCGTCTACGATTGCCTTCGGGATTTTGGATTAAACTTTTGGAGGATAACAAAGTTTGACTTACTGGCACATCTCCATAGGTTCAGTGCCCTAAATCCAAATTGGTTTTATTGCAGCCTAAAAGTTTGTTTACCAAGGATCGGTAAAATTTTTTGCCAAGAAGTCAGTATAAGTCTTTAAATCTAAGACCAATTTTTGTCTTCTTTTATTTATGATCTTTCCAAGTGAGCTTACTATCTAAGTGTAGCCCCAGATATCTACTTATTCTAGATTTCGAAATTATTTTGTTGTTAATAATAACTGGAGGAGAACGAGTTTTTCTAGGGCAAAAGTTACTTCTGTGGACTTTGTTTTGCTTATTGTTAACTTCAATTTTTTCGCCCAATTCTATAATAGGTTTAAGTGGTGCTGCGGGTGGTAAGATGCTGTGTATGGGTTCTCGAGGCTTTCAATTATTTTCGTATATTCGGCAAAGACACTAGTTACGGTATTGGATGCTGGTAGATGTGATGTAGACAGGAGGTAAAGTGTTAAATCCATTACACTTCTCTAATGGCCTCCAGATTAATTGGAAGGAAAGTTGATGTTTCTCTTTTAGCCATGGTTCTAATTTGATGGTCCTTTAAATAGGAATGAAACTTTGTAAAAGAAGCCATCATGCCAAATCTTGTCAACGGACTGGTTTCTGTCAAGAAATACTGAGGAGCAACATTATATTTTAAAGATTGGTTTACTGCGTTAATTATTCTGTGACATTGCTGGATGGTTGAATGTGATTGACAAAAACTAAATTGATAGTCAGGAACTTTATTAAAGAATGAACTCTTTCCAATAGGAGGTTTTCAGAAATGGTAGATGGGAGATTAATTGGTCTATAAGAGAACTACCGTACTCAATAAAGTCACACGCACATTTTTTAATAGTTCTGTCTATAACAAGCAGAATTTCTTTGCATTTTCTTTTATTTGAAGATTTCGTTGGATCTGTTTTACATGGTAAATAATTATTTAAAAAATGTTGTTCCCACAAATGAAATGTTGCAACAAATTTCAAGAAAATAACTATAGTTAAGAAACATCTGAAATGAAAAACTATTATTTTAGATATCTATAAGTGATGAAGTTGAAAGGTTTTGGTGGCAGTGCAACATTTGTTGTGAGTAATTTTATTCTGTTGATTAACGGGGGCTTAGTGGTCCGGAATTGCGGTGTAAACGAGCGAAAGGTTTAGTTTCGAGTTCGGGTTGCGATCTGCATCCGGGGAAGCTTGAAGGGCAATTGGTTAGGTCCTCCGTCATAAAATTGTTTATTTGCAGAAAATCCACGCAATATGCTATTTCAATAAAAAAATCTCTTGCGCTTTTTCAAAGCGCGTTCTTTCAGTAAGCTGCCGGAATGAGGGGTAAGACAACATTAAATTTAGATTTTTTCGTCGAACGTGACGAAAGATTCTACTCTTAAAAGTCAAAATCGCGAACATTTAGCGCGACTGTGGAGCATTTCAAGTATCCTCGAGTACGCTTGTCTCATCGATTCAAATAACGGGCGCCCCATTTTACTGGGAAATTTGTTTGGGAGCGAGTTCTTATTAAAATCAGTTTTATTTTATCTTTTCGTAGGGGTTAGTTAGTGCATGCTACAACTAGGTGTGCAAAGATGAATTCCACTATATTTAGGACTCGCCTAAAACTCGCGTGCAAGACTTCTTTTACGCTCTTAACTCTCCTTCGCCCTGCTGATTCGAGCTCGTTATAGTCGACCCCGCTTCGACTTTTTGCTTCCCAGTAATAACAGGAAATGAATCTAGAACCATTACGTTTTCTTATATCACCCACATCCGCCCCTGATAAAACACAATCAAAATTTAGAAATGATAGGTTAATAAGAAATGAATTAATGATCTCACTATTTATTTGATTTGATAAACCCAACGTCTTCAGGAATAAGTAAACACGTAAAGTCACAATGCATTTGGGTTATTAAAATTCCGAACCATACCAGCGTCTTCAATTAGCTGAAAATTTAAATAAAAAAATATACGTGAGCATCCTGCCTCGACCCAGAAACTCATCTACAGCTTCGGTTTGGAACCTTAACGTCTTGAATTTTAATTGAATTTCCATTCCGAATTTTCCCGAATTTACAGAATTATTAACCAGTTTTCAAATAACATTTTTACTAATAATATACGTTTTCAAAGCACAAAGAGCCGCTCAATTTGTACATTACCAAATGCTGAAGCTGTCATTTTCACGATTGCCTCCAGTGCGGAAACAAAGTTCCATGTTTAGATTTATGAAGATCGCATTTGAGAATGCTTAAATATTGGTCTCCTTGATCATCAAGCTGAAAGAGTAGATTCTTTGTGATGCAATTACTGCAAGTGAGAACTGTCAACTCCGGACCTTAAAACTGGCGCGATTATGCTAATTTCTAACAATTAAGTCTGCACTAATAACCGCCCACAAACCCTCCCTATCCCTTTGTTAATTCAGAAACCAGCTCAATTCAAGTTCTAGACAAAGTATGAAAGAAACTTTGTCAATTTTTTCTTTTCTTGAAAGATATGCTAAGTAATTAAACACAATCGGTCTAAAATAAATTTCAGCACAACTAGCGAAGTATTTTTTACATAACTAAGTTATTAACATTTTATTATGGAATTTAAATTATTCCTTAATTTTTTGGTAAAACATTTTAATTTTATCTGGTGTCTTCAAACTATGTATTTATTCGCAATGGATGTCTGTACGTAATTTTAATTCAAATGAATCTTGATGTCACTTGAGGTTATATAAATTTTCGTGATTTGCGTTAAAGAAAATTAAAATTTTACCAATTTTAATTGTATTTGAATTTATCCTGACAAACAATTATTTTCAATTTAAATGAAAATTAATTAATTCTTATGCTACCTATATCAGTTTTTGTTGCATATGAATTTTTGTCACTTGAGATGGTCTGGCACTACTTCTATTCATATTGGTTGCATATTTCCATTGCAATTGAATTTTAATTCTATTTGAATTTTACATGACTTACAATGAATTTCCATTTTAAATTAAAATTATAATTTTCTTATGGTATATCAATTTTGATTTTATATAAATTGCTATGTCATTTCAGATCAGCACTATTTTTATTCAAATTCGTTGCATATTTTTATTGCAATTTATTGTAAAATCATATTTTTTAAGAAAAATTCAATTTACCTTTTAAATAAACAAGAAAGATACATTCATATTGACTTTAAGCAACACAAGTAATTCATTTTCTATTTAAAATTTAAATTTATTTCTGTGTAAACTTTGAACGTGCTACAAAGAATTATTTACTTTAAATATTCATATAAATTAGTCCCAATATTAAAAAGTACAATTTTTAAAGTATTCTATTAAATTAAAATTATAATCTCTTTTTTCTTAACAATAACTAAATTTGTTAAATTTTTGCAGGCAGCAATAAGCTTCAAGAATTCTTTTTTTATTTGAAACAAAAATGTGTATTTAAATTTAAATTTAGAATCAAAAATTAATTCTTCTAAAATCATGGAATTTTCATAATTTCGAGTGACATCAAAACACATTTGAATTAAAATTACAGACATCCATTGCGAATAAATACTAAAATGGTTTAAAAACAGTGTTAAATTGTTATTAAAAAACTAATAACCTATTGGGCTCAACTCAAAAGTTTCTAATTCTTTCAAGCCTTGTCCTCAGATTTATAAAAAGATCTCTCCATTATTACTCAGAAACTGTTTTTTTTTTCACGAATATTGAAGTTAGTGCTATAGTTCTGGTATGTCAACAATAACAATCAGAATAATAGATCAGTTTGCAATAGGACGAGGTAGTAAGTCCATTGTTGTTGTGACGTGAATAATTATATTAATCCCTTTTCAAGCCCCTGCTTGTTTTGATTGTAACGATTTCAATTGGACATATTCATAGTACCTGCATAAACAAATTGCATAGGTAGTAGTTGTAATAATATTTCCCGCATTTGCTCAATTAAAGTTAGGGTTCATCGTTAGCGCTCATCGAAAAGGTATTAATACATGTCGAATTATGTTACCTTGCTTCCTTTATTAAATTTTAATTAAAATTACGTCGCAATTATTGTATCATGGTATGTATAATGCGGATAATAATTATGGAGTGTGGTTTTGCTTTTATGGTATAGCGTTTTATCCTAAAATAGCATATAAATTGAATGGAACGTGCAAATTGTTTATTTATTTATTGTATTGTATTTGCGAGTTTGGACGAGGTGCATTAAAATTTTGGTTTCCCACTTGTTCCGTACTAAACTCCTAAAGCAGTTGATCAGGAATGAAAGATAAAGGTACCTACTCGAATAAAATGTTCTGAATGCAGAAAATCAAGCAAATTGGCCGTATTGGAGCGACGGTGACGTAACACTAAAAGTTTTCTTCAGCAATTTGTTGTGTATAAAGTTTTTTCCGAACGATACAAATGGACGCTAATTTAGCGCGATGACTACTCGCATCGAATTTGTCAGGAACGGATCTGCAATTCAAATGTTTAAGAATTGATTTAGACAGTTTCCGTATCTTGTTTGGATGCATTCACATCACGAGTCCACCTATATATCACGCTTTACTATTCTACATTGCCTGAATTCATTCGAGAGAAATTATTCCGCACCGACCCTCCAACTTTACCTTTATTCATCTATGTGCATCTATTGTTTCAACTAGCACCAGTTTTTGCACCATTTGTTAAAATTTCTTTTAACAAAATACATATATGGCAGAGAGGGTTGACGTTTCCGTTGGACCAATAATTACTGGAACCAACAACCAAATGCGACAACTAACAATCAAGATTGCATATTTCACGGAACAATGTTCATGAGTTAACTGATGAGTTTATATGGTCGACGAAACACTACAATTTGCACAAACGTTTCTAACCGTGTCAAACAATACAATTTCCTAAATATGTTCGCTAATTAAATGCTCGCTGTAATCAATTTAATTCAAAAAGTGAATAATTTTGAATTTTTGAGAACCTTTATTCAGTTCCTCGCGTTGACTTAAAAATAGCAGTTGCTTTCTCGAATTGTTACATTGTATTCATTGAAAGAGGGTGCGGAAGAGCGCACGATTTCAAAGGAAAATCCTGCACTTTTACGTTGTCACGCATTAGTTCTTAATGTTTCCTTGATTTAGCTGTCAATAATTAGTGCGAGCAATTACCGGCGGTGTTGAAGACGTTGCCCCCTTAAAACTGTACGACAGTCACACGTGTGTGGCTGTAAGAAAGTAATAAACGCGAGCTTTCGTCGGATGCACTGTATATCGCGACGCTTATTTGCCCCCGCAGTCCCAAACTTTGGCTCGTAAACTCGGCTACAAGTGGCTCGAATAATGAATGTGACATCTCTGAGGGAATTTGACGGGTAGTTTGTCGGTTCTCTAACCGGCTGGTTGCGCTAAGGTATTAGTTGAATCAGTGCCGATTTATCCAGAAGAGTAGCCCTAAGCGCAAATTGGGATAACCTGGAGAAGCACCCTCGCTTTTCGAATTTCACATTTTATAACGTGCTTGTTTGAGCGTTGCTGAATTAACCAACGAAGCAGCATTTTTAACGGGAATTCTTCATTAATTTCATAATTAGTTTAAAGCACCATCGAGGCTGACAACAATATCCGCAACACAACCATGAAAATTACCCTTCAGTAGTGGATACCCGAAAAGCGTATTAGCTTCTCGATCATGTCGAAAAAAAATTATCTACAAATAACCTTCAAATCGAAAACAATCATCTAGAGATACTCAAGCCATTAAGTGAATTATTAATTCAATTGTCAAGGATTCAACAAATTTTGTTAATAATTATATCAACATATTAACTAATTGCTTTTGATTTAACAGAATTTAACGTAATAACTTTCACACATATTCCGCTCAAAGTGAAACCTCACATTGCTGTGCTTTGTTCGCCTTTGCCTGTGAAATTCTAAATTCCAGGCAAGCTTCATTGTAAATTGGTTGTCTACGTTGATTTGAATTAGGCGTTGGGAGAAACTTAGTACGTCAACCAAATGCTTTAGCCATAAGGTTTCTTCTATTGCTAACCGTTTCTGACACTAGATCTAATAGATCATTTCAGTGTATTAAACCAAGAAGCAATCAAAATATACTTTTCCAATGCGACATAAAACTAGCGCAACTAAATTGTTTTGTTTAAAAAAAATATAAAGAACCAATTATCTTAATTGTCAACAATTGAAAAAAAAAATTTGGTTGGAGGTCAAAAATGTATTGGTTCAAAATATTGAAATCATACACTAGATCAGGGGTTGCCAACATTCTGTGCCACGTTCAAGCTACGAAATTTCTAACGTGCCAACACCACCTTAATTTTTAAAGGGGTAAAATTAGGAAACATTGATATGCATATTTTGTTATTGTTGTATTTTTGTAGTAATTATTACATAAATAACAAACAACAACATTATTTTTGTGAAAAAATACAAATACAATAAGAAATGTGCCTAATGAGTCTCTTGAATTTGCATGATTTTACAAGAAGACCGACGTTAGCGCTAACTTTTATGGGAGCCAACAAGATTAAGTGTTTCAGGTGGGTATCAGTTGCTTTAAACTATTTTTAGTTTTTATTTTATTTGCAATTTAAAACATTTGGTCAAAAACATATGTTGAGCCAAATTTATATAAAGAAAAAATATAAAAACCTTACATTTTGGAATGCATTTAAACGTGACACTTCTAGTGTCTTGCCGTACCACTCATGGCATCCGTGCTCTAAGTGTGAGCATTTTGTAAAGAAAAGTCCCTTCATTAGTTTTTACTGCCAAATGATATTATTTATTTTTGCCTCTTTCAGCTATTGATAGGGTGTTGGTGTTTAGCAAGAGAGGCATTTGATCAGTTTCTTGCAACAGCCTTTCAAAGCTCATCTATTCGTATACGGTACCTGAATTAAACTTAATCAATCCGATTTTTTATTCATAAATATTTGATCAGTGTGTGACAAATTTTACTTATGCCGAAAGATAATCGTAAGTGGTTGTCAGGTGCCAAGTATAGTAAAACAAGGGCGGAAAAAGAGTCGAAATTAAAAATACAAAGCGACTCTTTGGTTAACTTTTTTAAAACTGCTAACACTAACATTCCTAGTGAGTGCAAGTGTTAGGAGTGGTGCGGAATTTGCAATGCCATCGACTTCGATTTGTGAAGACAATAAATTAGAAGTGTAGTGTCAGATGATGGTGGCGCATTATCAGTAATGGAGATTGAGAGAACCAAAGAAACTATACCAATTCCAAATTTCAACACGGAAATTTCCTCCGATCCTGCAAAATGGCCAAACATGATATAAGGTTACTCATAATTAGAAAAAGAACTCACGTGAAAGAGAAGCGCAAAGGAAATTTCCGAAAAATAATTACGGACGTCGCTTTAAGGAATCTTATTATTAAAGACGTATTTGCAATGTAGAAGCAATTTCAAGAATGTGGTTCGTGTACTCAAACATCAACAATACAGTGTTTTCTTTTTGTTGTAAACTTTTTACAACTACACAAAACGCTCTAAATGCCGTTTCACATAGACCACTTTGTGTCGACAATAAGAACCATCCAGATTGAGGAACACTCAGAGTCGACATTACACAAGGTGGCATATCTGCAGTTGTAAAATGACATTGATATGTTTCAATTTCGGATATAAAATTCACAGTATTTAAATTCTTCATTAAATCACTCATTTCGCTAGCACTGCACACAACTACAACTGCCGATATTTTATTAAAAACAAAACCAAAGTCTAAAACTCGAACAGATTATGTGATACATTTGTGGTAATAAATCAGGCCATTAGAATCAAGTTATTACCGCAACCCATCACACAATCGGGCATAATCATTGGGGAACTTGTAAATTTTATTTGGACAAAGATAAAGTGTCGCCACTTTTGTGTCTTGTCTCTTGTGCCAATTTAAAATTATAGCAAGCTAAAAGTTGCGACACTTTTCGCAACGCCTCTGGTGGCTGAAGTCAGCCACCTAGTGGCACCTAGCGCCACCAAACCATTGCTACCGTGTGAATGTCATCATCAATGTTTCGCTAAAACGTGCCATTTAGTGTCGACACACCGTGTCGACAGAAAGTGGTCGGTGTGAAACTGCTTTGACTTCAAGAGGTTGCAACGATTGGACTCATAGAAAGGCTTAGCTTGAAGGAAAAAAGTAAATTACATTAACTGCACATAAACAATAGACTGATTTAGCATTGAGGGTGAAAACAAATAAACAATCGATTTTACTCATCAAATAATGTTACATGGTGAAACTTGACACTGGCAAAATGTTTTAGAGCGGCTTTTGGCAATAACAATTATTTGGCTCAGCAGTGCTTGCTTTTCATAGGAACATCAGGTAATTGTCCGCAATAATGGAAACTTTTTGAAATTCGATATTGTTATGTCTAAACAATTTTTGAGGATTGAAAATGGCCACACCCAACAACATTATCTCAGAAAATATATCCGAGATTAAACTAAACATTTATTGGCAAATAAAATTAAACAAATTTTAAAGAAGGATGTACCTTCATTAACATTAACTCTTAAGTGCAGTCCGATGGGAAATTGACGCGGTTCGTCCTGTAAGATACCGGATAGGCAAAATTGGAGATTCCAACCAATATTAATTGATCGCATGGTTCGACACGACGCCAAATGCTTAACATCCAGTATTTGCGATTCTAAGTTTTTGTGCTATCTGATAGCTTGGCATAATATGCTGAATCATATAAATGTTGCAAGCAAACTGGTTCAGAGTATAGATATGGACAAATTCTATCACTGAATTTAAAGAAATTTTAAATTATTTACAACAATATAGAAGTGACCCTGGATTTGAGGTAACAGTAACTGACGCTAAAGAACTTGCAGGAATTTTAAGTGTTGATACTAATTTTAAGGTCACCCAAACTATCCGAATACGGCGACACAAGCGACAATTTGATTATGAATTAGACGATCAAGCAAGGCCCAACAATAAAATTTAAAATCGACTTTTTTCCAAAAATTTTATAAAGGAACTGCAAACTCACAGCACATATTTCTCCTTTGTTTACAACATAAATGCTTTACGAGATATTTCAGCAACTACTCTATTAAACAAATGCAGAAATCTTGAAACTATTTTGACTTATGAGGATTCAAAAAAGATTGATGCTCTAAAGATGTTTGACCTTTAAATATTTTCAAACAAATGATTGAAATTATAACTAACTGCTACCCAATTATTTTTGGAATATTACCCACACTTACAATTTGTGTAGCCAGTGGCAAACAAAGTTTTTCTAAATTAAAATTAATTAAAACCTACTTAAGGTCCACAATAACTGAAATGCGTTTGGTGGACGTGGCAATCACTTCGATTGCACAAAGTTTGTGAAAGTGTGAGTTTGAAATACAAAGACCTTGTTCGTGAGTTTGCTGCAATCAAAGTTTGTAAAGTCAATTTCTGGTGACTAATAGTGACACTTTCTTGGACGCACAGAAAGAAATGATGTAATCATCAATTTTACCAGGTATGTGAATTATCGCCAATAATGGTTTGGTTGATATTATAATGATTAATAAAGTTTTAGAAAAATTATAAAAACATTATGTGGAAGCTTGTATTTCACCAACAGTATGGGTGTCAATTGTTTTTCAATGATGGGGCACAACTAAAACTTACACGAGCCGACAAACTGGGTAGTGCCGGACCTGGTCGCTTCTATTTAATTGCAGCAATTTTTAGGTAGTTTTCTACATTAATTGAGGCAAGGTTACTGCTAAAAACGTGATTTTCGACTTTAATTCACAAATTACTTTATTTTTGGTTAAATATTGAGATCTTTGGTCGCGCCGAACATTTTCTGTAAATTTAATTAAACAATTTTAAGGTTTCATTTCATACGTTAATGAAGTAACTGCCAGAACTCGCAGATACGCCGTTACTGAACCTTATAAATCTACATTAACTACCTCTTCATCTAGGATAATACATTTTCAATATAAACCAGTAATCAATACTTATCTCAGCTATGTAACCAACCATATTTGGTTTTTATGTGCCGTTACTTTTTTAGGAACCATTTAAATTTCTGCTTTAAAATTAAACTAAAACTATAAATAATTTTGTAACAACTACAAAAAACAAAAAATAAATGAGCAATAAAAATAGTTTGTCCTCTCAATGAAGGAATTGAAGTAGTGATGGCTAATAAAGTGAGAACAATTTGTTAATTACGTAAATGTGTTGCTTTGAAATTTTGTGTGAATTTTTTTCTTGTTTGTGCCGTTGTCGGAGGTGCTTATGAAACTTTAATAATGCCATTATATAACGATTTAGTTAGGAAAGGGAGCATTGACTACTTTTGTATCGCAACTTTGATCGCATTATCCTACGAAGTAATGGCTTTTCTAATAATCCGGCAACAAACGACGTCTACAGCTTTATCCGTATACGTCGGTAAGTTTGCAACAGTTGTCAGCAAAATCAATTACACCAATTGATTATAAATAATTGAAATGCAAAACATTGGAACATATTGGCAATAATTCATTGTACATAGTGTAATAATTTATTAACTAATAAATACAAAATTTTATATATTGTATAGATTTTAGAAATATCTCTTTTTATATTTAACAACAACGGCGATATTGTCTGCAGTCGTTATGTCAAATTTCATAAAAATCGGATAAAAGATTTAAAACAGAATTGGATCGTTCTGCCGGTGAAAGCTGAAAACCATTCTTTTCTTCGATTTCGATACAATTCAACTCATAAACTGATCGTTTCCGATTGAAAGTAATAACTGGTTATAATTTTCATATCTGCGAATTCATCGTTTCCAACCATAGTGTAATTTCCGTCGATTTTCATTATTTTCCCAAATCGGATTTGAGTGGTCCAGCGTCACGTAATTAACAATTCACAGCATAACCGGAGGAGAAGTTGCTGTATAATTACAAATGTTGTATTCTAGCCACAAACACAACCATCCAAGTACATGTGCACACAGTTTCCCCTTATATACATACACTTATAATGTTACACCACCGTTATTTACTATGCCTTTACATTAACCCCTTGTCACTTGTATATTCTAGACAATTTTGTCATTGGTTTTTATTTCTATTCGTTTGGGTGCAATGTGTGGATGATTCTGCCTCTTTTCTGCGATTACTGCGAGAATGTTTAATTTCGTCCCCTGCCGTGCTATTTTTCAACATTATCAGGTTCTGCGGCAGATAAGAAAGTCCCCACGCACCAAACTGAGGAGAGGTTGAACACCTTCCGATTACAGCACACTTTTTCGTGAATGTTTTGCCGAATTACAAGTTTTTAATAATATATTTTGAAATGTATGTTGTTGGCTCGAGTTTTGAGTTAGTGGTGTAATTTGTTGGAAAGAATGGATTTTTATGGTGCGGAGTGAAGAATCCGTGAATTAGATTAGCGAATGGGGAAGCGTTCACACAATTGATGGCGGGAAAATGTTTTAGGGCGGTTTGAATATGTGAGATGGATGTGAAAAGTTTATTAAATCAACGAATGGGGGAAACAATTTGATCACGCCATTTGTTGATAAGTATTATGATTGGCGATTGAACGGAAGGGGATATGGAAACGACGGAAACGATGGAGAAGAGCAATGAAACGGGAGTCCCGTTTGCGAGTTTGTGTGGGCCTTAAAAATAGTCGCACATGGCACATATTTTATTATGGTATGAAATTGGAAGAGTTATAAAAGCGGTTGGTGGAAAGACGTGGGGAGAAAGCGGCCGTCGAGGTGAACTCTTTAGAAATTCCTAGAATGGGCTTTATTTGCTGTATAGAAGCTATCTATCTATCTGACGACAGCTCAGGATGGAAGCTGCGCAGAAGACTTGGATGAATGTCGACATAATAATAGGTAGTTCATTGTGAAGTACATGTATACATCATGTAGACGCTGTATCGCACATTGTAATAAGCCTACTCTCCGTCGCCTGACGAGATCCGGACTGCGGCGTGTGGCCGATTGTTGTCACCCCTAGTGGCGAACCCATTTTATTTTACACCACCTCCACATTTATCTTCCTCGCAGCGATAGAAAGACAAAGAATCACACTTTACAGCTTCCACTAAATAATTATTCTACACAATAACGCGACATTTAATTCGTTGAACGTTACCAACCCTTTCATAACTACACAAACAACTACGTTCTTGTCAGCCATCGACAACGCTTTGTCGCTACCGTATTTTATCGCTATTTCCACTTGTTGGTTTGCATAATATATCTTGGCACGCTTCATCTTAACTCGACGAAAACTGATTCGCGAGATCTCGAGATGAAAACTAAATAAACGACCATCGAATTAATAAACGTCATTAAGAATTATCGCAAACGATACATAACATCTGATAGCGACCAGCTAAAACGAAAACAACTCGTCAAAACTAATCAATTATAAGAAGCGTGAAACTCATTTTTTCTCTATAACTCATGAAAATTTTTTACTTGAAATAAAAAATTTTAATTTTTCAAATAAGTTTGCACTTATATTAATAATTTTTTCCAATTTTTTTAAAGAGTAATGAGAAACTAATTTAATTTCTACTCTTGTGGGATCGAAAGAAGTATTAAAGAAATTTAAAGTTTTTAATGCGGAACTGAAATTTTGCATAGTATATCAATAACATAAAATCGAAAATCACATGAGTTACTTGTGATAATTGTTATCAATTTACTTTAGATGACGGACATATTAAAACTCCCTTTAAGCTATATTTTGAGAATAAGAAAGCCCTCATGCATTTACACAAAATCAATAAAAACTTGAAAGTTATTATTATATTATTGGAAATCTTGGCAGCTAAGCGAGTCCCAATATGGTGGAATTAAGTCCAAAAACATTGGTCGATATATATAAAATTGCATCCACTCTAACTTCAATTTATGTAACGCTTTGCCCGTTTTCGTCCCTTAACTGGATATGATTGCACAGCTTGTTTTATCGGAAAAGCAAAGTTGACCCCTTTCAAATGACTGAAGAAAAAACAAATATTTTAATAATACAGGGAAAAATAAAATATTAACCCTTAAGAAATTGAAGGTATCTATAATCAAAGAAATTTAATTAAAATGTTTGAATGCATAAGGTGGTTGTTTTCTCCCTTTTTATGTAGAAGTTTGCAAAATTTTCAGAACTTGACATACAAACTTATCTGTAATAGTAAATTTGGTGATAAGAGAAAATCTATTTATTTGTAGTAACTCTTTTTAATGTTATTATTAGTACCCCAATGGTGTTTGAAGAAGAAAGAAAATTTATTATTATTTTTAATTCAAAATCCTGCAAAGTGTCCAGCAGTTGGTTATATATAATTTTCTGCCAAGAAGCATAGAAGAATATTTGATTTTACTCTTCAGTATTGTACATAATTTAGTTATAACCTTATAATTTTTTTCGTGATGGCTTTGAGATTTGACACACAGATTTGTTGTTTAAATATGAACTCATGGAGGCTTACAGTTTCTCTGTAGCATTAATAGTTTTCCAGAATCAACCCTTATAACAACACTATTTTTTTTAAACTTCCAGTAATTGTTAAGAACCGAGTATAGTTTACTATTTCTTATGAAATTTAGAACCTGCCTGTCAAGTTTCTTTGAAATTCAAGCAAGTAAGTGTTGTTCATAGTTTTGAGAAATCCAGCAGGTTTTTTCAACATTTTTTTTCCTTTTGATTGCTATAAAATTCGGTATGCACGTGTGTTATTTAAGTACAACCCCCATAATAACGCCTGTTTTTACTAAGCCACCACCAATTTTTAACAACAGAGTATAATTTTTGATTACTTATAAAATTCTGAACACGGCTGTGAAGTTTCTTTGAAATCTGAGGAAGTAAATTTTCTTTCAATGTTTGAGGAAAATTGAAAAAGAAATTTTGTTATTATGTGGTTAACATATCGACTAAAATTCCCCTAACAACCTCTCACTTTTCAAAATCTCCAGCAATTTTTAACAACCAAATGTCAATTTTAATTTCTTATAAAATTTTGAAAATGCCTTTCAAATTTCCTTAATAGCCGAATAGGTGAATTTTCTTTTGAGAATTTCTTATAAAATTTTTTGACTAAATTTCCTTACTTCTGATTGCTGTGAAATTTGGTACGCAGAAGAGATATTTAAAGACACATTTGTAGAAACATTCAGTTCCTTTGTAACATTCTTAGTTTTGAAAAAATCTTCTAATATATGGTCTATAAAAGAATGCCCAAAAATTCTGCTAACAGCTATCATTGCTATCATCAACGCCTCCCTTTTCTAAAGCAGCAGTAATTCTTAACAACCGAATATAGTTTACTATTTATTATGAAATTTAGAACCTGCCTGTCAAGTTTCTTTGAAATTCAAGGAAGTAAGTGTTGTTCATAGTTTTGAGAAATCCAGCAGGTTTTTTCAACATTTTTTTTCCTTCTGATTGCTATAAAATTCGGTACGCACGTGTGTTATTTAAGTACAACCCCTATAATAACGCCTGTTTTTACTAAGCCACCACCAATTTTTAACAACAGAGTATAATTTTTGATTACTTATAAAATTCTGAACACGGCTGTGAAGTTTTTTTGAAATCTGAGGAAGTAAATTTTCTTTCAATGTTTGAGGAAAATTGAAGGAGAAATTTTCAAATTTTTTTCTAACTTTGATTACTATGAAATCTGGTACGCGGGTGTGTTATTTAAATATGAAACAATAAAGGCATTCAGTTCTGTAGCATTCTTAGTTTTTCAGAACTCTTCTATTATGTAGTTAACATATCGACTAAAATGCCTCTAACAACCTCTCACTTTTCAAAATCTCCAGCAATTTTTAACAAGTAAATGTCAATTTTAATTTCTTATAAAATTTTGAAAATGCCTTTCAAATTTCTTTAATAGCCGAATAGGTGAATTTTCTTTTGAAAATTTTTTATAAAAATTTTTGACTAAATTTTTTTACTTCTGATTGCTGTGAAATTTGGTACGCAGAAGAGATATTTAAAGACACATTTGTAGAAACATTCAGTTTCTTTGTAACATTCTTAGTTTTCAAAAAATCTTCTAATATATGGTCTATAAAAGAATGCCCAAAAATTCTGCTAACAGCTATCATTGCTATCATCAACGCCTCCCTTTTCTAAACCAGCAGTAATTCTTAGCAACCGAATATAATTTTCTATTCCTTATAAAATTCAGAACCTGCCTGTGAAATTTTCTTGAAATCCAAAGAGATGTATTTTTTTCTAATTTTTGGGAAAACAGAAGATTAAAAATTGAAGACCAAATATTTTTTCTCCTAATTACTAAAAATTTTGGCAAGTAAGCACGTGTGTTATTAAAGTACGAACTCATAGAAGTATTCAATTCATCTGTAGCATTTTTAGTTTTCCATTATGTGGTCAACATAAAATGCTGAAAATTCCGCAACAACCCTTATAACAATGCATTTTTTTTAGCCATCTCCTGCATTTTTAATGACAGAGTGTAATTTTTTATTGTTTTTGAAATTCTAAAAACGTTTGTCAAGTTTCTTTAAAATCTAAATAGGTGAATTTTTTTCCAATTTTTTAAAAAAATGGAGGGTTATAAAAAATTTCAACATTTTTTTTTCTTCTGATTGCTATAAAATTTAGCACGCAAATGTGTTATTTAATAATGAACCCATAGAGACATTCAGTTCTTCTGTACCATTCATAATTTATCAGAACTGCTTTATCATATGGTCAACATGTTATCGGCTAAAATCCCCAGTAATTTTTAGCCACCGGCTGTAATTTTTTAATATCTTATAGAATTTTGAAAGAGTTTTAATATTCAAGAAGAAACATTTTTTTTTCAAAATTTCTTAAAAAAATTTTGGACTAATTTTTTTTCTGATTTATGAAATTTGGCACGCAGGTGAGTTAATTAAATACAAACTTATGGAGGTATTTAATTCCTCTGGAGTATTTTGGTTTTCCAGAAATCTTCAATTATTTTTATCAACCCCAAACCAACGCCTCATTTTTTCTAGATCGCCAGTAATTTTTAGCAACTGAAGATAATTTTCGATTCCTTATGAAATTTTTTAAAATTTCTATAAAATTCGAGGTGCAGTTGCAGTTTCGAACGATTGTTCAATTATGCAGGTCACTCAGGTACAAAAAATCCAATTATGGAAAACATCCGATTCTACCCAACACTAATAATTAAAAAAAAACTTGCGTAATGGAGTTCTAGAGTTAGATTGCAAACATAATTGACAGAATAACTTGGTTGAATTTGCTATGTAGTGTTTTGTTCATGTTCATGTTCTGTTGGTCTCACCCAATAACTTGTAATTACGTGGTGGTTAGTGGCGAAATGTTCTTGGTAATTAGCGTGCGGTGGAGGAAATTAGCGATAAAATTGTTGCATCCTGAGAGAGTTTGCGGCCATGTGTGTCCAGAAGGAAACCTTCGCTAGCTATTGTACATCTATCATCTTTGAATTTCCGCCCCATTGTTCCGGTCAGAGAGCCTGATGTAAACAGGTCCACAATATGCCGGGGACGGAATTCTGCGAATAGAACACTTTACTAAATAACTAAATGGAATTTCGAGACAATTATTTCCCACCCACATTCAGGTACGTTATATAATGCGGTCGGCGGAACTAGCTTTTACGTCTCTAGTACTCCACTCAACAGGCTCAATTATTAGTAACGCGATTCCCATAATTGATTCACCCACTTCAGCTGTTTCGGATTTATTGTTACTAACCTCTTCTTGATTAATGGCCAGCTCCTGAGCAATGGTAATGATGAAAACTGTTCCGCTGACGAACATTCAGCATGAATTATTCAATTCATACCACACAACTTACTTAATGCCTAGACAGACGAAATCGCAGATTTATGCCCCACACTACTCGCCGCTTACTTCAATGTACTCTCTACACATCTTTAGCCAATCTGTTTTAAATTGGAACTAAAATTATTCTTAACTCGATTTCTCGATTATCTACTAATGCTACCACTAATAAGCATAGCCGTACTTTTAACAAAAATTGTTTGGATTCAGTAGAATTTAAAACCCCGCAACGCTTTTACTCGTTATAACTCCTAAAAATGCCTCAAGTGACAATTATTCATTTCTTACGCCCGAGGGATGACAATTTTAAAATATACAATAGAAACTAAGGAAGTTACCTTCTCAGTAGTAACGCGGCTTTATTAATTACTGGAAAAACAATTCAAGTAGATAATTTCTAAAATGTTAATTTTTGTTAATAAATTAAAACTGGTCCACCCGCACGCAACTTAATTGGTGACTAAAATTAAAAGCATTCTAATAATTTATACCAAGTAAGGAGTTGCGCTATTAAAATTTTTTAGATGAGATAACTGCGATTTGCTGGATAGGTGGTTGATATATATTAAGTTTTGCAAGAATTATCACTTTATCTACCACACTCACACCCGGTGAGTTATTATGGCATATTGCTTCTTCTCGGTTTCGCTTCGCTACTATTGCTATGTAATCTGATTGACGTGTAAATCACAAGAACCCGTAACGACAATTTGTTTTCGTGCAACTCCAGTTTCATCCATAACTACTATAACAGCGTGAGCTTACTAAATTATCTGGGATTAAACCCAAATGGTCTACCAAAAAAACAAGTAAGTTTTATCTCGAGTTTGCGGTTGGCCATTTCGATTTTAGTTGGGGTTGTAATTTTTTTTAACAAATAAAAATATTATCGCTCAATTCAGTAGATGCGGTAACGGCCAACGAGCGGTGTCAGTTAATTATCTAATGGGCGTAAAACTCCCACCGGACGTCGGGGTAGCCGCGGCGTTCCCCTCAGGAAACTTGCCGTGTTATGAGCACAATGGTCAAGATAGCATAGCCGTGAAGAGAAATCGATGCATCGTGCTGAACACCACTGATACCGAAAACTGCCGTCGCTACGTCCTACTTAAACCTTTTTCGAACTTTCAACCGGATGCCTGGAACACTTCCTTTAACCAAAAATTAATCCTCATCCCGTATCTGGATTATAGGCGTAATTCTGAAACTTTAACATTTACTTGATATAATTGTAATGTTTCGAAAATTACAACGTAATGCACCCTCATAACATTCAACTAGATACAACTTTAGGTATCAAAGTTTCGTAAATTGCTTTCGCAGATATGGATCTATTGAATAGAACCTTGCGAGATTTCCGTCGATGTTTTCAAAACTTCTTCAGTTCGGCATATAAATATGGGTTTTATAACAAAATTACTTGGGTCATTGCTAAATTTCCAAAACCATTAATATCTGTGGGTTTTGAAATTTTTGTGTAGTTCGTCGAACGGTTAGTCGTTAACGTAACAGAAACAACTTCATAAATGTTTTTGTCGGTTAAGAACGAGAAACACACCAGTATCTGGTGTTGGTTGTTCACCTGGCATAGGCTGGAATCATCACTTACGCGTTAATTGTGGTTTTAAGTGCGGCGAATAGAGCTGTGGGGGTGGTTTGGAGGTAGTAACAGACATAAGATAGCAGGCGTGGTGTCATGAACCGCGTGTTTTAGTGAACAGCATCGGCATCGGAGAGAAACTTAGAAAGCCGTAAACATTGAGCATAACATTTCAAACATAATTTCGGATATCTAGTTAAAGCGACTCCTGGGTTTCAACTGATTTTATGGTTCTTGAAAATTCTGTCTGGCCTGGGGAGGTGTCAGATTTGTAGCGAGTACAGCATATTTTTAGAAAGACATGTTTATATATTGATGTGAATAAGAATACGGTTCCTTAGAGTGGTTTGTCTTACAGTTATCCCGCGTTAAGGACGTCGCCTGTGTTTCCTGTATGTTCACACTCAAAACACTCAAACGCCATGTAATATACCTACACGTGCGCCTCTAGCGTTTCACCGGAATCCAATATTCCGATTCCTTTTGACTATCCCGGCACACATCCATTCCCGTGCAGTATGGCATACGCAAATTCTGATAAAATCACACGTCAGATCATGCATTCAATGTCAAGTTTGATCCAGTAATGCCGCGAGGTCCATCGTTTCAGGAACTAACCCTCAAATATGGATTCGACGCTCAATTGCCTTTTTTCCAAATAAAAGGTTTACGCCACAGGCAGTTTGTCAACATGGCTCCTCTTGTTTCTCCGTTTTATTTCCAATTTCATGTAACCATAACAGGAAACAAGGTTCTATTTTTTATTGGGGCAAAAATTGATAAAAAGACAACCCGTCTACTCCTAGCAAATTCTCTCGACGTTCCACTCACGTCACTGGGAGACAACAGTCCCGAACTAAATTAAACTAAACAATTCTGCATCTGAAATAAAATAGCGCAATCGGTAATGTGACAACCATCAGGACTAAATTTTCCTGAAATTATTTCCAGATTGCTAGAATTTGGGTGCAAATTATTCAAAGGTTTGATATTTTGAAACAAACTTTTCTAACTGAAATTCAGGGTTAAATAACTAAGTAACTATTCCAAAGAAAAACTTGGGAAATTTTTTTTTTGTTTTTACTTATAAATATGTACTACTAGAGTTTTAGAATTTGAATATATGGCGAAGTTTACGAAGCGGACGACTTCCAACATCTAACTGAAAAGGCGATAAACAAACGACGCTATTTCAAAGACCCTATCACCGCTTCTAAAACTCATTGCATCTAAGCATCATGGTTTCTAAAGCTCAAAATTCTTACCAAAACCCGCAATTCAAGATACGCCAACGGTCCTAAAGCTTTGAAACATTCTTCCTACTAACATTAAACAGTGCTCCGTATCGCCATCTCTTTAAAAATTCCAATGTCCTATTATCAAAGGACTTAAGCCGCGACAACGCGCTGTAATTATTTCAACATAATAAACGGTCTTCTTACGAATTGTTAATAGGTCCTTAAATAAATAAAAGGCATGCATATGATAAAGTTGAACGTTTACTTTTACTATACCCTTGTCATTTTCTTTGTCATAAAACTTGTTTTTTCAATAGAAGGGACGTTTTGAAATATTTTAATATTTTCAAAAAAAGTATCTTCTATGAAACTTCGTTAATTGCTCAAATTTTCTAATAGCAGTGATATTTAAAAATTTAGAAGATTTTACTTAGAAACATAAAACTTTAAAAATATTTTTTATTATTTTTTACAAAGAAAATTTGCGAAAATCCGCTTTATAATTATTTTTTAACAAACTTATTTTTGAATTATCATTTTGTAGACGAGTTATGGAAAAATAAGGGTAAAATATTAAGATGCGAGGACACGATGCAACAAAAATCGACAAAATGAAGTTGCTCATTAAGGGCTACCAACTTAACAACTGTAATTTTACCGTTTTGCAAGCAAATGTTGCATTAAATCCTGGTTGATTTAATTTCAAAAAGTTAGCGATGCAATGCGTTGTTAGCGTATCGAGCGATTATTAATTTATTGAAATCAATCTGATGAGTGAATAAAAATATTGTGTTCAGTAATTTTATTGAGAGTTTTTTTGGAAGCTTCCCTTTATTGCGTAACATTCTTCGTTACTCGCTAAAATGCCGAAGCTTTTATCGAGTCGTGATCAGAAGTTTGTAACATCTTTGATTTTGAGGAGAAAAGTTTCTTCCATTCTTCGACTTACTGATGTTAGAAAAGTAAGTAATACATATTGCAGTTGTAATTAGCTTTATCCAACTTCATAACTATATCAAAATATATTGTGCAAGCTAAAGAGAGTATCAGCTGCTTTAGGTGTAAGTCTTACAACAGTAAATACCATTGGGGCTAAATTTAATATCAGAAGCAGGAATTGAATATCTGAGCCACATTTTGCGAGGAGAAAATTACAATCTACTCTCCTTAAATTTATTCTCAAGACTCAAGGGAAGAATTGAGAGCCCTCGCCGTATCGAAAAAAAGCTCTCCTGGCTGAAGATTATTACGACCTGGACCGTGTAACAACGGAAGAGTAGTACAATATTTAAAAAGTAAAAATACGTTTCAATTTTGCAAATCAAGATGTATCTACGATTATAAAAAAATAATTTTATTTTAGATGGCTAATTCGTTGTTACGAGGTGCTGCTTGTTGCGGATATAAATGGTGGATGCGCCGGGTGAATAACTTGCAATACGTACGACTGTTGCTCGACATAATTCAAGACCCTAAAACTATAAAATTCATATCTTTACTGCCATGCAATGAAATTTTAGCGTTACCTACTTTGAGGTGGGCCTCTTAAATTTTTAATTTATCTTTATAATCTAGTAAATTGTAAATAATATCAAATTGAGCAAACGGATGTTATTTCTAAATCTCTAATTTCGAAATAAATCGGATTTGAGTTGCAAAAATAATAAATTGAATAAAATTGAATCTGTAATCGCTTGGGATGAGTTGCGTGCAATCTCTGTCCGACGTCGGCTTTTCGGTGTCGTGCAGGTGTCAGTGTCGAGGAGTTGTGGTGATATAAAAACGGGAGAAACGTCAAAGCGAAAGTTTCTAAAGTTGTCCGATGTAGTAATCTAAGCCTTATTTATTAAAGCACATACTGTATCTTTATTCGTGTTTCAAAGTCTAGAATTAAAAACAGAATTTTGCTTAAAGTGAATCTTTTTTGCCACTTAAATATTGCTCCAAAATCATTTATTTTATAGTATTGCAAATGTATTATGAGGTTCGATGCGGTTCCAATTTAAAATTGATTACAGAAAAAAAGCGATGATAATAAGTAACAAATTTTTATGAAATTGTGGGGATATCTAATATTTTAGATAGATTAAATCACTAGCTATAAATTTATATCCACTGAAAAAATTTTGAAAGCGTAAGAGAAGAACACGAGAATATTAAGCTGGAAACTTTATAATTCATGACGTTTGCTGTAATCCTTTGCGACGGTTATTGATTTATGAATGGCACTTCTAATCCATGTGAATATTAAAACCGATCCATTGCTCCCGATCACCGATATGTTGGCCGCCAAAATTTACTAAACCCAACAATATTTTAAATTTACTTTAACAATTATTTGTTATTAGCATATTTTTCATAATTATCCATAAATCAGTTAAATATATTTTCCCAAATTAGTTAAATACTCATTGAGTATTTCATATTTGAATCCCAAGTCCACTACTGGTGCTTTTGAATACACAACGTATTATTAAATTTTAAAAAAATGTTGTTTTAGCACAAATTTCTAAAAAATTGTTTTTAACTCGGTATTTCACACAATACACGACCCTTTTGGGTGGTTTATTATACATTATTTTACACCAACTACAATTCTATTAAATATATTAAAACTATGATTATCGTCTAATTTCGCAAACTAAAGAAAAATTGAAAGCGTCTTAAAAGAAAATTTTGTTTAAATTCCTATTAATGCTACACAATGAATTTTGATTAAAGAATTATGACAATAGGTTGGAAAGAACTGAAAGTAAAACAATTGTTGTTGAAGAGGGAAATTTTTACAAACGTAGGGGAAGGCGGCAAGGGGTAGCAAGGCAGAATGAGACAAGGCTGTTATTGAGTGCGTAGGAAATGGCGAGTTAGCCAAACTGTATTCTGACGTTTAGTCATGGGTCACAATTTTTTTCAAGTGTCATATTACGTATTTCCCTTTACCGATTTAAATTAACTCGTGTCATTTTTAACTTCTTTCCTAATGATGGTTTTCAATTAAGTTGGTCATGTGGTCTTTACTACTAACTAAAATTAATTTTATATTCACTTTTCATGGTAGTATAAAGTGGGCCATAACGGGGTATTATCTCATTTTGCCTTACCTCGTTCTGTCCCACATGTTTTTGTCATAAAAATAAGCAAAACTGCAACTTGTCATCATCCTTCTATAAAGCAAAAATAGAAGGAGCCGAGTCAAAAATTGAATGGGCAAAAAAGTGAAAGTAGATAAGATAAGAAAAAGGAATTAAGTGCAATAAGTAATAAAATAAATAACCAAAATAAAAAACCAAACCAAAAACAGGATCAAAAAAAATATAAAAGCAAGACGAGGAAACTTAAAAAAATAAAAGCGATAGAGCTATTTTTTAGTCAAATGAGGGCTCTTGTCTAAATTCCAAAGAAAAAAATATTTGTGGTAAGCAGTTTTTGACCACAATGATAATGAGTCTGTATTAATTTATAAATTTGGTAAACAAAAAAATAATTATTTTATCCCTAATAGATGTACCCCGTTCTGACCCACAAGATAAGAATGAATGAGAAAAAGAAGTTTTTCTGTCAATCCAAATTTAGTATACTTCTTGTTTATTTAGAACTTGCAAATATTTGCTTTCCTCCGCCGTGTAGAAGAAATTACCGGTCCAGATCTTGATGTTCCTTAGCCAGTAGAGTTGTTTTTTTTCGATACCGCAAGGACTCTAAATTTTTCCCTTGAGTATAAGTTGGAGAAGATTGTAATTCTCTCCTTTTAAATTGTAGCCTGGATATTCAATTTGTGCTTCTGTTATTGCATGGTATTTACTGTTGTAAGCCTTGCACCTAAGACAGCTGCTACTCTCTGTAACAAAATAATAGATACATATTTGTGTTAGTAATAAATATTTAACCAAACATAATGCAAATTTTTCAGCATGAAAAAAATATTTTAATGTAGCTGAGAAAATGTATAAAGCTAATGACAGCTGCAATATGTATTATTTATTTCCCTCACATCAGTAAATGTAAGAATGGGCCCTCCATTTTACGTTCCTCCTCAAAATAATGGATTAAAGATGCTACAAACTCCTGAACATGGCTTGATAAAGGCTTCGGCATTTTAACGAGTAACGAATAATGTTACGCAATAAAAGGAAACTTCTAGCAAAAACTCTCAATTAAATCAGTAAACACAATGTTTTTATTTACTCAACGGATTAACGGATTGATTTCAATAAATTAATAATTGCTCAATACGCTAACAATACTGCATTAAAATTAAATCAACCAGCATTTAACGCCTGCAAAACGGTAAAATTGGAGTTGTTAAACTGGTAATCCTTAGGGCGCAACTTTATTCTGTCGATTCTTGTTGCATGGTGCGCGCGCACAGTAAAATTTAACTCTCATTTTCTTATCACGCGCCTATAACCTCAGAAATTATATGAGTGATTATTTAGAAACAAGATTGAAGTTAAGAAAATTTTGAAATATTTTCAAAGGGTCGACGAGATAGATAATTCTAACCGACCACAACAGAACTGGAAACGTTTTTTTATTATGCAAACCGCGCACGGTTTGCGGCCTGATAATGTAGTCATTAGTTCACGCTCACCAGGCATCGTTAAAGACAAATCCAAACTTAATTGAACAGATCTCCCTTTGCTATCTCAGACTAACTCATCGCTGCCTTTTTCCGTTCCTTTCGTTTGAATTCGCGGTAATGTTTTCCGATTTCCCTGTTTCAACAAAGCCACGGTCCGAACATTTTCTTTGTTCCAATTACTTCAGCCAAAATGATTTCAAATTTTCAGTAAACCATATCGACTCTATTATCCCGTTTATCCATATACACCAATTGTTCAATTTCCCAATAATAACATGATAGTGTAACATTAATATCGTTACCTCATTAGAACGATGGCGTTCACGAAGTTTTAGAAAACTTGCATCAACTACACAAACGAGTTTAGTTTTGCTCTAATTAAAGCTCGCAAAAGTTGAAGATGCTAAATTTCAACTATTCTTGATCCATCAAATTCGTTGGTTATTTAGGAAGTAGCACGAGTAATGGTAGATAATCGTAAAAAAATAATTGTAATGTGAAATTCGATGGGGGCGGCGAGTGATCAGTCATGCGTTAATTTTTCGTGATTTTCGCGTTTATCCCGTTCGTGACGTCGCGGCATGGAGATTTTTGTTAGCGGCCCGATTTAATTAGTGTCTCGGCTATTAGCAAATAAAGAGCCACGGAATATCCGTTGTTTGCCTTTTACGGCCGAGCATTAAATTATCTGAGAATGATTAATTCGTCTGAATATATTAGTGCATAAAGCGTAGTCGAGAACCTTTTGTAAGGGGGAGGGAAGGGCGGTTAAAGTATCGTCGGATAAACGGGATGTAAAGGGCGGATTGGGGGGAATGGAGAGACGAAATTCGTTGCACGTATGTGGATTAAACTGTCTTAAGTTGGCTACGGATTAAACGCTGTTTGTATCAGTTTCGATTTCTCCTAGGTTAGCCATCATTTAACACACTCACGTATCATCTTGTCGCGAAGCAGTAACGTTCGTGTTGTTTTAAACATGATGACATTGATTCCAAGTTTATAGCAAAATTCGAATCGGAACAGTCACATCTCTTCAACAGTCAGGACGCAATTAAATCAATTATTCAACTTCGCCAAATCTAACCCCAAATTTTAACTCGCGCCCCACTTGTAACTTTAACTTATAATAGTTTCAGAACCTTTAATTAAATTTTAGAAAACTTTTATGTTTGGAATCCTGAATTGCAAACATTGATTTTCCGAAATTCGATAACTAGTAGAATGAGGTTTTTATCATACCAACACGAATTTTTTATTACTCTGGAATATTATAAATAAACAGCCGGATTGATGACTGAAAGAATTGAAAATGTCTCATACCTAGTCAGAAAATCAAAAATATTGTTAAATAAAAATCTGAACCGTAAACCACCTCGGTCAAGCTGGCCCCCGACTTTTGACTTTTTTTTTTCTGTGGCATCAATTGTGCTGGTTTTGTGCTAAATTGTGCTGATATTTTTATTAATTGTGCTAGTCTCTAAATAACAAAAAACTAAAAAAGAAATCCGGGGGCCAACTTGACCGGCAGCTCCCCATTCTTTTCATTTTTTTATAGTATTTTTGGCATTCCCAATTGTACTTGTTTTGTGCTCAATAATACCGGTGCTTTCTCCAATTGTGCCCATTTGTAACAAATCAAAAAAAATTAGAAAGTAATTCTATGGCAACGCAAACAGCCACTAAGTAGCCCCCCTAACTTTTTTTATAATATTTTTAACTTATTTAGTTGTGCTCGTTTTGTGCTCAACTGTAACGCTGTTTTTTTCAATTATGCTCGTTTGTAACATTAAAAAAAATATTAATTCTATGACAACGGTGAACGCCACCAGCTAGCCCCCCTGACATTTTTAAAATAATTTTATCTTATTTAGTTGTGCTCGGTTTGTACTCAATGATAACGCTGTTTCTTCAATTGAATTGAAAGAAAAATAGCAAACACAATATAAATTAAGCAAATACAAAGTTTTACAAAAAAGTGAAGAAAAAATAAGTTAACAAAATAGAGCCAGTCGCTTCTACGGTCGAAGGGAAAAAACCAACAGAAAGTCTGCAATCAGGGATTGTTAAGTCATATCATTGTATATGGAAATAATCATACAACGGTTGCTTGAATAGATTTTGTATTATTTATTATCGCTTAATTTTTAATAACACCCAATGCAGACGCCGCTGATTCACCCAACAGTACCATATCAAGTTGTATATAAACATTCAAACTTTTAAGCAAAATGAAGGCCACATATTGTTACACCTATTGTTGGTTAAGTCCTGATTTGAACTGTAAGGCTGATTGTTCTCCAACTAGATGTTTATTCATTGTTTATTCGAGGGCTTCCTTTTACGTTTACTTGAATACAATAAGACTACACTAAGTATCAAGTAAATATCAATATAATCACAAAATTAAAACTGCCAATGGCGATGCATTGTACGTGTACATGTCTAAATAAAAAAAATATGTGTTAAACAAAAGCAATTTTGAGCTGATTATGGGATCATCAGTAAAATGAATAACAACAATTTTTTTTCCACTCTTTTACATACTTACAGATTGTCATAGATTTAAAATTCTGGAAATTAAATGGGAATCCGTTCTAAAAAGTAATGAAACATATTGAACAAGTTTGCCGTATCCTACTGTATCATTGAGCACAAAACGAGCACAATCGAATAAGCTAAAAATATTAAAAAAAAAACATGGGGGCTAGCTGGTGGCGGTCTGCGTTGCCATAAGATTAGTTTCTTTTTTTTTATTTGTAACGAACAAGCACAATTGAAAAAAACAGCGTTATCATTGAACACAAAATGAGCACAACTGAATAAGCTATAAATATTCTAAAAAAGTCAGAGGGGCTAGCTGGTGGCGGTCTGCGCTGCCATAGACCTACTTTTTATTTTTTTTTGATTTGTTACAAACGAGCACAATTGAAATAAAGAGCGTTATCATTGAGCACAAAACTAGTACAATTGAATAAGATAAAAATATTTTTTAAAAGTCAGGGGGGCTAGCTGATGGCGGTCTACGTTGCCATAGACCTACTTTTTTTTTTTTTTTTGATTTGTTACAAACGAGCACAATTGAAATAAAGAGCGTTATCATTGAGCACAAAACTAGCACAATTGAATAAGATAAAAATATTTTTAAAAAGTCAGGGGGGCTACCTAGTGGCGGTCTGCGTTGCCATGGACCTACTTTTTAATTTTTTTTGATTTGTTGCAAACGAGCACAATTGAAATAAAAAGCGTTATCATTGAGCACAAAACTAGCACAATTGAATAAGATAAAAATATTTTAAAAAAGTCAGGGGGGGCTACCTAGTGGCGGTCTGCGTTGCCATAGACCTACTTTTTAATTTTTTTTGATTTGTTGCAAACGAGCACAATTGAAATAAAGAGCGTTATCATTGAGCACAAAACGAGCACAATTGAATAAGATAAAAATATTTTTAAAAAGTCAGGGGGGCTACCTAGTGGCGGTCTGCGTTGCTATAGACCTACTTTTTAATTTTTCTTGATTTGTTGCAAACGATCACAATTGAAATAAAGAGCGTTATCATTGAGCACAAAACTAGCACAATTGAATAAGATAAAAATATTTTTAAAAAGTCAGGGGGGCTACCTAGTGGCGGTCTGCGGTGCCATAGACCTACTTTTTAATTTTTTTTGATTTGTTGCAAACGAGCACAATTGAAATAAAGAGCGTTATCATTGAGCACAAAACGAGCACAATTGAATAAGATCAAAATATTTTTAAAAAGTCAGGGGGGCTACCTAGTGGCGGTCTGCGGTGCCATAGACCTACTTTTTAATTTTTTTTGATTTGTTGCAAACGAGCACAATTGAAATAAAGAGCGTTATCATTGAGCACAAAACAGCACAATTGAATAAGATAAAAATATTCTAAAAAAGTCAGAGGGGCTAGCTGGTGGCGGTCTGCGCTGCCATAGACCTACTTTTTAATTTTTTTTGATTTGTTACAAACGAGCACAATTGAAATAAAGAGCGTTATCATTGAGCACAAAACTAGCACAATTGAATAAGATAAAAATATTTTTAAAAAGTCAGGGGGGCTACCTAGTGGCGGTCTGCGGTGCCATAGACCTACTTTTTAATTTTTTTTGATTTGTTGCAAACGAGCACAATTGAAATAAAGAGCGTTATCATTGAGCACAAAACAGCACAATTGAATAAGATAAAAATATTCTAAAAAAGTCAGAGGGGCTAGCTGGTGGCGGTCTGCGCTGCCATAGACCTACTTTTTAATTTTTTTTGATTTGTTACAAACGAGCACAATTGAAATAAAGAGCGTTATCATTGAGCACAAAACTAGCACAATTGAATAAGATAAAAATATTTTTAAAAAGTCAGGGGGCTACCTAGTGGCGGTCTGCGGTGCCATAGACCTACTTTTTAATTTTTTTTGATTTGTTGCAAACGAGCACAATTGAAATAAAGAGCGTTATCATTGACCACAAAACTAGCACAATTGAATAAGATAAAAATATTTTTTAAAAGTCAGAGGGGCTACCTAGTGGCGGTCTGCGGTGCCATAGACCTACTTTTTAATTCTTTTTGATTTGTTGCAAACGAGCGCAATTGAAATAAAGAGCGTTATCATTGAGCACAAAACGAGCACAATTAAATAAAATAAAAATATTTTTAAAAAGTCAGGGGGGCTACCTAGTGGCGGTCTGCGGTGCCATAGACCTACTTTTTAATTGTTTTTGATTTGTTGCAAACGAGCACAATTGAAATAAAGAGCGTTATCATTGAGCACAAAACGAGCACAATTGAATAAGATAAAAATATTTTTAAAAAGTCAGGGGGGCTACCTAGTGGCGGTCTGCGGTGCCATAGACCTACTTTTTAATTTTTTTTGATTTGTTGCAAACGAGCACAATTGAAATAAAGAGCGTTAGCATTGAGCACAAAACGAGCACAATTGAATAAGTTAAAAATATTTTTTAAAAGTCAAGGGGGCTACCTAGTGGCGGTCTGCGGTGCCATAGACCTACTTTTTAATTTTTTTTGATTTGTTGCAAACGAGCACAATTGAAATAAGGAGCGTTATCATTGAGCACAAAACGAGCACAATTGAATAAGATAAAAATACTCTAAGAAAGTCAGGGGGGCTGGCTGGTGGCGTTCACCGTTTTCATGAGATTAATATTTTTTTCTTTTATTGTTACAAACAAGCACAATCGAAGAAAACAGCGTTACAATTGAGCACAAAACGAGCACAACTAAATAAGTTAAAAATATTCTAAAAAAAGTCAGGGGGGCTACCTAGTGGCGGTCTGCGTTGCCATAGAATTACTTTCTAATTTTTTTTGATTTGTTACAAACGGGCACAATTGAAGAAAGCACCAGTATTATTGAGCACAAAACAAGTACAATTGGAAATGCCAAAAATATTATAAAGAAATGAAAAGAATGGGGTGCTGGCGGTCAAGTTGGCCCCCGGATTTCTTTTTTAGTTTTTTGTTATTTACAGACTAGCACAACTGAAAAAAATATCAGCACAATTTAGCACAAAACCAGCACAATTGATGCCACAGAAAAAAAAATCAAAAATCAAAAGTCGGGGGCCAACTTGACCGAGCTCCGTAAGCTGTGGGTTGAAAGATTGGACCACTGGCTGAATAACCTGAGAAGTAACAACTGCTATCGAATATAGCTGTGTCTTGAAAAAATTAATAATAAAGTATTAGACCACTTGAAGGTGAATTCGGTACATTTTCTTTTGTGATTATCCATTGACAGTCATTTCCCATCCTCCCCTAACTTTGACCGGCGAGTTTTAGGGAGTTTTCCTTAAAAGAGTTATTTGAAATTCACTTTATCGCTATAGTTTCCTTCGGCGACAACATTTGGTTTAATAAATTACACGAAACTGTGTTGATCCAAAATCGCTGAATTGTCAAGCGGTTTCTTTTCCTGAAATCGCTATAACACGTAAAATTTTCGAGTTAGACGAATAATTGTCTTTTTTTAAACACGATTTGGGTCGCTTATACCTGTTCGTCCGACTTGAGATTTCTAGCAACGGGAACGTAAGCGAGATGTTATCAAAGCTTACATTGTCTCTTAGCAGATGAACCGGGGGCGAAATAAGGTTGAAAATTAATTCGAGAAGTTTATAAAAGTTGAGTCCGGCCTGAAGCAATGATTGTTTCAGTTTCAGTTTCAGTTTGAGCACATCAATCACGAGTAGCGCCGACGACGAGGCAGCAGGAGAGCGAGCTTCTGTCGGCGGCGTCGGTAGTGGAGCGTGAGCTCAGCTCACATATAATTAAATCATCTGCAAAACAGTTAGGCGCAGATGTCAACGTTGCACACCTAGCGCCGGTGTCGTGCCGGCGCCCGGTTTCGACCACCTCATCCCCAGGGTGCATATGTGTCGTGTGTAATTGTATCTATCGCATCGCACGGACCCCAACAACTTAATCGACCTAATGAACACGGTTGTCGAATGGAACAGCGAACAAATCGTTTAATTACGGCATAGTCCAGCGGATGCGGCAGGGCGACATTCCTGCAACCAGCAACCAAACCCCACCATTGACCCCTGCCCAGTTCGGCCACAGGACCGGACGCACAATTTTCGACTCAAAAGAATCGCGAACCGTTCAACCGGCAAAACACCCTATCATGCTTTATTTACCGAACGTTTCCCTTTCTCAAATTGATACCAAAACCGATCAGCGCCCTTTTATTACCCACATAAATATTTCCACCCCGCCCAACTCGATAATTCAAAAATTCGCACGATTTTACCAAGTGAAACCACAATCGTAACAAACTGAGCTACGATCACTGATCGTTTAACTGTTTTTATCGATAAAATTGCCGCCACTAACAAAGTTCGTCGCAATAATTATCGTTGGCTCTCGTCACAATGGGCAGACGGACGAGGCGAATAGCAAATTCAATAAACAGCTCAAACCTTCCATTGCCGCTCGCCCGCACTGTCCGTCAACGATTTTGCTCACATAAAAAATGTTGGGGGCGATGAGATGCAGGCAGCGCCATAAAACCGAGTTTACCAATTTCATTTGACATAAAACTTTATGTTCTCTCTCAATTATCAGTATTCAAGGCAGGCAAGAAGAGCGGTAAAAAAGAAAGAGAAACAAAGGCATTTATCAGGCTAAGTAGCTTTGCAAAGTCGAACCATTAACTGTTTGGGGTCTGAAAAGCCGTATGTGGGGGCCACAAGAAACCGGCCGGCGCGCATCCACGCGACCCAATTAATTACTTTTATTGCAGAATTTCGCACGGAAACCTCCCACAATCTCTTTAACCGCCATCTTGATCGTAATTCAAAATTTCGGCATTAATTTGTTCGGTTTTCTCTAAATGTCGTTGAGCGAAATTTTGGACAAAAGGCGTGTTTAATTATCGAAGTTCGTCAATTTAAATTTAAATATTTGAAGTACATTTTTGATGGGTTTTCAAGCTGACCGGACTGGAAAAAGATTTAATCTTGTTTGGATCGACGTGAGAGCGTGGCAATAATGGAGGCGTTGTAGCGTAAGTGTTGTCAGAAAGCTCGGAAGAGATTTTCAATTGTCGGTTTTAGGATTGCTAAATATCGTAACAGTTGAACCGCCGCCGCCGGTTGCGGCTCTTGGCGATTCAACAAAAAGTAAAATATATATTTAAATGGATTTCTGGCAATTTCTTGGGGGATCTTAAGTTGAGAAATTGGTGATGTGTGTGGCTTTTAAAAATCACGATTTCGTTGTCGGTCAGTTGTAAAGTGCAAAGCATGTCAGGGAGTTTGCACGGTGTGTTTGACGTGTCGATGTTCGGTGAATGGCTTTCAGAAGTTTACTACTTCTTGGAGGTTCCAATAACTAGTTTCGGTCGCTACGAAAGAATTCAAAATCTTTTATAAATCGGGAATGTCACAAGTTTGTCATTGCTTTAGACCGGATTCAGGATTCAGACTAAACGGGAAGGAGCATTCAATAATAGTGGGCCTTACGCCACTTAATTATCACTTGAACCACATTCCATTTCACGCTGTCATTATTTTAAGTATTTCCCCAATTCAAATCTCTCCATTAATCATTCCCCTAAAATCATTTATTTTCCTTAAATATTTTGACTAAAAATAGTATAAACATCCCGAGTACGCCAACACTATTAACATTAACAACTTTACAGTTTCCTCAATTAATCGAAAATATCAAAACGATACTGCTTTCCGTTGCAAACACTTTGCCCGCTTATAAGACCAGAAATTATACACGAAACCGGAGAAATGAAAAAGTACTTTAACTTTGCAACATCTTAATAGCCTGAAACGCCGTGGAGCTTTTTAAGCAAGATAAAAACACTATTTAAAAACGGACAGCCTGACTTCATTTCATGTTTGAGTAAAGTAATTGTTATTTTTTTATCTCTTTCACGGCAATCGTAATTTATTTTATATTACTTATATATCTTCTTATCAAGCACAGGGATAATTAACTTTAAATCTGATTCAAGAAGGTGGCTTGTCTAAATTAAATTGTTTGTGCCATCTTCCTGCCTCCTGATTTAAATAGCCCTAAAAAGAACTCTTTAATTACTCCGTGTTTCTGCTGTACACACTTTTTCAAAGCACTTTCTCGTAGCTTACAAACAACAAAAATGTCCTTACTTCATCTCTGTTCCTGTAAAATATTATTATTAGAAGCGGAAAACTTTCCTATATAACATCCATGTGTAACCTATGACCCGCAATACCATTTTGTCCGACCCGAAATCACCAAACATGATTTAGGCATATGCGGTTATGAAGACTGTTGTTTCACACATTATCTTCATTAAATTTAAAAGTCTGAATCACCCCCAGTTTAAGGAATTCTTAGAGAACTTTTATTCTAATTTCGAGAATTTAAAATTTTATTGTGAAGTGCGGTGGTTGAGTAAGGGTAAAATATTGAAACGCTTCTACGATCTAAAAATATGCTTTTTCATGAAAAGTCAAAGAAATGCTGTTCCAGAATTAAAAGAAAATAAGTGGTTGAGTGATGTGAGACTTCTAGCAGACATTACTAAGCATCTCAATGAACTTAATGCAAGTCTACACACTCCAAGACAATTGGTTCAGAAGATTTAGAAACATACAGTTATGAAGTCTATTGTTTTACACATCACCTTCATTAAATCCAGATGTCTGAATCACCGCCAGTTTAAGGAATTCTTAGAGGAGTTAAATTTTCATTTTGAAGATTTAAAATTTTATTGTGAACTGCAGTGGTTGAGTAAAGGTAAAATGTTGAATCGCTTCAATGATCTAAAGAGAAGTATGCTTATTCAGCGAAAGTAAAGAAATGCTGTGCTAGAATTTAAAGAAAACAATTGGTTGGATGATGTGGCATTTCTAGCAGACATTACTAAGCATCCCAATGAACTTAATGCACGTTTTCAAACTCAGAGAGAATCGGTTAATGTGATTTAAGAATATACGGTCATAAAGTTTATTGTTCCACACATCACCTTCATTAAATCCAGATGTCTGAATCACCGCCAGTTTAAGGAATTCTTAGAGGAGTTAAATTTTCATTTTGAGGATTTAAAATTTTATTGTGAACTGCAGTGGTTGAGTAAAGGTAAAATGTTGAATTGCTTCAATGATCTAAAGAGAAGTATGCTTACTCAGGGAAAGTAAGAAACTGCTGTTCTAGAATTTAAAGAAAACAAGTGGTTGGATGATGTGGCATTTCTAGCAAACATTACAAAGCATCCCAATGAACTTAATGCACGTTTTCAAACTCAGAGAGAATCGGTTAATATGATTTAAGAATATACGGTCATGAAGTTTATTGTTCCACACATCACCTTTATTAAACCCAGATGTCTGAATCACCGCCAGCTTAAGAAATTCTTAGAGGAGTTAAATTCTGATTTTGAGAATTTAAAATTTTATTGTGAAGTGCAGTGGTTGAGTAAAGGTAAAATGTTGAACCGCTTCAAGGATCTAAAGAGAAGTATGCTTATTCAGGGAAAGTAAAGAAATGCTGTTCTAGAATTTAAAGAAAACAAATGGTTGAATGATGTGGCATTTCTAGCAGACATTATTAAGCATCCCAATAAACTTAATGCACGTCTACATACTCCAAGACAATTGGTTTACAAGATTTAGAAACATACAGTCATGAAGTCTATTGTTTCACACATCACCTTCATTAAATCCAGAGGTCTGAATCACCGCCAGTTTAAGGAATTCTCAGAGGACCTTCATTCATTGAGGATTTAAAATTTTATTGTGAGGTGCAGTGGTTGAGTAAAGGTAAAATGTTGAACCGCTTCAACGATCGAAGGTCAAACCAAGTCCTTCCAAAAGACTTCAAATGAAGCTAAAACTTTGGGAGAATCAATTGCGGAACGATAATGTTTATTATTTCAAAATGCTTGCCAACCACACTAAAATTGATGTTACTCCATTTGTAAATCAATTACAATCTTTGCAAATAGAGTTTTTCAGCAGATTCTCCGGCAACAAATGAGTTTAGAAATCTTTTCCTCCCCTTTCAGCGTTTATGCGGAGAAAGCAACATTATATCTTTAAATGGAGCTCATTGAATTGCAAAGAAATTCTAATAGAGCGCACATTTAGAGATTTAGGATTGGTTAAATGTCTAATCATTTTTCAAAGAAGAAGTACCTAAAACTATTGGAAATTATTCAAAAGGGTTCAAAGCATATGTTTTTGCGAGCAATTATTTTCTAAGATTTTTTCAAAATTCATAGGTACACTGTTACGCAAACATATTTTTTCCGAAAAGCCCGAAAGTATTTTATAATGCGGCTTAGATCTAAATACAACTTAAAATGCATTGATGAAAAATGCTCAACTTTTTTTCCTTTTTCTAGTACTAGTCGAGATAATTACGGCAATTCTAAATTCGGATTTGTGCAGATCAAGAAAACCGATAATATTTGCACTATCAAGGCGAAAATTTCTCCCGAACACAAAGTACAAAGACAGAACTACAACGTGTCATTGTTCATAGACAAGATGATTAGAAATTACTTAACGTTCTATGCCAACCTCTTCAGGTGGATGTAAGCATGCAATTTTAGAAGTTGTGGGTTTAATTTTGGGAACATATGAAACCTTTTCTGGATTTTTTGGGAGTTATTTCTACAGCCTGGTACAATACAACTGGAAATCGTCGCATTTTTATTATTGTCACACATGTTTATTAATATAAGCAAAACAAGTCACGCAACTTGTCCCGTACCGTGTATCGATTTACGTAGACCGTGGTAGGAAATGTGACGTCACATGTCAGGGTTTGAACGGCCATGTTAGTTGACGGCGTTTTGGCGCTAATATTTGCAGTCCAATAATGAATATTTAATTATGTGAAAAAATAACGCTACGAAAAAATTATTCACATGGTTATAGTCATGCAAGAGATCGGTTTTACCCAAAAAAAATACTTGAAAGTACTCTATTATTAAGTTTATTTCAACCGTACACTGCAGATAATCACAGTGATGTTAAATCCTTAACAATATAAATTGTTAATAGGCATCAAAATTTCAATATCTACCCTTAGACTCTATCGGTCATACGATTAAGGAATTAATTTAAATATTATCTCGTTTAGGTAATTAAAATGTTACATAAATTTTAAGCAACAAGACATCTACTTCGTCTAAATCCAATTCATAGGTTGGTAGGAAGCATAAATTTGCTATTAGTAGGTGTAGAATGACAGCTTAAATAGAACGTCAGGGTATGGAAAATTCTTGTTACCTAATCGGTTGTAACGATGTAACTGTAAAAAATTATAACGGCGACTCCTTCATAAAATACGATGGAGCCTTGAAACCAAAAGAATTTTCTCATTTAATTCTATTTTATCTCCAAGTTTGGCTGAAAGTTTACTCAAGCTGTTGAAAAAGTTATGTCCATCAGTCTTTCCATTTTTAGTGTTTACCTACGTAAAGCATCGTATATGTATAGCATAAAAGGCGATAATCTGGGGCCTAACGTGTTATTTTTTTGTTGTATAGAAAAATTAAAATTGTTGGTAATTATAACATATACCGGAATTAATGGACGTTAATTAAGTTTTGATCTATTAGGAAAAGTTTTAATAAATTTAAGTTGAAGTCGTTTTTAAAATCTAATTGAAATAAGTGATTAACACAGCCGTCATCTAGAAACTATATACTTAAGTAAAACTTTTTCGTATAATGAAATCAAACTAGCAAAGTAAAGATTTATTTCCTATAATTAAGAAAATCAGTTAACAGAAAACCGGAAGCTTTCACAGAGCTAAAAGCTCGTGAACTTTAATTAGGTCGTGATTTTGCAAATGAGGGTTGCAGGAGTGAGTGTAGAAATAAATAAATTCTGCGAGTCGGCATATATCATGAGTAGCGCCATCCAAAATGACAAATGGATGCTTTTCGATTCTTCGTGCCATCTCCAGATATATATGTTTAAAAGTATCAACTTGCAAATTCAACTTGCACAATGGTCACATTTCCCCACAATCTCCCACTTAAGGTGTTCGAATGTTCGAAATAAATCAGCAACAAAACACGTCAACTTTTCGATTGATTGATGATAATAATTATCAAAACTGCTTTAAAAAGACCGGAAGGAACCGTTTTGTGGTTTATCGATTAGCCGCTTTCAATTCCGTTAAAGCCATCTGTTTTATTTTGATTTTAGGTTACACCAGCTAAATTTCAACGCGTAGAGAAATTCAAGAATTTTTTTTGTTTATCTTCCATTCAAATAAAACAGACGAAGAGTATAATCGTCCAGTTAAAACCGAATAACTATTGAAATGATTCGATCTTAACTCAAACGAAGTATTCCATTAAACCCGACAACATTCGATTTCTGAACGGTAACTAAAAAGGAGTTTTCATCCATCAATAATTTTTCTCGAATGGGTTCACTGCACGCGCATGGTTTGTTTGTTTCTGTCAAATTACAACTGAAATGCAATTACATCAATTTCGAAGAGAACACCACCTTTGTCTTTCATGTTTAAACTAAGATCTCTACCCAACTCAGTTCGGTGTTAGTTTTAATCATTAATTCCAATTGGGACTCGATGTTTCCGGTAAACTCGTCAATTTTACCTATCACAATCACTGTTACCTACCCTCTTCATAGGGTTAGAGGTCAATGCAAAGTAAATTAGCTTACTTGGAAAATCATGAGATAAGTTAGTAAGGTTTGACGTCTATTGTAAATGCTATACTTGACCTTTATAAACGAATCAATAGGGTATGATGTTTATTTGTCGTGAAAAAATCTGTTTACTAGCATGGCCGTCATTTATCACTACATAAATTGATACGAATGGAAACTGTCGTTGAGTATTGTTAGAGTGTATCTTGAAAAATATCGCCGCATAAATAATATTGATGTAAAAAATAAGTAACGTAATACCTGAGAGGGTGAAAAAAGAAACTAAATTTTGGAAAATTCAAAATAGCCCTGTTCCTGATCAGGATTTCTAGGTGCTGGAGGAACCTGTAATAAAATTAAGTAATCACTATTTTAGAATTATAGTTTTGAATTATTTATCATTATTTGTTGTAATTAATAAATTGTATTTGCCGTGCTTTTTACGAATACTTGGACCCCAGCAGCGTCCCACCCGACAAATAACCTAGTTACACGCCTCGTTGTCATGTTCAGGCTAAATTGTTAGTGATATCAGTTAGTGATGAAGGGGGATTGGTCTGGAATCAATACATGAAAATTAATTAAGCGACAACAGGATTTGTGATTAAATTTTACTAATTAGTTCCATTTAATACTATCGTGATAGAACATGAATTTTTAAAATGTTTCAAATTTATACAACTAGCGATACGGTGAAGTATTAAGAGTCACTACAATACTAACATAAAAAATGTCTAAATCCTGCGATATTTGAGTATATGGAAAAATTTTTAATTGTTTGCTTATTTTTAGTTTTGGTTATTTTTATACAGCCATTGAAGAAAAAACAATTTTTCGACAGCTCTTCTGGACATGAGTCCAGCATTTGACAAGGTGCGGCATAAAGACCTGTTGCACAAAATCAAGCAAGCACTGTCAGGTCCTTTTTATTACACACTGAAGTAATATCTAAGAGATGGGTATTTTAGAACAAAGGTCAACAATGAAACTTTTCAGTTGCAACTATCAAATTTAGAGTCTCACAAGGCAGTCTTGCAAATTATATACACATCTGACCTTCCTACAGCAGATTCTACCACAACGAAAACATTTGCAGATTATACTGTTATCTTAGCTGTCCATGGAGTTCCAGAAGTTGCCTCCGCAAACCTGCAAGACCATCTCTTTTATATTTACACTAAAAAAGAAAAATGTCTTTTAGTGTACATTAACAATACAGAAATTCCATTATCACTCTGTGTTAAGTATTTGGCAGTTCACCTCGATACTAAACTCAATTGGAAAGAACACGTAAGCAAAAAACAAAAGCAGATAGACCTTAGAGTAAGAGAACTGTACTGGTTGCTTGGCAGAAAACCGCAAATAGCATTAGCAAATAAAATATTAATAGACAAAGCTATAACTATCCTAAACTGGACCTATGGTATTGAGCCTTGGGGCTGGGCTAGCAACTGCAGCGTAGCTACAATTCAACGAGCACAATTAAAGATTTTAAGAGCATTGGTCGACGTTCTATGGTATGTCACACTACATCACGATCTTCCTACCCTAACATCAATGATAATATAGAAGAGAAACTAGAAACATCATGAGAAGATAGAAATGCTGCAGCCACTACTGCAAAGAAAAACAACAGAAGATTAAAAAAAAGATAGCCAGCGGACCTGAAATAAGGTGAAGCAGAAGCTTTCTTAATGGAGAAGTCTCAACAGGACAATAGCGAGACTCACTAAATATAGTGTCTACGTCACAAAATAACTAATAAAATATTCTAATTGTTGTATAATTTATGAATAAGAAAATTTACAGAATACGTCGGTTCTTAGATAGTGATTAAAAGCAGAAATAAGAAATGGCGGATGCGCCGGGCAAATAAATTAATATAAGTTTTGTAAGATTTGGAGTGTGCTTTAATTAAAACTATGCATGGAGGAAAGTGTATCTTTTAACAAATTTGTAAATAAGCAATGTAAATTAAATGAAAATGTTCTTTTTACGTCTATATGGAAAGACACAAAGAAATATTTCGGTTGAAGAACAAAACAGCCACTTCATCTTAACACGGATGCAGCGCAAGTTTCATATGGCTATTGCATTCCAAGTTCTCGCGTCAAGTACCCAAATTAAATCTAGGAATGTAAACAATAATCGATACGATAGGATGTAACTTTCAAGCTAGCACACCGTGACTCCAAAACCTACTAAAAATTTGACTGCACGACCGAATGTGATAACAAGTACTTACAGTGATAAGAGTTATAACAAATATGGTTTAATTGGTTTTTTTACCAAATGGACAGATCTGCACCTACATATTATTGTAATTTTTAAAATTAGTTTTTTTTTAGTTTTTCTTTTATACCTAGGCGTGAAGCATCTCTAACCCTTTGAATCAACTTGGATTTAACGGGGCACTTGTTTGCAAAATGGTAAAATTTTAGTTGTTGAATTGGTAGCCCTTAGTGAGCAACTTTATTTTGTCGATTTTTGTTGCATCCTGGGCGTGCATTGTAAAATTTAACTCTCGACACTTTTTGATGACGCACCTGAAGAAGTATAAATTGAAAATTGATCTAATCTACAACGTATACGAGAAGGGTCTATATTATTATAAAATAAAACTTAAAAAGCATTAATTAAACTTCATAAAAAACTGCACGATGTTTAGCATTTAAAATGTAACAAGCACCCATCATTGCAATAATTTTTTTTTTTTGATTAAAGCTTCAATATAAGCTTAGTGCTTTTAACTTTATTCCTCCTCCAACAACTTATAAATGTGTTTTGCGTTGTGCAGAAATTACTTATACAATTTCTTCTCCATTTTATTAGGTTTTAATGAGTGAGTAACAATTTAATAAGAACTTGATTTCTCTTGTTTCTAATAGTAACAATTTCGACTTTTTCAGACTATATTTTTTAGAAAGAGTAATGATTGTCATTTCCTTTATGTATTCTTTCATAACTTTCGCGTTTTCATCCAATGAAGACATATACTATTGGTATCTATTGGAATTTTACAATGTATTCAACCAATACATCTTTTCTCTGTACCGCGCCTGCACATAAATTCAACTAAATTCAAAATTTGATAGTTCACAGAACCGAGCTTCTACTGTACATCTGTTGATTTTTCTGAATTGAGCAGGAGGTTTGTCAGAAATGCTGGCCGGTATTTCAATAAAGAAAGAAAATTTGGTAGGCAATTAAAAACCAAAACTGTGAAAAGTGAAAAGAAAGCAGCATATAGGTATGCCGACATTGATCAAAATTTTTCTTATGATCAAAATGTAAACAAAAGAAGTATGCAAATCACTATGTAAAAAATTCTCAGAAATAACTAAGTAAAATCAAAAACACTATCATAGTTAGTAGTTTGATCAGAAAGCAACTTACAAGAGAGAAAATGAGCTCTTGTGAATGGTTTTGAAGATAGTAATTTATAAGAATTCAACTTTTTTGAATGTCATTTGTGTGGACACCATAAGCTTCAGGAAAACAATTCGAACATCTATAATTGAAGCAAAAGTAATATTCTTTCTCCCTTTTTTATTGCTAATGAGTCGGTACAACGACGTCGGTCTGACATGCAGGGGCGAAGCGTCCGTTAAGGCTGTAAGGCGCAGCCTACCCTAATTTTTTGAATAATGATAAATAATATTTAACATATAAATTATAAATAAATTGATGTTGAAGTTAATAACACTAAATATTACTCTAATACTTGATTGCTATCCTAGGGTTACGTTAGGAGCGATTCCATATTTACGTTAATTCGCATATGGTAGTACAGCTTCGTAGGCTCTGGCTCTGCAGCCTCAAAATCTCGACTGTTGCACGCGTCCCGACACCGAGAAACGTATGACTCATAGCATTCATAGTATGCAATTTTAACACGTTGTTTAGGCTAGCCTACGATGAGCCTTGCGTTCAGTCAAGTCCCAGCATCGGGTGCAACATATTTCTTTTCACTTTATTTTTTTGAATGTCTTGTAGTTTCATATTAGAGCATTAATGCAGTAATCGTTGTGGAGTATTTTGACAATAAATTTAACAATGGATTTGTGCGGCGACATGGAGGACTTAATAGACTATTTAATTGGGAATCCTGACAGTTTTTCTCAACTAACATTAGAGAAGAAAATTGAGTTAAAATGTAAGAAACCCACTCCTAGACTAGTGATGGTTAAGAAGGATGGCAAATTTACCAGACATATTCAAACAAACTGGTACACAAATTACAAATAGTTAACGGGGAGTGCAAATCGCAATAAACTGTTTTGTTTTGTTTGCTGTTCTCAGTTAAAGATAGGGAGTGGTGTAATATAGGAATTGGCGAAGAAAGTTTAAAGAATTTTGCTTCAAAAGCAAAGAAACATGAAAGTTTTGCTATGCATATTCATGCAGCAGTCAAATTTAATCAAATTGGAAGGAATAGAATAGATCATGCCCTTTTAGAAAGTGGCAGATTAGCCGCTATTAAACATAATGAAAAAGTGGATCAGAATAGATTAATTGTTAGAAGGCTTATATCGACTACTTGTTTGTTGGCAAGACAAGAGTTGGCTTTTCGGGGACATGACGAGTCTGAAATGTCTTTAATAAAGGAAATTACTTAGAAATTCTAGATTTTCTGGCAGAAGAGGAGCCTCATATGAAAAATCATTTAATACATGCTACTGTTTTTAAAGGGACTTCTTTAAACATTCAAAATGAGTTGATACAATGTGTTAGCAAAGTTGCTAATGAACAGATTTTAAATGAAGTGGACCATAGTATTTATGTCTCCATCCAGGCTGACGAAACTAGTGATGTTTCAACTGAAACTAAAATGAGTATTATTTTGCGATACGCTATGTTAACTGGAAACATCGAAGAACGATTTGTAGGATTTTATGACGTTTCTGCAAATAAAACTGCCGAAGGTTTAGCCACTGTTATACTGCAAGTTTTAAAAAATCGGAGGATTGATTCGAATAAATTAGTTTCACAAACTTATGATGGGGCCAGTACATTGGCAGGGACCACCAGTGGTGTTCATACTATTATTAAAAAGACACATCCTTGCGCTTTATTTATTTTTAAATTACCATATCCCTGTGAAACAAGATGGAATTTTCATTCTCGTGCTGTTGTTACTATTATCGAACATTATGCAGAGTTAAGAGCAACCTTTAATGATGTTATCAAAAACGACGGCTAGGACAGCAATTCCATAAATCAAGCTATTGGATTAAGAACAAATCTTAACGATCCGAAGTTTGTATTTTTACTACAATTCTATAATCATATATTCATTTACAGTAGTATACTTATTGACATTTTGCAAACGAAGAGCATGGACATAAAGTGGTGTAACAGCAAAATTCAAATTTGTTTAAAATCCATTAAAAAAATGAGAACAGATGAAGAAATACAGGACCCAATTGAAAATGCCAAGAGGTTGTTAAATAGTTCCATAAATAATGAAACAGAAGAGTTTGAAGACGAAGAGGGCGCTGAAGCACTTAATTCCAAATTTAATATTAACAGTCAGGCAATTTCGAATACTAGCGTATGAAATACTGGACTCTGTAACAATTAATTTGGAAACAAGATTTCAGGATTTTGAAGAGTTGGATTTTCTAGAAATTTTAAATGAGAAAAAGTTTCCTTTCTACAATATTCCTTAGAATTTTCTACATAATTTTTTAGAAAATTTAATAAAAAGGTATCCATTCTTTGATAAAACTAAATTAAAAGGAGAACTTTTATATGTTTATGGAAGTGAAGATAAATATATACCACCTAAGGAACTTTTTAAGCTTTTGATCTAGAATGAACTAAAAGATGTTTGGCCAGAATTTGTGAAATTACTTTGCTTGGTACTGAACATTCCAGCCACAACAGCTTCATGCGAGCGAAGCATGAGTACTATGAGTACCATGAAACGCATCAAGACATACCTCCGTAATACTATGACCAACGCAAGGCTTTCTAACCTGACAACTTTAGCAATTGAGAAAGGTATGGTCAAGACATCTTCAACTCGACAATAATTTGTGTCAAGAATCATCGATGTTTTTGCAGAAAAAAAGGAGAGAAGAATCGAACTTATATAAAATCTAGGTAACTTTTTAAGATTTAGTTTTTAGGTACTTTAGGTAATAATTTTCCATATTTATTTTTAGACCCCTGAGATGCGGTCTTATGTTTTAAAAAGTATATTAGTATTAATATATTTTTATTATAAATTTTTTAAACCTACTTAAAAAAATATATTTATATAAGATATTCTCGGAGATGGTTATTTACATGAACTAAAATTATATATGTTTGATAATAACGGGCAGCCTACCTGCAGTCAAACACACGCTTCGCCACTGCTGACATGTGTTTTAGTGATATTTATTGATGTTGTATTTAAATCATTCAAATTATTGCAATATTAATTTTATAATTAAAGAAAAAAATACCCCAAACAATTAATTCAATAATTATTCTGTATCACTGGTTAGAATACCACGGAGATGTTCTAACTTAGAAAATAATGGATCATGAATAAAAATCTTAAAGACATTATAGACGTTTTTGTACACGATTGTACTGAATACGTTGGGTACACCTAAGTTGCGAATCGTAATTTTGATAACCTAGTAGCAAACGTTAAAACGACTCATATCTGGTTTAGGTATTCAATTTCTCATTTTTTCGTTTATGCCGTAAGTTATCGCCTCATGGTCACATGGAAGGCGGAGGAGGGTGATATAAGTTCGAAATATTTAATTGTTGGAGGTACAATGAGTTGCCTAAATCGGGCGTATTTTGAAAATAATGCAATTTGTGATTGCTTCGGAATTTCATGCTCAACTTGAAAACTATTGCAAATAACCAAATAGTAATGATAGCAACAATTTCAAATTTTGTTACTTATTTGCATTGCAATTCGAGTCATTTTTTGGAGATAAAAACATAAAAACAAACTGTGAACCCTGATTCTTTCATCTTTCTACTTTACAACAATGCAATTTTTTTTGTTTTCCGTGCTAAATTAACGTAATTGGGTATGAAACACGAACGCATATTTTCACCTGATTTTGGTCCGCCAACCTTTAAACATAAATAGGATGGTATATCATTGCTACGATTAAATTACGGTTGCGCATTAGTTTATGATTTCAGAAATGTGGGTCAAATCGGGAAAGCGCCAATATTGTCTCGCGGTTTTATTAATTAGTTTAATTACTACTGAAATTCGCGCAGTGAAGTCTAATCAAATGCAGTAAGTTTGTTGTTTCGTCGGAGAGATGGCTCACGTTCCCGTTTTACAGGTGCCCCACGTGGTTGTCCTCGTCTTGTTTCATACTTTAAAGTTCGATTTCCGGTCAAAGACGGAGTTCCGACCGTATCTAATTGAGTTGTACCGCCGCCCTACATGTACCTCGAAATTTTCTTATTCACGCTACCCCACGGCCCCCAACCACATACATCGTAATCAAGTCAAGCACAAATATCAATTGCAAATAACGCCCCTACTAATATTGATTGTCTCTTGTCAGTTTTAGTGTTGTAAATTCTCTTGCACGTTATAATTTTGATACTGCCAATGACGTGTGACCCCATAAATCTATTTCTCTTTATCGAACGATTAAAACGTTGCCGATTGTCGGAACAAAGACAATTATACATAAACGGCTCTCATAAATTCGGTTTTTAAAATAAAACCGCTTCCCTCATTCACCTCTGGAATATTAGAAAATATAAAAATGTCTTCCATAATCCTTTATCATCTGTATAGAATTACTTCTCCCATATTTTGCATAAGCGACATTCATTGTAGTTTCATTTTACGACCACTTTGCTCATGCTAGTCACAGTTTTCATATTTTAGGCACTCAAGACGGGTAAAAATCGCCACGCTTGTTTATCACACGCATCCCTAAAAGCACCTTCAAATAATGCTCGTTTTCCCTTTGACACACTTTCAATTCCGTCATATTTAACGTATTACAAGACCCGGTTGCGTAACGCGCAAATATTTGCTTAATTATCCCGGAACAATGAGTCTATTGACTTAATAATTCTCTATTCGGAGAATAGGAGAACTGAAAAACTCTAATAAAGGATTAAATTAACCGGCTACAAATTCATATCAGTCAATGTTCTTCAGTAATTTTCAACGATATCGTTTCCCATTTAAATAATTGTTCAATTTGTAGCAACAAAGAGGTTGTCTCAATATTTCCTGACACTATTGAGGAGCAAAGGCACTGATTAACTGAGGACAAATTAGGAGATAACTGAAGTAAACAGAATACATATTTGGATTATTAATTGTTTTTCAGATTGAGAATATCTGTGTAAGTAATTAGAGAGTTGATCAATTATTGTAATTATCTAGATTCATAAACTTTAGAAGTAAGTGGTCGTCATGCTTTTTAATGTTTTATTCTTATCTGTTATTTATTTTTGTTTGCAAATTTTGGATTTTCCAATTGTAAATTCGCAGAGTCACATTGTTGACATTTTAAAAACAATTATTATGAACTAACAATCCAATAATAATAAGCTAACTTACTTGAAATAAGGAAAAAGTAGCATTGATGTTTACGTAACTAATGCATTTCCGGCAGCGTGTCCTATGCAACTATAAGCAATAATTTAAATTAATATGAAAATAATAACTGAAATCGTCTGATACATTTTCCTGTTACAAAACATTTAAAGTTTTATATTTTTTGTTGATAAGCGGTTGACAATAGAATCGTAAGTCTGCAAACATGTAAATTTGTTGTACATAATATATATAATTTATTTACATTTTTGATAAAATATGTAAATAGTTGGCACATAACGTTTCTGAGCAGTCTTACTCCAAGTGTGACATGTGAGTAAGTAAGTAAGCGTGTACTTACTGCTGTAAATAATTTAGTTGTGATATTCGACTCAATCACTAACCTCGAGGTGAATGATCATTTTTATCATAAAATTTATCAATTGCAAAATATAATCGACTTTAATTAGTTGATGGTTATGTTGTATTATACCACATAATTAATTTAATGTTAAAAACTTTAATGGATCCAGTGACGCTTTATAGTAGTGTCGTTGGTAAATTGTAAATTGATCCACGTGGAGACGTTAAATGCTGCCTGTTCATACAGAATCCTCAAACAACTATACTTATTTCAATTGATCACTTCCTGAGTGGACCGCACACTGATCAAACTTGAAAAAACAAAGTTTATTTACTGTTGCGATAGATTCGTTGACAACCGCGGTGTAACCGTTAGAAAAAGGCGAGAATGAGTGAAAATGACTTAATTGATATCGACACGATGCTCAGTCATGCTGGGGATTTCGGAAAATACCAATTTATGTTGCTCTTCCTCTTCAGCGTGATAAATGTTCTATCCAGCTTTCATTATTTCGGACAAACTTTTATAAGTGTCGTGCCTGAACACAAGTGCAAACTCACCACTGCAGACAATCAAAAAGTTGCATACGTTTCACAGTGCTCAAAAACAACTTTGTACAACGAAACATATATTGAGAAATCATGCGATACAGGATGGACCTACAACAACAGTTATGGATACGTCAGTATTGTAGAGGAAGTACGTTTAAAGAAACAAATCGTTGACTATGTTTTAAAATTTGTTAATTTCAGCTTAATTGGGTTTGCGATGATAGTTGGAAGCCTGCAATAGGGCAATCAGTGTTTTTTGTTGGTTCAGTGATCGGTAGTTTGATTTTTGGAATTTTAGCAGACAGAATCGGTCGACTTCACGTCTTAATAGCCTCGAATTTACTGGCATTTTTTGGAAATTTATCAACGATTTTATCGAGAAATGCCACTACGTTCGCTTTCAGTCGATTCGTATCAGGATGCGCTACTGATACAAATTTTGTTATGATGTATATCATTGGTAAGCTTGCAGTTTCTGGTTGAATAGGATAACACCGATGTTTTGCAGTTATGGAATACATAAGACCAAGTATGCGTACGTTTGGCTTGAATTTATGCATAGGAATTTTCTATTGTTTATCTTGCATGGCTGTACCTTGGGTGGCGGTTTTACTGCAAAACTGGAAATATTTTCTTTTGGTGATCGCCATTCCTCACTTGGGTGTTATATTATTTTATTTCTTTGTACCCGAAAGTGCACAATGGTTAATCAGTAAAGGACGTATAGATGATGCGATTCAATGCTTCAGACATATAGCCAAAATTAATAAGAAAGTGATAAATGAAAAACATATTGAATCTTTACGGCGATATTGTTCCCAACATGTGTCGACTTCTCCCAAACACGAAAGTTTGTTGGGGTTGCTTAAAACACCAAAATTGCGGAGGAAAACTTTGATTTTGGTTTTTAAATCGTAAGTATCAGCGCGAAAGTTTTTAAGAGTGTAGCTGTAACTTTTCTTGTAGAATGGTAATGACTTTGTGTTACGATGCCATATCCCGAAACGTGAATGGTTTAGGATACTCCCCTTTCATAATATTTACGACAACCTCCACCACGATCCTTCCTGCATGCTTATTTATTCTCGCCGTCCAGGATCACGCAGGACGTAAAGCTTTAGCAAGTGCTTCGCTTCTTCTTAGTGGAATTTTTACAGCATGTTCAGGAATTGTTCAAGTTTTCATTACAGCACCAAGTCCTATTTTAATTGTTGTTCTAGCTGTTGTAGCTAGGCTTTTCATTAATGTTGCATACAATTCAGGGGCTCAATACGCTGTTGAATTAATACCAACTGTAGTTAGGGGACAAGGAGTATCAGCAATCCATGTGGCTGGTTATGCTGCCAGCTTCTTCAGTCCTCAAATTCTTTATCTTGGAACTGTCTGGAAACCTTCACCTGATGTTATTTTAGGAATACTATTAGTTTGCGGCTCTATTGCTTGTTTATTTTTGCCAGAAACTTTAAATCGAACATTACCAGTTACCCTACAAGATGGAGAAAACTTTGGCGAAGACGAAAGCGTATTTGAGTTCGCTTGCTGTCGAGCACCCACCGAAAGCACTATGCGATTAACGAGGAACGAAATAACGAAATATAGTTGATCAGTATTAAACAATAAATCAATTATCCAGATATTTCGGCTTTCTCACATTTTACCTGATCTGATATGCCAAAAATTTCACTCTCACTTTCAAAGTTTTACAAAGAATATCCATCAAATAAACAAATTTCTTGATGTATTTTGAGTATCTTACTTCACGTTTATACACTTGGGCTTTTATATTAAAGAATAATTTACTTGTATTATTCTTGTTTAATTTACTTAGTAGTTAAACAATAATTAACTGTGCAACGTTTTGGAGATACAGACTTAAGACTAAGAAGCTCTTCTGGACATTAAAAATACTTTGACTTTGAACTGCTGAGAGCGAATTTTGACAACACAACGTCTTAAACAACAAATTCAATTCTTGAAACTAATTTGGTGAATACAGAAACAATTATGGTCTTACTTTAAGTAATATGTTTAATTTCTTGGTTCTTTGCAGCAAAGTAGTTTAAATGGAAATTTTAATAAATTTATCATAGCAGAATCTCTCTCTTTAATTTAGAGAGGCACAATTGTTGCATTAACAGATGTATAAACTATTTAGTATATCCTGTTGCCTACGGGACACATTTAGCAGGAGTTAAGAATTGTGTTTTCGGTCGCAGCGCCAAAAAGCTCAAACTACCGTTTCGAAAAACTAAAATAACATCGAAAATATTGTTTTCAGAAGAAAAATTGTTGTTGATACAGAAAGTTTACGAGATTTCTTTTTTACGGTCAACTTTTTAAGAAAACTAAACCTTTTAAACATCTAGAAAAATGTAAAAACTATTTTATTACATAGATTTCAAAGTCAAAGAAGAGCTAAAAACATTATCAATCAAGAAATATAATGCAGAATTTTATGCGCTTTAATTATATGCTTTTGCATTTCCCATACTCCTTCTAGTTGCAAAATACTGACCAAATTAAGAGAATTGTTTTGCGATACCAGTGCCAAAATAGTTAAACTAACGCTTTGAAAAATTGAAATAAGTCGGAAAATAGTATTTGTAGAAGAAAATTAATAGTTAATTTAGAAATTTTACAAAATTTACTTTTCAAGTAATCTGAATTTTCGGAACACCTAAAATGCATTTCCATTCAAGAATTATAAAGTAAAATTTTATGATCTTTTTTAATATGCTTTTGTCTTCGTAGTACATCCTCTAGTTGAAGAAATACTGACAAATAAATTCAAAATTTAATTATATCATATTCAATATAGGCAGCCAGATATACACCATCGTTGTGAAGGAAAAAGCTTCTATTGGAACTCGATAAATAACTGAAAAATCAAAGTAGCTATTGTAAAAACGAACGGTACCAGCACAATTAGCAATGTTTCCCAGATAACATACTAAAATTTGGAAATTTAAATTAAATCATAATTTACAAAGAAAAAAAAGGCGAAATGCTGTTATTTGTTCAAACGTAGAGTTTGGATTAAAACTTCAAAGATAAATTCAAAGGTAACTACGGCTTTTCTCTATGTTGAAGAATTTCGGTGTTATTTAGGATTGTCTGAAAAGTGCTATAAAGTTAAATGTACTTTTCTCAGGAACTACCAGGAATAGAATTAATAAAATAAATCTTTTAGAATAAGAAGAAGGTTCTGTTAGCAAAATTTTATTTCGTTACAATCAAATATTTAAAACATTGCATTTTCAGCTAATACTAACAAAATCTTTGTCCTAACAACTTTCAAAAGAGTCTGATGAAACCAGACTTACACGCCGCTACCAACCGTGTATGTATCTTAAAGTATAGACAAGTCACAAACCTTTAAACCTAGCCTAGGTTACTCAGCATGCTGCTAAACAGAAAGCAAGAAACTGACATTGGAAAACAAGAGCTATAAAATTCAATTTGGCCAACAAAATGCTTTAAACAACAAACTTATTTATCCACTACAATTAATCTGCTTGATATAAATCTAAAAATTAGTATAAAAAAGTCAGTTGGTACTACACGGTTATTCAAACTAACCCTCAAAACTGGAATTATGTTTAAGCTACAAAAGAAACTATTAAAATAAAAATGCAAAACATAAGGCAAATCAATTATTTTAAATCAGTTTGAATTGAATGTACTTCTAGAATCAAATCTTGACAATAGAAGGTTTGCAGCAACAAAATTTACCATTACTGAAAATAATTTAGTTAAATACAATTACGTTTAAATTAATTTGGAAAAGATTTGATGCAATAGGAAATTCTTCCTTTAAGAAGTAACTTTCTTCTTCTTAACTCCTTAACTTGCAAATTACAAGTTGTCAAAATTTGAATCTATTGGCCCATTCTGCTAAAACGTCTCCATTAACTAGGTCACTTGTTTGCTTTGTGTTTAGCACTTTAGTTTCTACAATGATCTTTGTTGTTTAAGTAAAATTGCATTCTCAATTATCACTTATTTAACCATTTATTTAATAGCTATCTTTTAACAATGTTGTTTACTTGCCTTTTGTTTAGCAGCAAAAGTTTTAGGCCTTAAGTCATCTAGGTAAGTTAAAGCATGCTTAAAGGAATGTGGCTTGCTTATGTGTTAAGGTAGTCGTTAGGATCTTGTTAGTTTTAGCTGTGCTATGCTCAAATATTTTTATTGCAATGAATTTCTATCCCTAATAATAGAACGCTTTTGTTAATTTTAAACCTTTGTCTCTATAATTCTAATCCTGGTAGTTTTTTAGAAAATCACGTTCAACTTTATTGCAGTATTCAGAAAATCTTAAATCTTAAACAACTCCGAAATCTTTTGAGGTAGAGTAACATCGAAGGTACCTTAAGATTTGTCTTCTAAAGCTTCACTCTTAATTCCTAGTTTGAAAGAGCTAATATCATTTTGGATTCTTTTTTTTTCATATATTATTTTGTTTTAAACGTTTAAATTTCAGGATGTTTTCAAGAAGACACAACTGAATCTACTGGCTCTGTTCGTTTTCCGTTAGCTAACTATTATGTTTTTTGATTTATTTATGAAATTCTAATAAAAACTTAAAACTTTAACGATTGTGTATAATTGGTTGCCTATATTTAAGGTGACAAAATTAAACTGGAAATTTTAAATATTAGTTAGAAAAATCTGAAATACACAATTCTTTGCTACAAAAAATCACTGATCTTAAAACTGTTAACAGATTTTTATTAGGTTTTTTTATTTGAAAGATATTGCCGTTTTGACATTAGCCACTTTAAGGTCGATATTTCAAAAAGTAAATGAGTTACAAATCAACTGACCATTCTCCGACGTTCAGAAATCAATTATACACCTGTCTGCAAAATTTTATCAAAATCCGGAAAAAGAAATATTTTTGCCCAAAAAAGATGGAAGATGGAAGAAATCTTTCGATTTTTTCGCCGAAAAGTTGAAAAAAATATTTTTTTTTCCGATTTTTATGAAATTTGGCATACAGATTAAGAATCGCATTTCTAATTCAATTCTGCAAGCAGTCTCCACATATTTCGTACAGTTTTTAAATAATCGACTTTTGAATTGTAAAAGGAAAAAAATTAATTACTCAAAAAATTTAAAGTATAGGAAAAAAGTAATTACACTTTCCAATCTTGCGATTTTTTTCCAATCAATTTTCGCAAGTTTCGTATTTTTAAGATCATTATTAAGAATTTCGAAAATTGTTTATAGAATCCTATTTAGCCCCTACAGTGTAGGCAACACCACATACACTTTATACTTTAAGATATAACCTCACTTCACTATGTTGGTTTTAATTAATTTATTTACTCATTGATCTAATTGTTGTACTTGTTTAAATAAGACATTCGATTTTACCGTAATAAGTTTATTAATATCATTACTTTCAGACCGCTTTAACGCAGAATCATGAAATTAGAGTTAAATTTCCCTCATCCACAGCAACTGTCTCTCCCAATTGATGTCCACATTCTGCAAATCGCCTTTCGAAGTAGAAACATTGAATTACAAAGGAATTTAGCGTATCCACTACACTACATTTATTATTTATATGCGTCTGGCGTTTGTTACCCTTTCTTGCATTAATAGCTTCTCAAAATCTAATTCAATATTTGCAGGGGACACAATGAATATGGTGCTATTTATAAGTTAAAAAGAAGTGGCTTCTTCAAGGAAGAATTTTGTTCCTTTGCATCAAATTTTTTCTATTGCATTTAAGCATATCTGTTAAAACAATCCCATATTTGGTTTGTGTTGACCAAACTATTTGCAACAGTTGTAAAATTTGTTTTAAAAAGCGTATTGTTAATAATTCTAGTAGTTCACTCTATTCAGACTTCTCTTTTAATCAGTTCTTCTGTGTCTTCTGTTTGGCACTTTAGTTTTTACAGTGATCTTTGTTGTCTAAGTAAAATTTCATTCTCAATTATTACTTAGAAGAACTGATTTTGTTATACTTGTTTTTATGATTTATGTCAATCACTAATTTAATAGCTCTCTTTTAACAATATTATTTGCTTGCCTTTTGTTTAGCAGAAAAGCTTTAGGCCATAAGTCATCTAGGCTAGTTAATTAAGGCAATCTTAAAGGATTGTGGCTTGCTTATGTAGTTGTAAGGATTTTGTTAGTTTTAGCTGTGCTATGCCCAAATTTTTTTATTGCAATGAATTTCTATTTCTGATAATAGAACCTTTTTGTTATTCTTAAACATTTGTCTCAATAATTCTAACCCTGATAGTTTTTCAGAATATCACGTTTAACTTTATTGCAGTGTTCAGAGAAACTTAAATAACTCCCAAACTTTTTGAGGTAGAGAAAAATTCGAAGGTATCTTCGAATTTCATATGATCGATGGTATTTGTTGAACTAGAATTAGTACTACAAAGATAGAAGCATATTATAAAAGTGCGTAAAATTCCATTTCATAATTTCTTAATAGGATTATACTTTAGTCTCAGTGTTTGACAACCAAGTAGTAATGTTGTTTTGGAACTATAAAAGCGATATTTTGTAAACTTTCTGAATCACCTATAGATTCCCTTCTACAAACACTAGTTTCCAAGTAATTTTGATTTTTCGAAACGTTAGTTTCGCGCATTTTGGCGCTGCTATCGCAAAGCAATTATCCTTATTACGTCGGTATTTTGCAACTAGAAGAAGTACGGCAAAGACAAAAGCATATTAGGAAAGGGCATAAAATTTTACTCTATAATTATTTAATGGAAATGCAGTTAAACTAATCTTTGACTTTGAAATCGATGTAATAATGTTGTTCTTGCATTTTTCTAGATATTTGGAACATTCGATTTACTTAGAAGTTTAATAATAGATGGAAAATGTTCTAATCTTCATGAATCAGCAAATAATCTCTTTCCAGAATTCCACAATTCTTAACGCCTGCAAGATGTGTGGTATAGGCACACTACATACAGTATTAAGTCGCGTGACCGGGAGAAAGCCTGCCATACTGACTTGACCTTACTTTTTCAAATTTTCAATTTGGCGGCAAGAGAGGCAAAAGTACTTAAATTAAAGCAATTTAATACTTTGTGGCCGCATTCTAATTAAAATCATGAAATTATGCGCTACGATAGGTTTATAGCCGAGGCGCCAACTATATACAGAAGTATAAGAAGGTTCAGGCGCATCCACTCAGTTTAAAGAGACCGGCGGCAGGAAAGCAACCACTTTATAAGTTCTCCATACCTTGACACTACCACATGTAAATGGCAATAAGCCATAAATTCAATAACCCAATTTTGTAACGCGATGTCAGTATCTCAATTAACTCTCTGAGTCAATTACAAAGAAAGAGTTGCTTGGGCTAGGTGGCGGAGGTCCCAACTAAAACTTTACATCGGTTGGTGAATTAAAATAGCGCTCCTACAGTGCAATAGTCAATGTGGCAACACATTTTAACACAAAAAACTTAATTTTACGTTGTGTCGTACATTGTCAACCAGATTCTGTTTTAAATCGTAAAGTAAGACGCTGGTACAGGATGACAACATAAATATTCAGGATTAATCAAAAGTATGGATACAAGCTTCTCCTGTCTAAACTATTAAATGTAGAGAGAAAATAACATTGTCAAATGACAAATTTGAAGCCATATTAGAGCAAATTCTTTTACAAAATGAAGCCAGTAATTTTTTTGCAACTCCCGAGAGTAATTCCCTGTCAGATTTATGCCAGTAATAAGCAGCAAAGTGTTTATGATAATGGTTAAAATAAAATCTAGTTTTATATAGCAAATATATTTAAATACTGAAGTAATCAAATTATCATGTTATCAGTTTCCAGCATTAGTTTTTCAACAAAACTTCAAACAAATGCCAATACTACAAATATCAGTCCACACTGGTTATCAAATAAAAATGGTTCAAGTGATGCATGTGGTGATCATACTTAAACTGAATTCAAAATTTTCACACGAGTTCCAGAGCACCTCTTATTGTTCAATATCTAAATAAAAATATTGAACATAGAAGAGCAGACACAACATAAACAAATTAGATAACTGATCACATGGACTTGGGGCTTTTCAGCCAACAGGAAAACAAATTGTAGTTAAAGTAATAAGTATAACCCCCATCAAGTTATTAAAGTGATGTAAAACTTAATTACCGGTTACAATATTACAAACAAAATCCAATGAAATTAACTACATTTTTTGGTTTAATAACAGTTTTTCCCATTCAATCGAAGCACCGTAGACTTCTTGCTCCAACCACAGTTGATAATGTTGCTTGAAACTTTCAGATAGGTCATAGGTGGTCCCAAGGACACTATTTAAACAATTATCAACAGGTACAAATTCACTATCCTGAAATATTAATAACGTTAACATACACAAATAATTATGAAGCGAATACACTTACATTCAGCTGTGTATAACGACGATTATTGAACCTATCAACTGACGCACGTAACGCACACTCTTCTGCTTGGAAGTCCCAAGGTCTCGCGTCCAAATCTGATCAATAAAGTTAAATATCAAAGAAAACAAGAAAAAATTAATTACCATTTCCGTATGCCCAATCATCGTTCAATCTGTGTCTAACTTTTTGGTAGATGGCACTAATTGTTTTCATGTTTGATTTGCGCCATTGCCTTCCTAAATATTTAGTTTGCATTTTTAATAATTTCAAAACATAAAGTTGGGTCATGGCATGGCGAACTTTTAAAGTACGTTTTAGAATTGGAGCAGACTTAAATACTACCAACATCTAAAAATGTTTTGTTAGCTTCCAGTTAAATTGTAGAAGAAAATTTACCATAATCCTCGAATGTTTCCATTTGGTTAGTTTGTTGAGCATTCGAAGTAAATTGATGCATGAGAACATGTTTCTCCAAGAAAATGGTGCGGCATCACCGATTTCTAAGCTTTCTGTGGTGAGTTCTGGTTGATCACCAATAACGCACGAAGGGAAATCAAGTATCGGAATTCTAGAACACGAACTTGATTAAAACAATAACTTTAAATAGCAATTAACATTAAATTATTATCTTACACATTTTTAGCACCGATGTATGCCATGATGTTTTGATTGAAGAATTTCAGCACCAAAGGTATACAATTAGCAAAAACCAAATGTTGCGACATAAATTCGAACTGGTAGATGTGGTTCAATTTGAAATGTTTCAAAAGTAAAAGTAATACCGCAGAAACAGCTTTGACGATGATTTCTTTATGTCGATTAACATCAATTCCTAGTTTCATAGATTGAAGAACAGTCATTCTAAATAAATTTCATATAAACAGAATTACTTAAATTATTATTACTTACGGCATTTCTTCAGGTAAAACATCTGACATAATATTAATTGAGTCAGTTTTAGCTTTTGAGGTAGGAGCTGCAGCAAGTAGTATTTTTAGTAAAGCGATCATATATTGTGTTAAATTTGGTAGCATCGCTTGATACAACAATTCAGTGGGAGTCATTTCGATTTCACCTTCTGTAGTTGAGAGAGGATTACGCGCTATTTCTTCTTCTCGCTGTATCTGCATTTCAGCCAGCGAAGTATACACGTGCTACAAACATAAAATTAGTCTACTAACAAAACAAATTTTAATACAATTACTTCCTTAAGAGTTTTAACGCCTTCATGAATCGGTAAAGGTAATCCCGCTAAACTGTCCCGATCTCCTTGCAGAGTGTAGCCAACAAACTTTAATCGAGCCGTTTCTAGAAACATATCAATGTCTTTCTGGCGAACTTTTGGTTTCCACGGTAATCCCTTAGGAATCAATAGAAGGTTCGGTATTGAAGGTGAAGTAGGCCGATTTTGGTAATTACTGTACATTTGACTGTTATCGACATTGTCTGCGGGTCTTCGCTCATCATATTCAGACAATTCATTCACCTCATCGCCAGAGTCAGGACCGAGACTGGCATCTAATTCCATACCGAGAGATTCGTGGTCATCTAAACTGCTTTGTTTCATCAAATTCTGCAATTTGACAAAATTTGGAATTGAAAAAAAATTAGAAGCAGCTTCCGACAACAATTAATTTTCCTAAACTACTGACCTAGCGTGTTTTGACAATGAAATCATGTGACGAATTTTTGAATTTTTTTTTACGAAAAATACATTAAATCGCAACATTACTACCGAATATAAATAAAGAACGTCACCTATCTTTGATTAAGCTATCAATCCAAAAAGTTTCTGAGGATCGACACTTTTTTCGGGGGCAAAATGGTAAATTTTTTTAATTGGGGTCTACTCACACATCAATAGTGTCAGTTTAGTATCAGTTATATTTGTGGCGTATCAGTGGCACATATCCATACAATTTGATTTGTTTAAAGTCAATGGTTGTTGATGGCACGGTTTGACAGAGTTGAAGATTTTGGCTGTGATTTTAGATAAAGGCCGACAAGCGAAGAAACGCAAGTGGATACATGAGGCATGGAAGAAAAAGCAAAGATTTGTGACTTTATACAAAAAGTTGGTGGATGACTGACAGAAGTTTTTTGAGTATTTCAGAAAACTTAATAAAATCGAAGTATATTGAAAAAAAGCAAGACACTCACTGGAGAAAGACTGTAACAGCAAGGCTAGCAGTTCGCCCGTGGTATGTTATGATAGTACAACCCTTTAATGGAAAATAGTTTGATCATATTAATCTTAGGTACATATTATAGTAATTATTTGAGGTATAGTAGGGGAGAGATTTTAGTGATATTCCTGTATTTCCGCATTTGTAATTAATGGAGAAATTTGACGTTGTTCAAAAAATAGTGTAGCTGATGACAAGGTATGGTCACAGTGGAAAGTTTACATCTGATAACATTCTGTCAACATTCTAATTTATTTTTTTGCACTGTGGTAAATATCTCCGATTTTGCTAAATGCCAATAGTATGGGCTTAAGAGTTTTTAAAGTTGGAGCTACACCAGTCAAAAACGCATCAACTGGGTGTGGGTGTTGTGTTCATGTAGCGGCCGTGGTTTTCTCCTTTCTCCGAGCAAAAACTCCATTAATGTGGTGAAAGCGGTTTGTTGTGAAGTAACTGGCTTCTTCTTTGTCCAATTATGTCTCACTTGCAGTGTTAGAGGTGGGGAAGTAGAATATAGCCGCCGATTTAAAGACGTTATAGGCAAACAAGGTAAAGGGGTAGATAATAGGAAAGTAGGCGAGACTAAACGCAGGCGTTTAAAGTTGATGGAACTTTGAGATTGCTGGAATTGTAATTCTTTTTTATTTTCTTCTTCCTCTCAGGTGTTAATGTTACATTTCGCTTCTGTTTCATTAAAGTATTTGCTAAGAAAAGTTAACTGTTCAGAATATTTTTAGTTTTATTTTTTTGGAACTTTGTCCAGTTGTTATCACATTTTTCTTATGTGATCAATAATTGTTTCTGATACTGTTCCATCTTACCATTGTATATGAATTATAAGTAAAACAACGGCGGTCCAGATAAGTTTTTAGTACTGGTACGAGAAGTCTAGATGGCGTTAGTCCTTTCAAGATCGCTCGGTTTTAAACTTTGCTTATCACCCCCACTACGATTCCATTTTATTTGGAAATTCTAAACAAATGGAGCAGACCAAAGAAACGCGTTACAACTGATGTTTACATTTTTTTGAGTTCTCTGTCGCACTCATGAGGCGTCGTACCCTCGGCAATTCATTCTATCGTTGTAGGAAATTCCATAACTACAGTAAATTCTCCGGATTTTTTTTGCACATTAAACCCAATGATAAATGTCTCGGGCCTAATCTTTTATTAAAGCTAAAATATTTCGTTTTTAGCCAATAAGACAATAAGAGATTATCAAAACGATATTTCTTACAGAATTAAAAAAAAATATATTCAATAAAATTTTGCTGACTGATGATTTGCTTATTTTCTTAGAATTTTTTTAAGCTTAACAACCGGCAGATTATTACTTAAAATTACGAAGAAAAATTAAAACTCCAAAGGTTTTCAGAAAATTACCGTAAGTGTGAGCACACAAATTTTGTGACATATTGTTGCTCCAGCGATTACTACTTACTTGTATTTTCGTTAAAATTATTATCCTGAAAATATGTGTTTTTTACAAACCCGAAATTGGGCTTCATTGTGCAAGAAAAAAACAGAAACCTGTGCAACGCATAGAGATTTTATTTTAATGTTTCAATAATTGTTTCCATGGTTGTTAACTGGTGTTTAAAGTTAATCCACGACTGAAATACCGGACCTATACGTTGGCTTATGCCAGAATCTCTAATCCAATCGCTTTGCTTTTCCCCAACTTTGCAAAAGTTCAAGGACGCCTACATCGTTATCAAGAACATTCAGGTAGTCCAGTTCAGACTTTTACCAAGTGGATGGTTTGCATATAATCCACTAGAGGCAGCACTTTTCACTCAGTAGCGTTGGCCTACGAGAAATTATCATACAACGACCTTACTTTGCATGCTGACCTTGAGATTTAAACTGTAAAACGTAAGCAAGGTTAATTTAGTATTAATTGCTTTTAGGTACATATGGTAACTTCATCGACACCAGGCACCGCGTCAAAACAACTAAGTCAGCACGATGATTACGTGAAATTAGCTACGCCAGCCCTGATTGGTTCCCTTCTACTGCGACTTCTGGTCGTAGACTAAATGCTTTTACGTAAAATCTTGAAAAATGGCTTCAACTGACTTTCAGCTTCAGCTAACTTTCGTATGTTGTCCAATTTTACGTAAAGCGTTCTCGTCAGAACTAAGCAACTGGCAGTTCACGTTCTTTTGTTTTGACGCGGTGCCTGGTCTCAATGAATTGACTAGTTACGGGGGATTCCCTGAAAACTATTTCGTTTAGTTACTTAATTGTTCGTCATTCATTTTTCCCGACATTACAACATAATTCCCACCACGTCCGTAAAATACTAAAAACATCGTTGGCGACTATACTCGCAGTGCCGGTACGGATACTGAAAATAAAATACGGTATTGAACCAAATGTAATGCAATTTCATGAAACGATAATATTGATCGCTGATAATGGAGAAATTTTCCGAAACTGAACGGACACGTTACTGATATGTGTGACTAGACCTAAGTGCTGCTGAAATCTTCAAATCCAACACCTTTGTGCAAGCTGAAAAAATTAATGTAAATGTCGCTTTCTTATATAATTTGCAACCGGTTTTGAAAACTTAATATGCGAGTTCAGAACTGTCAACATGCTTTAACTAAAGGCACCAATAAAATATTTCCGTATATATATAAAAAAGAACATTTGAGTAACCAGAAGCGGAAGCAGTGTCAGCGCGGATTAACGTCTAAAATACAGCAAAAAAACAATTTACACGTGAGCAAAACAAGGGGGGCGAACGCAAATTCTCTTACTAAACCAAGTTAGCAAAATTTTCTATTGCGAGTCAATTTATTTGAGGGGCCGTTTTTCAATTTCTATACTCTCAGCTTTAGACCTACGCCACGTTTTATAAATTGCTTTACCCCTTACCCTCCTAAAAGGTCGAGTGTTCCTCTTTTGATTTTGGGCTTCCAAGAGATCAGAAGCACTGGCAGGGGGTGATGAAGCTCTCATTGTTTTCGCGATTTCCATGGTGTCTTCATCAAGTGGTTGTAAACCCGCCCTGCAGCGTTTTTCATTTTTCAGATCTTTCAACGCGTTCATACCTCCCAAAGATACCAAAATCAATTTCCACAGAAGCAGCAGAACTTTTTTCATAGGAAAATGCGGAGCTGCACCACTACAAAATCTCGTGACCATCCCCAATAATTTGACTATCAACAATTCATCATCAGGAGGATTAGCTGGAATTATAACTGTCAAAAAACAATGTGGAAAATATTAAATAACTACCTATGTCTGAACAAAAAGACTCAATCTCGTTTTGGTATTCAATCGAGTCAGATTCCTTTTCGTTTCTAATAACTTCAGTAATTGTATACAATACGGATAGAATTACGCGTAAATCTTGTGAATCTGCTAGAGAAACCGCAATTTTTCTCATTGCAACATGAGCTGCGGTGCTGTTCCTAAAATCAAGTAATTTCAGTCAGTGATTATGATCAACAAAGAACTTACTCAATTTCTATATTAAGTAAATCAGTGAAAGCATTGAAGACTCCTAATTGGTATAGCAACATAACGTTGACTCTGGCCCATTGTTGTTGCTCAGCATCAGACTGCATTTCAGCCCAACATCCCTGAGCTATGTACAAAATACATCTGGCTGCTCTCATTCGAAGAGGTTTACTGCTAACTTCCAGTTGATCAAGTAGTTTCATTACTACCGATTTTCTTTGCTCGAGTGAAAGCCTTTGCCAGCTTGGTAGCAAACTATATTGCTCCATCTGGTCTTCAAAAGCTTTAACATTGAGAGTGAGTTCGGGTTGTTCAGTATAACTGTACAACTCGGCGATTTCATTAGCGTGAGAGTCTGCATCATCATAGATGAACTCGAGATCAGGTGAATCAGTTCCTCCTCCCTGAAACATCAAAAAATTCTATTAGCATGAGTTTTTTTAAATAATTAATAACCACGGCGCTAGCCAACCAAAATCATTCAATTTTATCGTAAATATAAAAAATTTTACTCGTCTAGCTCTATAAAAAGATTCTTCTAATTTTTCTAAAGCGTGATCTCTACGTCTTCTCGTATCTCTCCTTGGTCTGTGATGCTTTGCACGGCAACAGGCACAACCACATTTCTTTTCACGTACTGGAGATCTTTGACGAAGTCGATCTGGTGGTGAATATGAGCGTGTTTCTTGTGGAAAATGAGAGCAAAGATTAGGAATACGCTTCTCCATATCCACAATTAACTGCTTCATTTTGGCAACGGCGTCAGCCAAACTATCTAGTTCTTGCTCTACAACTTCCATTGTTTAAGCAATCTTCCTCAAGACTAAACACAAACTAAAGTCTGTAACGAAAAGGAGACGGTGTCAACGTAATAGAAAACTAAATAAAAATCTCCCTTAGGCGTCTGAAACCTTGATATTTATAAGAATGGGGTGAGTCCAGTGGCATTTTCGAAATAGTCCACAACTGGTTTCCGATTACTCGATAATTGGTTAAATTTGAAACCACAAATACTTACATCTGAATCTTGTCGCTGTCTTCGGATTATTTCTCTTAATCTAGGTAAACCTCGCTTGCCATTGCCGTTGGGGTCCATTCTGAAATTACCAGCATATTTACGAATTAACAAAACATCTTTTTTCTGGTGATTTAACAACGAACACAAAAATGAATGACAGTTAAACGATTTCCGCCATATTGTTGCTCCCCGACCTTTTATTGACCAATAATTTCAGCGCCATCTATCAACAGCAAGATGGCGCAAACATTTTTTGATTTCGAGAAAGGCGAATTCTGCAATCAGTGGGCACATTCAAATTCACCCGCCACATTTGCTAAAAATTTTAAAAAAATTAAGAATCTATTGTATTTAATTATTTAAATATTTGGATCACACGACCTATAGAGTCAGTATGTAATGGAGTTTTTTTGTACTTTGTTATATACGGGGGTGTTTTAAGCAAACCGAAATCGAAAAATTGTAATTTTCTCCTCCCTTCAATTTATTAAAATTAAATTATTTAGTGGATGCCGTTTTTCTATTTTAACAAAGAATATGAACGGGATACAATAATATTTTAGATCTAGGCAATGATTTTGCAGTACTTGCAACAATCTGCTGATGTTTCAAACAGTTATCCAAAATTAAATGATTTAGTGTTGTTACAGTGTTAATAATCCGCAGGTACGTGTCGAGTTATAAGTCGGAAATTTCACGTAATTGGAATGTGACTTTAACACGAATTAATAAATTTAATATAATTTATTGATGACATTATTCTCTACATTTGGCATCAAATAATAAACACGTGGGTGAACTGAATTCTAAAACTATGTATTTACATTGGTACATTACATCCTCATCTATAACGACCCATCACCAGTATGAAGTAGATAGAAGTAATTAAAGGGCTAAAATAAGGCTCAAATGCACGTCTTTAAGCGTTTGAATGTTCTACAGAACGTTCAAAAAGGAAAGTTTCAATCAAAACTCGAAAAATGACGATGACATTTTGGAATGAAACGTAACTAAGGTCACTTGCAAAATATAACAATACTATACAATAACAGGGTTAAAATCCTATGTTTTTATATACAGAAAATGTGCAACAAATGAGACGGCACTAAAAAGTTAGTGTGGGATTTAATAGTAGTGCTAAACTAACAGAAGCTTTATTTTTACCCTATGTAACAACGTCAAGGCTACTTTAGTTTAACAATTATTGTACAACTACCTGAACAACAGTTAACCATTTATATGAAATCCAAAACATGTTAAAAATACTATTGTCATATATATATATAATATAAATTGTGTATATAAATTAGGTCTCTGTATCTCGAGGACAGTTGAATTATTCGTTAAATACCAGCTACAAGAGTACTTCATTGTATACCAAATTGATTAGTTTGACGGAATAGTCCAAGAGACATTGGGAGACTGGAGCCACATGGCAGTTAGGCCTACAATTGCAGACCTGACAGAAAATATACATTTAGATGACGTATAAAACAAAATTTTTATAGATATCACAAGAATCCGCCATCCTCAAAATAAAAGAATGTTCTGTTCAGGTGCAATACTGAGCTATACGTGGAAGGCATAACTAAAGGGTGATCTCTACATGTTATAAAACATATAGCAATCACCGAATTTGTTTATTCAGAAGCATTAATAGTAATTGTTTTTCCTTTAGCATCATCAAAACGATCCATCGTTTTAATATCCATCATCATAGTAAGTCCAAATGTCATAATCAACAAAAGAATCAAAGTTACAAACAAACCAGACCAAATTGGTACTGAAGTAAATCCAACACAGTCATAAGCATCTCCAAACGCAGTAGTGTTTCCAGTTAAAACTGGTTGAACCTATAAAAAAGTCAGTAATTCAGTATATTAAAAAAATCACTTACTTGGAAGCCAGGTAGAGTTAGTGTTTCTTTAGATTTTCCTTTTACAACAAAATCACCACAATGGTACGAAAATTGGCTTGGAGCAAAAACATTTGAAGGAATTAATTCCACATTTTTGTCACCAATAGTTGCTGTTATTACATCTAGGAACCAATAACCAGCAGTATCAAAAGTAAAGGCAAATCTATAAAATTTTATTATTGTAACAATTTTTTTTTGTTAATAACTTACTTAAACGTAGCTGTTGTACTAGTTAAAGTGAGAGATGCATTATTTTTACCATCTGACGCAGAGGTAGGTGTAAATGAGCTATCTACAGTTATGCTGCAAATAAAAATTAATCTAAATATGCAACAAAATTTTCAAAACTTACTTAGAATCGGCGCTATTGTAAAGTCCTGAATTACTTAGAACCATTAAAACATCTTTAGTTTGGAAAAGCACTCTGGTATCGGTGACAGGATCAGCTAGCAGATTTCTTGTTTTTTTATGAATTATGTCTTCAGACGCCACCTATAAACGCAATTGTTTTATTAATATGCAACCACGATTATCAACTATACCCAAGAAGTGTGATGAGCTGTGTAAATAGCCAAAACGTTACTGTGCTGTTCCTTAATAACGTTATAAATTGAAAGTATATCGACATCTAAAACGTGGTTCTCTTAATTTTGTTAATTAACAGTCTAAATACTTACCATGACGTTTAAGCATATTGAAGCGGTGTTCATCGTCCCTAGCATCATTTAAATCAACAATCAAGATATTGTCTTTAGGCACATTTGGATTGTTAAGCAATGATCCGATAGACAATTCAGTCACTTTATTATTAAGCTGTTTTATGGCTCCAATCGGATTTTGCACATATGGCTTGTAAGTAATGTGTGACGACTGTTTCTGATTAAAGATGTTAGGAAACGCAATTTCTCCAGTTTGGTCCCGTTGAGCAAAATCTTCAGGACTTAACTGCAATACCAAGTTGGATCATAATTTCAATTAATTCACTTCAATTACTTACAGTATGTTCAGCGAATATTACAATGTACGGTTTTTTCTTCAAATATTCTAAAATTGTATCTTTGAACGAATCTTCGCTAGTTTTGTGCAAAGCAGGAACATGTTCTGACGTCCTAGAAGTAAATCATATGACCATTATTTTAGGTAATTTAGATTATGATGTAGCAATTGTCTTAGATTTGTTTAATTCTAGAAATATTATTGCGTTTAAAGCAGATTTCGGTCATAAGCCGCAAAATTTGATAAGTGGCTTGAAAAGGGGTAGTAAAAATTCGTAAAGGACTTACTTGATTGTGCCCCACATATAAACAGGTACAAATTCCGTACATTTTGCGAAATTACTCACTAATACTGATACTAAGAATATTAACAAATAACTCGCATAGGAACCCATTGGGAACATCAAATTTCGTTTCACTAGTTTTACAAGATCACGTGAAAATTGGGAGTAGTACAAACCATTTGACAATCAGGTGTACTAAAACGAATTGACGGGGATAAACGTCAAACGTTATCATCTGCGCCCTCTTCTAGAAAGTAGATCAATCGAGACAAACAATGACCGAATAAAATTGTAAACTGTTTTACCAACCACACTTTCTAGTGTAGTGATGTGGTGGGTGGTTTGCAAACGAACTAGTACTAGTTCAATGAATAGAGCAGAAGTCTATACAAACTAGCACTTCATTCATTGAAGCGTCCTTCAATGATAATAATTCTTTTCTTCTACTGGATCTTGTGCAGACTATAAAATCTCGAAATTTCCATTTTTACATAAATCGATTGCTCAGACGGAAATCAATCGCTCTGAGACGGCAAAAAAGTATTTTCTGATGTATTTTATTTCGCTTATCTCCTATTCGGACTTGGTTTGTCGAATTTCCAATTAAACTTGCAGTATTTCGAAAAAAGTACAATTGAAACTTTTACAAGATTCAAACTTTGACGGCAATTATATCAAATACATGTACATCTCAAAAGACTTTCTAACAAGAGCAATAAATAAGAAAGCTCAAGTTTTTACTATTTGAAACTGACAACTTCAAACTCTTGTCAAAATCTCAATGCGCCTTTATGTTCTAAAGTTTCAGTAGTATCTAAATTTTCGAAAAAAAGCTCTCAACATTTTGTATAATTTTTAACAATCAGGTCCTGACTAGCTCCATTAGTTAGAATTTAAAGTTATAATTTAAGAATAACGAACAAAGTTTCAAATTTTGGTTCGTATGACCAATGTTGCAAAAAGTAATTAAATATTGCGTTCTTCATGTGTGATTTACCATTATAATGGAGTTCTTGTTCTAGTTATTAGCTCAAACAAGAACACCAACACAGAAGCTCGATCAGATTTGAAGTTATAAGTTTAGCTTACCTATTAACGTAACATTAGAAAGAGGATTTCAACATATTCAAGCTTTTCCAATTTCATAATCTTTAGCAATCAGGCCCGGACTAGTTCCAAATAACTAAATATTACTTCCTCCATATTGTAAAAGGTTCTGCTTAAATGATTATAATTCAGTTGAATGTACAAATTTAAACATGTTATAAAAAAACAAAGCTGAATCTACTGGTGCCGTTAGTTTTTGAGTTATTTATGGAATTCTAATTGAAAACTTTCTTCACCGCAACGATAGTGTATTACTGGCTGCCTATTCTAAGAATAATTAAATTAAATCTTGAATTTCTTATTTACGTCGGTATTTCTATAACTAAACAAAAACAAAAACAATTTTATAAAAGCGCAATAAATTCCCTTTCATAATTCTTAAATGGAAATTAATGTTAGCTTCTCACTGTGTTTGAAAGCGACGAAATGGTGTAGTATTTGCACTTTCCTAGGAGTTTGGAACGTTCAGTTTACTTGGAAACTTGTTCGTAATTGTAAAATGTCTGTATCAATTATTAAATTCCTACTACTACTGATATTTTCTAAGTAATTTCAATTTTTTGAAACGTTAATTCAAATATTTTGGCGCTCCCATCGCAAAACAATTCCCTTAATTACGTCGGTATTTTGGAACTAAGGAGAGTACGGCGAAGGTAAAAGCGTATAATAAAAGCGCATAAAATTGTGTTTTAAAATTCTTAAATAGAAATGGATTTTAGCTCCCCTTTGACTTTTAAATTGTTGTAATAAAGTTGGTTTTGGATCTTATTAGCTGTTCATCGCAGTTTACTTGAAAATTTTATTATAATTGGAAAACCATCTAAGCTTTATGATTCAATTATTAATTTCCTTCTAAGAATATTATTTTTTGGAACTATTTCGATTTTTTGAAACGTTAGTTTGAGTAGTTTGGCGCTGCGATCGAAATCACAATTCTTAACGCCAATAAATGTGTGATATAGGCAACACATTATACAATATGAAGCCATAAGACCGTCAGAGCTATTTTAATTGATTTTTTGATTCATTAATGTAACTGTTGTGGGTGCCTAAATAAAATAAAGAGATACTATTATAATAAAGTTATTAAAATTGACAGTTTCAGACCACTTTGGTGCAAAATTATAGATTGAAGTTAAATTTTTGTCACCTAAGCCTCAATCAAATAACCCGCAAGTGATTTTCACGTGCTGCAAATCATTTCCTGCATTAGACCAACTTTTTGGTATATCTGGAATATTATATATTTTTTTTTACAAATATTCTACCGTAATGAAAATTGTTGCGGCAAAGCCGCAATACTGGATCCGTTTAATTTGATTATTTGATGGGAATGGGAATTAATGTGCAATTTTACTATTATGACATTTATTTAAATGTAGATATCTACAAAGAATGTACATCGACATATTATACAAATTTTAAATATATTTTTTATTAGTAACATAAATATTTTAATTATAACATTACGGGTTCAACACCTCTAACAAAACTGTAACTTCGTGGTACCTTTGAGACAAAGAATTCAATGTCGACTGCTATGAGCCATAACAACATGGTTTCAAATGATAATTGTTATTTTGTTTGTAATAATCACTACCAACATTTAATAATTTACAAAATTGACGGCAAGCTTTAACATTAAGCTAACTCATTTAATATCAGGGGGATAGGTACTAGGTACTTAAGTACTGTACAAAACAATTGGTACAACTAAAATTGTTCCTATCTAATCTCATCACCTCAAAAGACCCAAATTTATAGAAACGCAAACATCACATCAAATCAAATTTAAGCTATAGAATAAGCTTAAAACCTTCATGGTGAGGAGACCATGAAATCGACTAGCAGATTTTCGCTTCAGCTAACTGCACACGGGGATCAGAAATTGTCTCAAACTTATTCCAGTTTTGCGCAATTTCGAAAAAAAGAACAAAATAAAAAAGCAGGTTATGTTGGTAAAGATTAAATTGTGTGAAATATATGCCGGTTATGAGCTAAGCTATAGTAGTGCATTATAAAATACGGTGCGTTTACATAAATGCAGTTATAACTGGAGCATCCATCAACGTTTACATTACATAAAAATACGTCTCAAATCCGTGGGAGAAGTAATCATACTGCACTGAGGGCAAATATTTTTGCTACCCTGTAACGCGAGAAATTTTAAACGAATTCAAGAAATCGATCCAATAAAACTTACTAAAGCATGTAACCAGCAATCCTCGCAATGCACATGCCAACACACAGTAGAGATGACGGGTTTTTTATAATGTTCCTGAAATTATTAAAACGAAAATTAACACAATTCAAAGCTCGTAAGAGAACTTACCAAACAAATTAAACATTTGTAATCCTCAGTTTCTGTGCTAGTTGCAGTTTCCCCAGTACCCTCCGCGGCTAGGGGTCGGATTCTATTCCTCAATTCCTCAATCAATTGCGTTCGACTACTCGGTTCCGCATCTGAAGTACTCACATTGCTATCACTTTCAATGATTATTTCCATGGTGACCTCAACATCACCGCTAGAATTAACAGTAGCGACCTGAGATTGTGCCCCTTCTTTTTTATTAATTTTCTTTTCTTGGGAATTTTTGATAACAACATCGGATTCTGTGTATTGAGATGGACCAAATGATGATTCTTCAGGTTCATCACCATCAACAATAACATCATCACCTTCATTATCGACTTCAGAGATCATTCTACCTGTACTACTAGCAATAGCGTTACCGCTGCTATTACTGGTTCTTCTCCTTTGATTTTCCGCCCATTCTTCTAATTCCGAATCGCCTTCAACATCTACAGTTTCATCCTCTTCATTCAAGGAACCCTGAAACTCGAATTTCAAAACAACTTCGATCTTTTTATTCGTTTCTAACGAAATTACCTTTCTGCATTGTTCTACGTGCAAGTTGAGTTCTTCTGGGGTTCTATGTAAACGTCCAACACAAATCATACAACCATCATCAGCTTTTCGTTTACGCATCTTCAGTCTTAACCGTCCTTGTCGGTTAGATTTGATCCTTTGAAAAGTCTGGAAGAGGGTTTTGGGTGTTGAGGTTACAACGTGGAAGTACCTACTCACTTCCCATCGTCCCTCAGGACCAGTATCGCCTGGTAATGCAGGAGGTCGACCCGGTTCTTGTCTTCGTTTTCTAGTAGCAGCTAATCCGGTTCCACTTATTTTACATAAAACTTCTAGTTCCTGGACGAAATGAGCTTCTAAATCTCCTGGTGATATAGAAATGCCGCAAATAGGACAACTTGATGGGTCGCGCTTCTTTTTGTTAAGGCCGATGTCTGGAGAAGACAAAGTTATGATTTGAATGCAAGTTACAATAACAAGGCTCGGTAACGAATTTGGGTAAATGGTGCAGATCTTTTTTTACTATCAAAAATGACATGGGGTTCTAGTTATTAGCACGATTGGTTTAAGTAAGTAGTAATTATTTATATCAGCAACCTATTAACCAATGGCGATCATTATTGATGATGATGAAGGTAACCGTGAAGGACTATTTCTAGTATTTGTCCATTTTGCACTTTGACCATTTCAAACTGCCAATATTAAGTTACAGTATTGAACAGCGCTGTTTACTTGGAACAATTATCAATATACCAAAGAATTCCACAAAAATTATATTGTTTAACAAACGCTTCAAAAATTATATATAAACATATCCTATCAATTAGAGAAATTAGAAATCTATTTGTCATGAACAACACCACTCTTAGACGTCGAGTATTCTTCTTTTAGTACTTTTAATTTTAGTAGTCATCTAAATTATTAAAACATTTCATTAATTTTCTTAGTTGGCTACTGAAGAAATTTCTTGGCGAATTCCGGTGAAACAGCAATATGCATCTTAGATAAGTTTAAATCTCGAATCTCAAGAGGTAAACTTCATATTAGGTGGTGAACGAAGTTTAGTTTTGTTCATTGTCGTTGGACGCTTGGTTAAGTTGGGAAAATTAAAGAAAATGCGTCGTTGTGGGGTGAGAAGTGAGCAAGGAAGTGTAAAATCGGTGCCAGTTTGTGGTCTGAGTGGCGGGTGTTACGTGTAAAAACAAAGAAGCCTAAGATACAAAAATATATCAGTTTCAGCGGCGTGATCCGGGGAAAGCCGTGAAATATATTAGCATTTGTCATGTTAATAGTCGCGGGGGGGCAGATTGGCGGATTTGGGCTGAGCGAGGGCCGGGACCCGCATGTCGCCGCACCTGCGGGCATGGCGATCGCGCCTCCGACGCCGCCGCCGCCGATCCGTCAGAGGCGCACATCATTCACGGGATTAGCCGGGCTAACCTTGTTAATTGCCCGACTAGACCCGTGCCCGTGTGTACCCCAAACGTAAATCAGCACCGGCTAAAAGGGGATGAAACGGGCTTAAGTCATCACGTTGCGCTGAATTTACACCGGGGCTCGTTGCCGACCTCGCCCTAAGACACCGACCCGCCAACTCCCCAACGCCCCGCTTGATTTACACTTTCAAATGCGCATCGATTCTTGTAATCCTCATGTAAGCTTTCCAACTATTCCCACTAATTCCACCTACATTCGAAAGCGATCGCTATTGCCTAAGCGCCGCCGCATTTTTACGTTTACACCACCGCCACCGCGCCAGTGTAAAGCCCCAACTTCCTAGCACTATAACACAAATTGTCACGAGAACAGAAGCCAGAAGGAAACAATCGCAACCAATCACCTCTTCATCAACTAAAATTATCCTTGCGTCCCCAAAACAAACCGCAAATTACCCCAAAGATTTCCCGAACACTCGACAGTCGACACTATAGTTGGTCAATTTTAGCTCTCAAACCATAACACAAAATAGTTGATTGGGTTTTTGTTAAGTTGTTAATCGATTTGAATTTGTTCAAGACTGTTACCTTGCAATTCGATTTAGTACTCCTCATCCTACCTATATAGGACCCGAATAATTGGACTCCTAATAAACAATAACGATACGATTTTAATAAGAGTTTCAAGTGCGGGGAAGTTGGCGAGAGGTCTTAGAACTTTAGATTATATCCGCTATCCGTGCCTTTAGACAGACAATTTCAAACGAGTGTTGTTAAATGCTCGCTGGCCCACTTAGTGTTTATAACAGATTTAATTAATTAATTCAGGCGCTCTACAGCCTTTTCGTAATCTTACAGCCAGTTATTACTTTGTAAGTATAATAACTGTAACACTACTCGACAATTTGAAAATTAATATCTTCATAAAATGCCCCTCGCTGTGAGCTGCCATATTATTTAAGAGCGTATGTCGCCCTTATGAAAGCTTATGTTCTTAAACCGCTGCTGGCGACACAATAGCATTACCTGTGGATAGCTGGATACCCCACACGATTTATGACTCAACGTATATTATTTTTATACCATCATTTACCGCAACATGCTATATAATCAAAGAGGACGTATAAAATCTCAGTTACATGCAATTTGCGAATTTTAATCGCCACTCGACTTAAAACGACCGAACAGTCAACATAAAAAAAAACTATCGAAATGAAGTATCAAATAGTGTAAACCGCATGAATTCTGGCTCAGTGCTTTTTGAACAAGATAAATTTGAAGCGAAATTGCCTCAACCAGGGTTCACAGGTATGCATTTAGTAACATATGGTGTTAGCAGCCGAATCGCGTTATTGATAGACAGTTGTGCCACCGTATATTTGTGGATGTATATATGTATTATGTGTTGCACTCGTTTGTATTATCGTAGATTTCGACATTATTTTAGACAGGGATGGCCAGCCCGTGGCACAAGTGCCATGAAGCCTCAAACCAAGGAGTAGAAGTGGCACGTTGTAAATACGAAAAAAACTGTATTTTTTCAGAGTGATTTGGTATTCTCTTTTATTACCAAACTTCAGCAAGTAAATTTGGTATAGAGCCAAATTTATTAGAAGATTTTCATATTTTTAGTGACATTAGAAAATTGTAGTTTTTCTTACTATTTTCTCTATTGAAGAAGTAAATTAATACTTTCCGGTAATTCAAACCGATATTATTGTTCTAAAAATTACTACTTTTTCAAATAAATAGAATTTCACATGCAATTAATCAAAATTATATTGAATTTTCCAAATTTGCGTTAGTCTGCACTTAAGTACTGTTATAGGCTTAGTTCAATATATATTTGCGACAAAATGTTTAAAATCAACTGATACTCGTCTGAAAAATTTTAATCCAGCTCGCTACTACTAAAGTTAATTAACATTAATGTTCTACTAAAAAGCATGCAAATTCAAGAGCCTCATTAAACACATTCTCTATCATATTTTTAACCGGTTTTAAAAATTAAGGTGATGTAGCTGTACGAAATTTTGTAGCTTTGGCCGACAAAATGGAATCAAAAAGAAATGTCACTAATTGCGTCTGAAAAAAAAATGTATATGCAGTCCATCTTAACACCGATGTAATGCAAGTTCCATATGGCTAATTAAATTCTAAGCTTTCTCGTTAGGTCGCTGAGTGTACCAAATTAAATCTACAAATGTTAACAATAAACAATAACCGATACGATACGATGTAATTTTCAAGCTGTGGCAATTAGCACACCGTGGCTTCAAAATCTACTAAACATTTGTTTGCAAAACCGTATAACAAATATGGTTTCATTAATTATTACTAACACCCTTCACCTTTAATCCTTTGTGTTTACTTTTTAAAAAAAAATTCAAGAAACGACTTTTTAAATATTTCTTTAGCCACGTCGCTTTATCGCTAATTTTGTAAATGATGGTAATTTTGATTTTTTTTTGCCAAAAACTGTCTGCTGCTTAAGTAAGTCGCATTTTCCAGTCAAAGAATGTAAATCGTTGTTTGACAATTTTCAAAGAAGGTGCAGCTTTTTTATGAAGAGCAATGAGTGCTCTTCAGGTCGCATTATTATAAACCCATCTCGTATACGTTGTAGAATAGGTAAAGTTTTACTTTGTTAGGCGCGTCATGGAAAAATAATGAGAGTGAAGCTTTACGATGAGCGCGCAGGATGCAACAAAAATCGACAGGATGAAGTTTCTCACTAAGGATTACCAACTCAACAACTTTAATTTTACAGTTACAAGTGTCGCGTTAAATCCTCGTTTATTTAATTTCAAAACAGTGTTGCTAACACTGGAGCAATAATTGATGTATTGAAATCAATCCATAATCCGTTGAGTGAATAAAAACATTGTGTTTAGTGATTTAATTGAGAGACTTTCCTGGAAGTTTTCTTTCATTGCGTGACATTATTCGTTACTTATTAAAATGTTGAAGCCTTTATCAAACCGTGTTCAGGAGTTTGTAGAATCTTTGATGTCTTATTTTGAGGAAAATTGTAAAAGTAAAAGGTCCATTCTTCCACTTATTGATATGTAAACAGTAATAAATTAGTATTACAGCTGTGATTAGTTTTATCCAACTTCTCAACTATATTAAAATATATTTTGCATGCTGAAAAAGTTAGATCATATTTGGTTAAATAATTATTGTGAACGCAAACATGAAACTATTATCTTCTTGTAAGGAGTAGAAGCTGCCTTAGGTGTAAGTGATACAACAGTAAATACCAATGAGACTAAATGCTATATCAGAAGCAGAAATCCCTTCCTCTAATTTAATTTCGGTAGAAGAATTGAGAGTTTTCGCGGTATCAAAAAAAAATCTCTCTTTGCTGAGAGACCTGGATCGACATCAGGAACATGTAATTTCTTCCACAAGGCGGAGAATTGCAAATACTCGCAAGCGCCTTTGAAGGACCGGATATATCACTTGAGGAAGAATGGACCAACACGTAATTCAAGCTGTTAAGTTCTCATATTGAAAAAAAAATCTCAAACCAATAGTGTATTCTGAAATCGATATTTCTTTGATACTGAAGGACATCAACTTGAAAGATGTGGTCTATTCTCTGGATGAAGCATGCCACTGTGTGAATCATAAACTGATAAAAAGTTAATGAAAACCACTGTTGTCACCTCCAGGAACTCCAAAAATCATTTGATGATAAAGACAGTAACATTTCTTTGTCTTTCGTGGCTTAATTATTAAATAATAATGAATGTAGTTCCAGATATTTTTTTAATAAACGGTATGCGATAACAAATTGTAATTTTTAATTGAATTCAGATTTTACCAAACGTATTTATGATTTATTTGATTTATTTTTATTTATTTTCATTTATTTAGAGATCAACGGGTATGAACCCTTTACAAAATAATTACAAAAATTGTGCGTGGCGCAACAGATAAAATACAATACAAGGATAAATAATAATAATTCACAACGTAGCTTGAAAATAAAGTAAACAGTAAAACTGTATTGAGTGATTATTTAAAAACCATATGGCGTAGAGGAAGTAGTTATAAACAAAAATTATACATAATAACAAATTAAGTACAACGTTACAATATCACAATTCGCAATCTTTAAAAAAACCCTTGACCTGTCGCTTGAATACATTAAAATTACATGGCAAGGAATTCCAAAGTCTGAGCAGCCTAAAAGAGGGACTAGAGAAATAAAAGTTAGAGGACGTATTAGATTCCAGCAAGTGCCTCGAATTTCTCAGCTGGTACTGGAGTGTACAATGATAGTACAATTTTATTTCCATTAATTATTGGCGTGTTAAATAAAGTTAGTTTTTGTCTTATATCAAAGATGTACAACTTCTAACTCGCGTAAATAAGTACACGCATTTTTTTTTAAACCTGAACAAGTTCTAGTTGAATTGATAGCTTACCACCCATAATTTTCAGGAATTTATTTCCTTAACGACATTTAAAATGTTACAATCACCCATCATCTGCAATAAATTTTACATTGCTTCTTAGATTAAAGCTTCAATACAAGTTTAGTGCTTTTAGCTTTATTCCTTCTCACAAAAACTTGTAAATGTGTTTTGCGTTGTGCAGCAAACCATTTATACAAATCTTTCTCCGTTGTATTAGATTATAATGAGTGTTAATATAATAAGAACTTAATCTCTCTTGTTTTTGATAGAAACTAAAGTTGATTTGACCAGACCATTTGTTTTAGCAAGAACAATTATTGTAATTTTTTTCTGTATTTTTCATAACTTTCACATCTTTATGAAAGATATTTACTATTCGTGTCTACTCGTTATTTTTAGCATTTTACACTGCATTCAATCACTCCATCTTTGCTTTTTACCATACTAAAACCATTTAAGTCATTGCAAAATTAATTTTGTAATAAAAAAATGCCGCTATAAACAATTATTTTAATAATGATTTTGTACCACAAAATATTAGTTAGAACACGACGGAAATGTGGCCCACTTTGAAAAAAGATTGCCTATCCTTGTTTGAAATAATTTTCAACACAAGACTTACGTTACGTTATACGGTATATATAATAACAAATTTTTGACAAAATTGTGAGATGGAAAACATTGTAAACAAATCAAAAAAATTATTCGACATTAAATAATTTATGGGTTAAAATTTAAAATTTGCAACAGTGGGTAGTTTTAGCGACAAGAAAAAATGTAAAACATGATTTAATAAGTGTTTAAACCCGAGCAAAAACATAAACGAAACTATTATTTAAGGATGTAACATTTTTTTTCGAAATTAATTTAATAAATTTGAACCCCTGAGTTGTTTGTTCGCATCTGCAATCAAATTCGAAAAGAATTTTAACGTCGTATCTGATCAAGTCAATTTAGTTTTTTAATTAATTGACAATCTTAAAATTTTAATTTTCAAAAACTGATCGCAGTAGCTACCCATTTTAGATTTAGTTAGCGTATTTATTGATAAAATTTTAATAAAATGTAAAACATGATTTAATAAAAAAGAGAGAAGACCACACGGCATAAGTGTTTAAACCCGAGGAAAAAAATAAATGAAACAATAATTTGAGGATGTAACATTTTTCGAAATTGATTTAATAAATTTGAACCCCTGAGTTGTTTGTTAGCATCTATAATCAAATTCTTTTGACTTTTACTTTAACGTCGTGTCTGATCAAGTGGATTTAGTTTCTTAATTAATTGACAATCTTAAAATTTTAATTTTCAAAAACTGATCGCAGTAGCTACCCACTTTGGATTTAGTTAGCGTATTTATTGATAAAATTTTAATAAAATGTAAAACATGATTTAATAAAAAAGAGAGAAGACCACACGGCATAAGTGTTTAAACTCGAGGAAAAAAATAAACAAAACGATTATTTGAGGATTTAACACTTTTCGAAATGGTTTTAATAAATTTGAACCCCTGAGTTGTTTGTTAGTTAGCATCTAAATCGAATTCGTTTTACTTTTACTTTAACGTCATGTCTGATCAAGTCAATTTAGTTTCTTAATTAATTAACAATTTCAAAATCTTATAATTCAAAAACTGATCGCAGTAGCTACCCATTTTGTATTTAGTTAGCGTATTTATTGATAAAATTTTAATAAAATATAAAACATGATTTAATAAAAAAAGAGAAGACCACACGGCATAAGTGTTTAAACCCGGGGAAAAAAATAAACGAAACAATAATTTGAGGATGTAACATTTTTAGAAATTGACTTAATAAATTTGAACCCCTGAGTTGTTTGTTAGCATCTACAATCAAATTCGAAAAAAATTTTAACGTCGTATCTAATCAAGTCAATTTAGTTTTTTAATTAATTGACAATCTTAAAATTTTAATTTTCAAAACAGATTGCAGTAGCTACCCATTTTGGATTTAGTTAGCGTATTTATTGATAAAATTTTAATAAAATATAAAACATGATTTAATAAAAAAAGAGAAGACCACACGGCATAAGTGTTTAAACCCGGGGAAAAAAATAAACGAAACAATAATTTGAGGATGTAACATTTTTAGAAATTGACTTAATAAATTTGAACCCCTGAGTTGTTTGTTAGCATCTACAATCAAATTCGAAAAAAATTTTAACGTCGTATCTAATCAAGTCAATTTAGTTTTTTAATTAATTGACAATCTTAAAATTTTAATTTTCAAAACAGATTGCAGTAGCTACCCATTTTGGATTTAGTTAGCGTATTTATTGATAAAATTTTAATAAAATATAAAACATGATTTAATAAAAAAAGAGAAGACCACACGGCATAAGTGTTTAAACCCGGGGAAAAAAATAAACGAAACAATAATTTGAGGATGTAACATTTTTAGAAATTGACTTAATAAATTTGAACCCCTGAGTTGTTTGTTAGCATCTACAATCAAATTCGAAAAAAATTTTAACGTCGTATCTAATCAAGTCAATTTAGTTTTTTAATTAATTGACAATCTTAAAATTTTAATTTTCAAAACAGATTGCAGTAGCTACCCATTTTGGATTTAGTTAGCGTATTTATTGATAAAATTTTAATAAAATATAAAACATGATTTAATAAAAAAAGAGAAGACCACACGGCATAAGTGTTTAAACCCGGGGAAAAAAATAAACGAAACAATAATTTGAGGATGTAACATTTTTAGAAATTGACTTAATAAATTTGAACCCCTGAGTTGTTTGTTAGCATCTACAATCAAATTCGAAAAAAATTTTAACGTCGTATCTAATCAAGTCAATTTAGTTTTTTAATTAATTGACAATCTTAAAATTTTAATTTTCAAAACAGATTGCAGTAGCTACCCATTTTGGATTTAGTTAGCGTATTTATTGATAAAATTTTAATAAAATATAAAACATGATTTAATAAAAAAAGAGAAGACCACACGGCATAAGTGTTTAAACCCGGGGAAAAAAATAAACGAAACAATAATTTGAGGATGTAACATTTTTAGAAATTGACTTAATAAATTTGAACCCCTGAGTTGTTTGTTAGCATCTACAATCAAATTCGAAAAAAATTTTAACGTCGTATCTAATCAAGTCAATTTAGTTTTTTAATTAATTGACAATCTTAAAATTTTAATTTTCAAAACAGATTGCAGTAGCTACCCATTTTGGATTTAGTTAGCGTATTTATTGATAAAATTTTAATAAAATATAAAACATGATTTAATAAAAAAAGAGAAGACCACACGGCATAAGTGTTTAAACCCGGGGAAAAAAATAAACGAAACAATAATTTGAGGATGTAACATTTTTAGAAATTGACTTAATAAATTTGAACCCCTGAGTTGTTTGTTAGCATCTACAATCAAATTCGAAAAAAATTTTAACGTCGTATCTAATCAAGTCAATTTAGTTTTTTAATTAATTGACAATCTTAAAATTTTAATTTTCAAAACAGATTGCAGTAGCTACCCATTTTGGATTTAGTTAGCGTATTTATTGATAAAATTTTAATAAAATATAAAACATGATTTAATAAAAAAAGAGAAGACCACACGGCATAAGTGTTTAAACCCGGGGAAAAAAATAAACGAAACAATAATTTGAGGATGTAACATTTTTAGAAATTGACTTAATAAATTTGAACCCCTGAGTTGTTTGTTAGCATCTACAATCAAATTCGAAAAAAATTTTAACGTCGTATCTAATCAAGTCAATTTAGTTTTTTAATTAATTGACAATCTTAAAATTTTAATTTTCAAAACAGATTGCAGTAGCTACCCATTTTGGATTTAGTTAGCGTATTTATTGATAAAATTTTAATAAAATATAAAACATGATTTAATAAAAAAAGAGAAGACCACACGGCATAAGTGTTTAAACCCGGGGAAAAAAATAAACGAAACAATAATTTGAGGATGTAACATTTTTAGAAATTGACTTAATAAATTTGAACCCCTGAGTTGTTTGTTAGCATCTACAATCAAATTCGAAAAAAATTTTAACGTCGTATCTAATCAAGTCAATTTAGTTTTTTAATTAATTGACAATCTTAAAATTTTAATTTTCAAAACAGATTGCAGTAGCTACCCATTTTGGATTTAGTTAGCGTATTTATTGATAAAATTTTAATAAAATATAAAACATGATTTAATAAAAAAAGAGAAGACCACACGGCATAAGTGTTTAAACCCGGGGAAAAAAATAAACGAAACAATAATTTGAGGATGTAACATTTTTAGAAATTGACTTAATAAATTTGAACCCCTGAGTTGTTTGTTAGCATCTACAATCAAATTCGAAAAAAATTTTAACGTCGTATCTAATCAAGTCAATTTAGTTTTTTAATTAATTGACAATCTTAAAATTTTAATTTTCAAAACAGATTGCAGTAGCTACCCATTTTGGATTTAGTTAGCGTATTTATTGATAAAATTTTAATAAAATATAAAACATGATTTAATAAAAAAAGAGAAGACCACACGGCATAAGTGTTTAAACCCGGGGAAAAAAATAAACGAAACAATAATTTGAGGATGTAACATTTTTAGAAATTGACTTAATAAATTTGAACCCCTGAGTTGTTTGTTAGCATCTACAATCAAATTCGAAAAGAATTTTAACGTCGTATCTAATCAAGTCAATTTAGTTTTTTAATTAATTGACAATCTTAAAATCTTAATTTCCAAAACAGATTGCAGTAGCTACCCATTTTGGATTTAGTTAGCGTATTTATTGATATAATTTTAATAAAATGTAAAACATGATTTAATAAAAAAGAGAGAAGACCACACGGCATAAGTGTTTAAACTCGAGGAAAAAAATAAACAAAACGATTATTTGAGGATGTAACACTTTTCGAAATGGTTTTAATAAATTTGAACCCCTGAGTTGTTTGTTAGTTAGCATCTAAAATCGAATTTGCTTTACTTTTACTTTAACGTCGTGTCTGATCAAGTCAATTTAGTTTCTTAATTAATTAACAATTTCAAAATGTTAATTTTCAAAAACTGATCGCAGTAGCTACCCATTTTGTATTTAGTTAGCGTATTTATTGATAAAATTTTAATAAAATATAAAACATGATTTAATAAAAAAAGAGAAGACCACACGGCATAAGTGTTTAAACCCGAGGAAAAAAATAAACGAAAGAATAATTTGAGGATGTAACATTTTTAGAAATTGACTTAATAAATTTGAACCCCTGAGTTGTTTGTTAGCATCTACAATCAAATTCGAAAAGAATTTTAACGTCGTATCTAATCAAGTCAAGTTAGTTTTTTAATTAATTGACAATCTTAAAATCTTAATTTTCAAAACAGATTGCAGTAGCTACCCATTTTGGATTTAGTTAGCGTATTTATTGATAAAATTTTAATAAAATGTAAAACATGATTTAATAAAAGAGAGAGAAGACCATACGGCATAAGTGTTTAAACCCGAGGAAAAAAATAAACAAAACAATAATTTGAAGATGTAACATTTTTCGAAATTGATTTAATAAATTTGAACCCGTGAGTTGTTTGTTAGCATCTATAATCAAATTCTTTTGACTTTTACTTTAACGTCGTGTATGATCAAGTCGATTTAGTTTTTAATTAATTAACAATTTCAAAATCTTAATTTTCAAAAACTGAATGCCAGTAGCTACCCATTCTGTATTTATTGATAAAATTTGAATCTTTCAACAAAACACTATGGCAATTGGTGAAATTGTAACGAAATCAACGTCGAAATTTAACCGAATTACGGATTTTAAAGGGAATAATTTAGGTGACATAACGGCCATTTATTGAATGACGGAAATCAAGTTGATTTATTTTCTCATCACGACCTGACCACTGTCCACAAAACAAGATATTAACAAAGTTTTGATGCCGACCGGACATAGGGTAGGTGCATAAGCTATTAATTTCAACTTTGCTCCGAAACTACCCTTATTAACATAAAACACTAAGATCATGTCGCTGATTTACTAAAGCGAAATTAGTTGTGTTCGAATTTCGATTTGTATAAATATTAGAGGGGTTATCTCCTGATTGTTCCATGAAGTGACTTCGATTTATAAACAGGTATAATCAATTTGACAAGCTCTAATGATTGCAGTAATAACTAATTTGACTTAATATAGATTAGACTACTGAATATACCCACCTGTTATGTATTTATTTTTATCTAGATTATGTTTTTAATCTGACTGACAAAAAGCCATTTGACAGGTTTAAGATTGTAACATATGGCGGTTTCCATATTACATTTATATAAATTGGGCATATGCCGCAGCACTTGGATTTCTAATTTGTTCCCATTAAACGTGCATCACTCACGTCTAATTGCCTAATTGCCAAATTATCACAAAATTTCCTAAAACTGTTCGATCAACTATTTCTAATGACTGGCAGCTTTTCGTTGAGGAATTTGATACGATATACCTACAGTAATTGCGGCAATTAATTTTCGATTGGTATTTACGATTTATATATAAATTATTGGATCGAATGCGGATGCCTAATGTAAATTTATGAAGATATATTTTGGCAGTTGGAGCTGACGTGAAATATTGTTTTCTAAAATAAAGCTCGCCGGTTTTCCCGGAGAAAATATGCATATATTAGAGTTTTTCCCTGTACAGAAAAAACAAGTTTGCACGTTGGGGATTTGTTGGTGATTTGAGTTGGTGTTTAACATCAAACGGCTGCTCGCACCTCTAAAGCGTGCTAAATCCTTTCCCGGATTTGTAAACGAGTCCGGGTCTAAACGGCTGTATGTATGACTGACCATTTATCATTCCTGCACCCCCGCTCCCTCAGCTTGCAGACACCCTATTTCACCACCGTCGACGACCGCCGACCGTCATCATATGTGATTGTTGCCCATTTCCTTTGCATTTCTTCGTCTATGCTTGTTGCTGCGTTTTATTACACGTCTTTGTGTCCGCATTGTAACATGTTCAGGGCCACCATAAAACTGAATACGTCTCAAATTTATGATTCTCCATGTATCAAATTAAAAATATTGTCGTACAGTCGACTGATTAATCGCAAAGTTTTACACGCGATACTAATTATAGTTAGTGGGTTTTTTTTTCAATTTTCAATATGAGTGGTTGGTGGCGGACGATTCTTTTTTGGATGGTGATCTAGAGTTACAACCGTGTTTACAAAAATTTTAGCGGTTGAACAAATAAAGGCGGGCAGTACGTATATGAGCGTGCCAATAAAATAAATCCCTAGAAAATGTAGCAAATGTCTTAACATAAACTTGGATGCGATTGTTTCCGGACTGTGGAGTTAACAGAGCGGTTCAAGTTCGGTAAACGCAATGGCTTGTGGTCCATTTCCTCGAAACTGTTCTTCACACTCACATGTTCTCATATTCACACATCATCCACGCACGCAAACTGCCCTTATACAACCCCCCTACCCCGTATTATGTCTCTGGTATAGATATAGACTCATTTGAATATTTAAAGCCCCTTTACGCCCACTTTTTGGCCGTAATGCCTCTCTAACACAAACAGAATTATTATCCTGCTGCATCTTAATAACGGCGTCATCCGGAGAATTTTGCAAATACGTGTCGCGACCTCGTCTTTATTGGCCGTAAAATCGGCTCGTTTTAAGTCGTAATTTAATAATAAAGCAATTACGTGTGTACTTGCTGAAACGATATTGGCTGTGGTGATCGATTTGTGTATTGTGATATTTTAGCAGTCAACGCACGCCTCGCTAAAGCCGCCAATCTCCAATGGTCGCTGCAAACGGACATTCTCGCCCTCTTCCAAACATTGTTAGCCCTATAAATCCCCACGTCATTTTTTTCGAAGATTATCCCGCGTCCAGAAAAGCCACTTACAATCATACTAGTTTTATGAACACGAAACTTTCGTTTTACATCGTAAATAAAGCCCCTGAATCCAAACTGTTGTAACGTTAAGCTGTATTTTTGATCCTATCATTAGATAATTTTGCCTAAAACCGTCTTGAAATTCAACGTTACAAAATAATTTTAAACTTGTACGCTTGACCTGAGATAACTAGAAATACCTAGAGGGTGAAAACGGAGAGGGTCGCTTCAGTGGAAAAACTATTAAGTTTCGACATTTAAATCGCCATCTACATAGAGATAAGTGTTGGCTATTACAGAACTGTCAGCAGATGCGGTCCTCAAGCGGTGCCGCGGGGTATAATGGGTAATCCTGGAGATCTGCCGTTGGGGAACCGCAGAGACGCGGTGTGCAAAGGATTTGTGAAATGTAATTGGTTCAGCTGGTCCCGACACGCCGGAATCATCAATAGCTCATCAGATTGAACGTCCAACCTGAACCAATTTTTTTCTTTTCGTTTAGAAGGTTGTTAACCAATCACCATATTAACACATATCGCAGAATCACAGTTCGAGAGACGAGACAACAAGAAACAACTTATGGAATTTCTTCAAAATTTAATTATATAATAAGAAAAATTACTAAATTAACTGGAATAAAATGCGTGACTTATCTAATAGTAGAAGAAAATTTTCTACAAAATTTAATGATTTCGTGTACGAGAAGCTACAAGTCTATTTTTTGATTGAGTATGCTTGGGATGAAAAATCCACTTGTCGTCAAAAAATCGCCCCGTGCAAGATTGGAAAAAATAACAAAAATCGAAATGGTACATTTTCCTTTGCCACAAAATATTTTTCGACTTTATGAATATTATTAATAAAAAACTTTTTGAACTCATGCACTTTCGAGTTTCCATAAGTAATTTCGGTTAATTTTTGACAAAGAATCTACAAAAAAATTGAGTAAAATATGAACATTCTCAAATATGGCAATATTGATTCAATTGTAACTGTAATCATCATTTTCCACTTTCCATTTATAAACAAATAAATATTTATACTCTTTTTGAAGTGTTAGACCATTTTTCCAAATGTAAGTTTGGTATCTGGCTCTCCAACAATGTTGGCGTAAGTTGTCTCTCGTAGGTGGCACTTTTTGCAAATACTTCAAAAGTAGACAATAAATGTAATTTGTTTATTATTTCATTAATTACAAAAAACTGGCTGGTGGTTTTAAGTGTCAACGTAAATTGGCAAATTGGTAAGGGATTTGTAATCCATACAAGTTGATAATCTTTAGGGTATCTTTGGCTCGTATCATCCAAAAAATATCTTTAAAGTACATTAACGAAAGTAAAACATTTGTATTGCGACATTCTTCGTCTTTTTGTATTCTTTTAGCTTAATTCATAAATAGAATAAGAAAAAATTAAACACATTTAATATTCTATATAGTACAAAAATTGAATGTTTCGGATATTTGCTATGAAAGAGAAAGTTGAAAAAAATACAGAAGCAAAAATAATTTTTTTTAAAAGATTTAAAAGTAACTTGTGTTGCTTTTGAAAGATTTTGAGTTTGAATTACGTTATGTAATAAGTTTTGATTTTTTTTAGCGAAAATATAATAGTTTATTACATATTTTACACTTTATATGCAATCAATTCAAAAACTTAAGATATCACAAAAATTTTGTGTATTGCATTGATCTATTTATTTATTAAATGATAGGACAACAGAACTACTCGCTTCTAAAGCTATAGAATATGGTGTAAGTTCATTTTTGAAAATTTATAGAATGGTAATAACTCTACACATTTTCTTGTTGCCAAGTTATATTGTAAAGTATTTTATCCATCATGCAATTTGTATAAATCTATGATAAAATTTGCAACCAGAGTCCTAAAGAATTATTTTCTTTTACAAATGTAGACAGTAAAAATATTTCATCAGCACTGCAGTCTATTTTAATCTTGATATAGATGTGAGTCTAACTTTATTTCTCTAAATACAAAAAGTGTCTATAAGTAGATCTAGACGTACACAGTAAAAAAATTATTTCTTGAAGTTTCAATTTATTTTCACATTCAAATTTAGTTCAATATTATAGATAACAGAAGCTACAATTAAGTTAAACAACACTATTGGTTAACTTTTGAATTGTTATTTCGAATCTGACAATAATTTGTGTTTAATGTTTCGTTAGCTAACTACGCTTCTTACTTTAGTCAAATTAATAATTTATAAAGTTATTTTAATGTCAAATATATAAACTAATTCGACAAAATTTGGTGTTGATTTGCAAAAACCATTGTAAAGTTGTCAACTCTTTTGTAATATTATTTACATATTTGTGAATTTTCTACATTTATTTCTGATTAGATTCACAAAAATTAAAACGTATCTGGTTGGCATTGCTTATTGTTAATTTGGTAAGTTTATTGGCCATAAATATGTTTATTAATGGCACCTAACATTTTTGCTTATGTCGATGTAGCAATTTATGTTTTGAGTAATTCATCGATAGGCACATATCGCTTCCGGAATTTGACGAAGACGACACAAACTCCAATTTCCTGATTCAACAGGCACCAGTTGGTGCGATGCTGGATGCTGCAGTTGAGTAAAGCAATTTCTTTATGCATGTAGTGATCAGACTTGAGTAGTGGTCTCAGAAGTCAAGACGCCACTGTTTCAGGTCACCCAGAGCCAAAATTATATTTTAGGTTACAATTTGATCAACCACCATCTACGTATAAAGACATAGCAACAAATAAGTAAAAGTTTACAGTGATGGTTTTAGTGTGACTATTTATACGTCGGTGCAACATATAGAATTATATAGAAAATTTTGAATTTGCACAAAACTTGATATTAGAAATACATAAATGCCAAGGAACGATCTAAAACAAAAGGAAAAAGGAACATTTGGGTTTGCACAAAACAAGATATTGATTTTCGAGATATATAAATAGCAAGGGATGCGTCTGCACAATTACAAAAAAATTTCGTAAATTTGAATTTATGCAAATTATAACTAAATTTCTAGTTAAGAAAATATTTCCAACTGCCGAAAATGAAGACTTCATTTTGCGAGATGAGTGTGGTGTCAATTTTCGAAGCGATTTTGGTGAAGAATTTATTAAGATATTTTCAAAAGGGATACTTATCAAAGTTTGTCAAAGTTAGTTTTTTGTTGTGCCCATCTAGGTATTAGGTATTGAAAGTTATAAACTTTTATGGTCAAATTAAACAAATTTAGCATCAACTGATACGAATCAAAATTTTGAAGATTTATTACACACACGATTATATCTGACATATCATATTCTGCTTTTGTCACAAACTTGAAAAGAGATTTTGAGCCTGACTATTCACCATTACGACCTCTCATGCTCAAAGAGAAATTTTTCACAAAGTTAAATTATATGTCACCATTTATAAAAAAAATATTTCAGATCCTTTACAAATACACAAAAAAAGTCGTTGGTGGCAAAGAAGTATGTCGACTTTACACTAATTTCCACAATTTAAACGACAAGTACCGAAAAAATTGGTAAATCTTGTGGTTAGCTATTTGTTAACTTTATTTCCAAAACTTTGTATGCCATCTGTATCTTCCCAAAATTAAGGAATTCAGGGAGCACAGAAGGTTTTGTAAAACCGTTGTATGATTATGTATGATAATCTATACACAATCGTAAAACTTAATTATTTTTAATGTTAGAACTTATTATTATTATTATTATATTATGATCCAGTAACGCATGGAGGAGTTTTAACCACAAAATTGGGAACAAAATATGAATAAATATCAATTATCGTTACTTTGTTAATGGTACGTTTTCTATTTGTCATGTTTGAATCAAAATGTGTCGTAATTTGCGTTTTTCAGTAATTTTAAGGGTTGTAATTTCGTCTAATTTACGTCTTTTTAGATTTAAGTTTGTTGTGTGTCAGCATTATATTAAACAATAAACTAGGGATAATTGTACTCAATCTTCATTTCAATTGCCTGATGCACTTTGCTAATTTAGCAACAATCGTTTGTGAATTAACAAGAATATTTTGCATATTTGAACAATTATAATTAGTGAATATTAATTTTTTCTTTATGAATTTTACCAGATAGTTTAGATAATTTAGCTTGAATAGAAAAGGTTTCAATCTAAATCTGTTGCTATTCTAGAATAAAAGTTTATTAAAGTAACATTATAATAGAAATGCTTCGGAATAAATAAAAAATTTAGTTTACCAATTGATTTTTATTTTCACAACAAACTGCTTGTGACTAAAGATATACATACATAGCTTAGTACAAACTAATCAATTAAATATTGCTACATACAATTGTTAAAAATATACAAAAAAAATTTACCGAATAAATTTTATTTTGCAACGTAACAATTAACATTTTACTAAACAAAATTTGATTAGGTAACAAAAATAAGTTTTGTCACTTACTAGAAGTTCCAGTGGTCCGTATAATCCAAATACTCTTGTTAATATCCTGTCAATATTAGCAACAGATTTTATACATTGAATAATATAAAATTCGTTATTTTTAATAAAAGTCAATCTTTTGTTGCTTATTCAGTTGTAAAATAAAAACATTTTTGTTTGCACTATGTGATACTTTTAAGTTTTAAAATAATTGCTAATATGAATATGGGATTGCGGTCATTGCCGGAAACAGCGGATGGCAGCGGTATATTCCTTATTAGTCTAAATAATTTTAAAATTTAAAAAGCATTAAAATCGTAATGCATCAGGCTAAAACAACTATGTAGTTTTTTTTATTAAGCTAATAATTATCAAAATAATCGAGTGTAAACAAATTTAAAATTTGTAATTTCTACAACTCTTTGTGTACTAGAAATATTCAAAGTGACGTACTGGAGTTTCTTTCAAGTTAACATGGATTACTTATGATAACCCAAATGTGGCCAATTTTTTTATATTATTTATAACATTGACATAAAGTCGAAAAGTATTTTGTTACGAGGCTAATAGAACAGGTTACCATTTCAATTTTTGTTGTTGTTTTACAAAACCACCCCTGCTTGGGGTGATTATTTACAACAGGTGGACTTTTCGTTCACAAAACATACTCTATCGAAGAAATGGTTTCGCGACTCTTTACCTTTTCGTGGACCCGGAAGTCACGACAGAGATTTTATTTTCGTATATCATAAAGTTAACGTAATTTAATATTGGGCAGTTGAATTGAAATTTTTGGTGTGACGTGAAAAATGAAGCAAAAATTTATAAAAGAAAAAATAGAGAAAGTGATTAAAAAAACAGCAAATGTAATTTAATATTTAAAAACCGATTAATTGAGGTGTTTTTTTTTAATTTACAACAAATTTGGCGATAACTTTAAAAACACGAACACGTTATTTATAAACGTAGTTTAAAATTTCCTGATATTGTCTATTGGTACATATTTCAGTGGCGTTTCAGTTGACTTATCAAATTTTCAAGTAAATAGCAAAATCGTCGATTGACATTTACAATCGATGGTGCAATGGTGGTTTACTAAAATTTTGTGGGTGAAAGCGGTTTGATTGAACAATTAAAAAGCGGCAGATTGCCTGGTCGCAGTTATGAAATGAGTTCAGTTCCTCAATAGCGGTCTACTGATGGAACTAACGGCAAACCTATGGTGCGGCCGCTGCGACTAGTTCCGAAATGAATTAAGTTTGCCGATTAAGGGACCCCTCGTGTAGAGAGTTAGTATAACTGATGCGCGTATTGTCAAACTTTTCTTATTGTTGCAAGATGTTATGTGGTTAAGAATCTTCAACGCCCAGTTTTTATTAATCCTGCTCGTCCAAACAACACCCCGTTTAAAACATTGTTATTTTACGATACGAATGCGAATACATAAACGCTTGGCTTATGCCTTTTTGGATATATTGTAGATTGTAAAACATATTAAGCTTTCTAGCTGACACCGTTTATATGTTCGTCTCTCGTCAAGTTTTATGGCCATGACGAGCTTTTCGATCTTTTGCCCATCACAATAGATTCGTCAGACCCAAATCCCACTCCTGCCACTTGACCGGCTTGCTTGTTCTGTTATTTACGACCGGAATATCTCGAATTAGCAAGAGTAACAGCAATAATCACGATTACGAACATGGAACAATTCTGGGGTGGATAACATACAAAAAGGGTTGTTGGTGTAAAAAGCAGTAAGTCTCCCATTAGTGGGGTCAGTGTTCGGTGATCGATCTCTCGAAAGCGTAAATAGGTAAATGGGGAGGTTGAGGATTTTGCGAGATGTCAATCCTGCTAATGATACCACACGACCGCACCAAATTACCCCGCCGTTGCCGCTGTGAGGTGAGGGGAACCCCTGGAACCATATGGCGCCTATGAGAGTTAGTTTTCCCGTTTGTAATATTCCTAATGACGAACACACGCGCGGCTCGTCTGCTGCACTACACCAGGAAGCACACGTACTGCATGAAAACGCAACTTTTCGCGGCTTGGGCACCCCCGCGAGGTGAGAAACAGCCCCCGTAATGAACCGCTTGATCGTCGGGGGGTAGATCGATGTAGCCGCGAGGGCTGCGAAATTAATAAACGATTTCGCATAGTTCGATTGGAAAACAAACTTTCTTTCTTTCTTTCCGGACCATTATTAATTTTTTTAATAAGTAGAAAAAAGATAAGCAAAAATGCAAATTATTTTCATTAAAACGCCACCGAACCTTTCACGCCGATATTGAATTGAAAGGTTTCTCCCATCAACTTGAACAATTTTCATGGCACCGTCGACAATTTTACATCGCGTTATAGGAATATTATTAGAGAGTTGTTATTGAAATGTAGAAAAACTAATGGCGGGATTAGTTGTAACGTGTGGTCTGGATGGGTTAGTCTTGGGTCCAAAACGCAGGATTAATTGCTTGAAATTAACCCTTCCGTTAATTTTAAAGAGCCATAAATCTCGAACCTTCATTTGCTATGGTCGATTGAAGCATCGCCACAGTCAAGCACGCAATCATACGTATAAGGACAGCTGTTGCAACCCTCCAAGATACCGCTCCAAACTCACTCCCAACCAAGTCGTTTATTAAGCAAAAGAAGTTAATTTTTTTATATTCCTAATTGTGTGGAATCGATAAAGCGGTAAAAGAAAAAGTAACAATTTCGTCTCTTTGAGTCAGTAACATAGGGAGCTAATAGAATTTTCTCCTTTTTCGTAATCCCCTGTTTAGCATATGACTCGCACTTGATCTGGAGAAAACTCAAATATTTGTCGGCATTTTAAACAGGGAGAACGGAGGGTTGAAAGAACCGCGAACAAGCTTTACCTTGCTGTTAGTGGATCAAATGCGCCAATTTATTCAAGCTTTTATGAATAAATTACTGTATAGGGATTCTTGCCAGTTGCCTTTTCTAATGTGAGAGAACCATTTGATTCTTGAGGCATTGGTAATGCGATTAGGGATCGATCCATTTCTGGACCGGAATACGAATTGAATTAGCCGTGCGGCCACCGATCAAATCGGGCTAATTGAGAGATACGAGCCGGCTGTTCGAATGACTAGCAATAGCAATTGACCAAATAACTGGAGGAATTTCAAGAAAACTAACTCAATCCCAATTTTATCATCAAACCAGTTGTTTTAAATTTTTGTGAACGTACGGTAGAATGATATCGATGTGGCTGACATTGTAAGAAAAACCCCTCCGTTGGGGGATCAGTTTGTCTCAGGCCTGTCAGTCGAGTTGACCGAATGATCCGCGTTGACATTCAAATTTTTCCCAGCTTTGAATACATTGGAAATATAATAAAAGCGAGCAACGTCGTCTTAGATGTGACATGGAGATATCATCGGCGGCGACACTAGGACGAGAACAAACTTTTACAAAGGGACATAAATGGTAGATGTAGTTGGATGGAAGTACCTCCCCTCTCATTAGGATGTTGATAATTTTCATTTAAGTTTCACAAAGGAAAAAAATATTTTTGAATAATTACAGTAACGAACTTGATTTTTTTTCATCATTACTTCATCATTCATTGCGCTTAAAGAACATTTTTAACCGGTGCAAGAGGGACAAATTTCAATTTTAAGTTCTTGTGGTTATCCTTTTTGTTGACTCGCAAGTCGAAGCCTTATATGTCTGTTTCTATGTGGATGATGCAGATTGGTGAGTAGATTGAGTTTTGAGCAAATACTGTTATAATGGCTCAATTGTTTTTTAATCTGATGTTAAAGTGCAGCGGAAGCAGACAGCGCTCACATTTCTGTAGTAGAAAGCGGAGTGAGAAAGGGGAAATGAGAAACGTAGATGCAACTGCCGCCGATCATCAAACCAACGTGGCAGAAAAATGAAAAGCTAAATCCGGTTATCATAGCAATTTCCACGCCGCTCCGTGGCAAAGTGGAGCAAATTCGTTGAGCGAGAGAAGCTACCTTTGCTCTGCACTCAAGCATTAAACCCTGCGGCTGCACCACCACCACCAACCGCCAAGACAGGACTCGTCAATCAGTTTTCAAAATCCAACGTTAAAAATCTGAAGTATTAAGGTTTGAAAAACTGAAAGTAACTTGCTAACGATGAAAATTTGTAACCCTGTACCCTGCAGTCACATGTCATCGCCTAATCTGACCGCATATACCTATTCTATTACTTTAATTGCCTTAACACGTGTTCCTCTCATTGGGATTTAATATTCACCGCAGTTGCCGTGCCGGCGGCGGCAACGTTTAAGCACGCGATCATTTTAATAGGGAATTAGCCGGCATAACCGCTCTCATCAAATCAATTACGGCAAGATTTAACAACAAATATACACTGAATTACACCATTTTACAGCCTGCACCCGCTTTAAAGCCCCTCGCGTCGAAATTTAATCTCATGACATCTACAACAAAGCAATACAATAAATTACCGATATAAAACAATATGAAAGCGCTGCGGAATGCGCTAGTCTTTGCATTCCTTTCCCGGTGTCATCCCTCGCAGCCCAATTGCTATTGCCGGACGGACGGGACGGGGGAGATCCGAACCCCGGACACAGTCACATCGAATTTCAACGAATGTCACACAAATGTTTGAGTTGTCAACTAATAATATAACAGCGAAATTTTATTTCAAGTAAAAACTGTAAAATTTTTGTTTCAATAATTTTCCCCAATAACTTAAAAGTTTGCATAATTATTTTTGGGGTTGAATTGGATTTAGTTTCCCGTGTTTTGGGTGTGATGCCAAAATTTGCGTTGAGTTGCCGCCGCCGCCGGGACTATGCGAACACTCCGCATCTATCAGGATCCGCGACAGCTCCCACAGGATGATTTATCTTTCATGTCACCGCGACGCCACTGACGCGACATGCCTCATCGCCAAATAACCTATCGTTCTCTCAATTGAATCGATGTAATTTTTTATTAGTTTATAATTGTTTTAACAGTGAGAATTGGTTGGATTTATTTACTATAAACAATAACGTTTTGACAGTTATATTGGAACGATACGAAAGCAACAAGTCATTTTCATTTATCAACCAAACTCTCTGCCCCCCCGTGTCGAACGTTAATACGCATCGTTGAATTTACGCCAAATATTCAATTTCCTTATTGCCTCGAGTTTTATTGATCTTTATTCGCCAATTACCCACGAAAGAAACTTCAAAAAGCCGCCGACCATGCGAGCAACCAAAGTGCCAATCACTCACGCTACGTAAAAGCAAAAACCATCATTGATTGGTCAAAAATTTAACTTAAAAGTAACTGGTGACAGCACTATTTCGTAAGATAAAACTAATTAAAACTTCACCCCTCTCTTCTTAAACGTATAAATCTTGAACTTAACGCTTGAACAGGGTTGAATTGGGGGAATAAAAATATCCAATATCTTTAACACTTTACGTTTCACAGAACTCTTAATTATCTAGCCAAAGCGAATTGCATGCAATGAATAGGTAACTTGTAAAAATTTTACGTGATTATTGAAAACAATTTAAAAGAAATTCAGTGGGAAAGTTATATTAAATTAACATTTACAGAGTGCAATTTACGCTTAATTATAGTATTGCGGGCAGATATTTACATGCAACAAAAACGGAGATAGATGTCGCAAAGAACGGCAATTGAATGTTTAATGAATGCCAGGATATAACCGTAAGTAGAGGATTGTTTGCATTGTTATTAATTGTTATGTGCATCACAAGTACATTGTTGAAAAATCGCCTTTTTATAATGAAAAGGATTTTAATTAATGATTAACTTCAACTCAATACCTTAAAATTAATTGGTGAATTAGTGTACACGTTTTTCTGCTTTGGACAATTGAAAGAAATTTTTTCTACTGTCAACAGGGAAACAAAACTAGCTTTTAGCTTATTATTACTTGTCCATTCGTATTTAATTATTACTAGCAACATTTTTCCTATTACCAATTTTTAATTTTGTTAGTAACTTCTCTTAATATCTCTTTGTTTCAGTTATTGTGGAAAATGGTTCAGTATGTTTTTATTGGTTTATAACCTTCAATTTGATATTAACATGTTCTTCTAATACTTTTATTGGAGATTCAAAATCAGACATTTTAATTTGACCTGCTGACATATATTTTAATTAAACCAAAGTTGCATTTTTTCAGTATTTTTTTTCTTTTTTCTAGTTATTATCATTCTGCTAGACCCCTGTAATAGGTTTTTAGCGTTGAAGTCACATTAAATAATAAAATATAATAAATATTCTCTTAGAAGAAAATGACCACTTTTTCGCTATAACTAGCTTCTTCCAGAAATAATTAAATAATTTTGTAAAAGTTTCTAAATTTAGTTTTTCTTGATCTAAAACTTGAATCGATTCGATTTAAGTAGACAAACTTAACGCACTAATTTATTTGATTAAAGAAGTAAGTCAATATATTATAATTAAATAGTAAACAAAATTCTTTTACTGTTCATTGGTGCAAATAGAAGATATAAAGTACAGACATAATGTAAATATAGAATTTTTTTTAAATTAAATCTTATTTTTGATCTAGCCATATGATTTAAATATTTTCAACAATCTTCAGGAGTATTAAATTAAATTTAATTTACTTTTCGTTGTTTAATTGTCGACTTCCAACAAAAATGCATTGTTTATTTTTTTCCTTTTGTTTGATGGACTATTTTAAGGCAATGCCAATAAAATAATGACACAATTAGTTGCCAAACATTTTTGTACTATTACAAGTGGCGGAGGCGCCGGGTGAATAACGATGAAACGCCATTAATTCCGCAATATCAACAACAAAATATTTGGTAGAAATCGGCTCTGATTCCTTTCAGTCTAAATGCAAAATACAAAATTAAAATTTGCGTCAGAAAAACTGCATTAACTATCTTTGTTTCAATTAATTCGAATGGTGATAGGAGAAATAAATTTTTATAAACTTAACATTTGTACTTTTGCTTTATCATACGTCATTTAATTTTATTGTACATATTGAAATAACGTGTACAAATGGTGGAAGTAATAAGAGAATGCCGTTGAACGTCGAGATTGTGGCTTAAAATATATTTCATTATTAAACGCAGGTAAAAGCAAACACAAATGGCGGAGGCGCCGGGTGAATAATGTTGAAATTAATTTTATTTTGCAATATCAACAACAAAATATTTGTAGGAAATTGCACCTGATTTATTTGAGTCAAAGATATATGGTATCTCTCAAAATTTGGAAGACACAATTCAAATTTAGGTCAAGAAAACTGCGTTAACTATCATTGTTTCAACCAATTCAGATGGTGACAGGAGAAATTAATTTTTATAAACTTAACGTTTATACTTTTGCTTTTAATTTTATTGCACATGTTAAAATAACGTGTACAAATGGTGGAGGCGCCGATGAAATGACGTTAACATTCTGAGATTGTGGCTTAAAGTATATTTCATTATTAAACGCACGTAAAAGCAAACACTAATGGCGGAGGCGCCGGGTGAATAATGTTGAAATTAATTTTATTTTGCAATATCAACAACAAAATATTTGTAGGAAATTGCACCTGATTTATTTGAGTCAAAGATATATGGTATCTCTCAAAATTTGGAAGACACAATTCAAATTTAGGTCAAGAAAACTGCGTTAACTATCATTGTTTCAACCAATTCAGATGGTGACAGGAGAAATTAATTTTTATAAACTTAACGTTTATACTTTTGCTTTTAATTTTATTGCACATGTTAAAATAACGTGTACAAATGGTGGAGGCGCCGATGAAATGGCGTTAACATTCTGAGATTGTGGCTTAAAGTATATTTCAATATTAAATGTAAGTAAAAACAGACACAAGTGGCAAAAACAAAATACTTGTAACAAATAGGCCCGGAATCTTTTCATTCTGAGATATAAGCTATCGCTTAAAATACGGACAACAAAATAAAAATTTGCTAATACCACAGAAAAATTGCGTTAACTATCTTTATTGTAACTAATATGAATGGTGGCAGGAGAAATAAAATTTTATAAACTTAACGTTTGTACTTTTGCCTTAACTTACCTTACTAAATTTTATTGTGCGTATTAAAATAACGTGTACAAATGGTGGAGACGCCATGAGAATGACGTTAACCTTCTGAGATTGCGGCTTAAAGTATATTTCAATATTAAATGTAGGTAAAACGAGCACAAATGGCGGAGACGTCGGGTGAATTACGTTGATTTGCCATTAATTGTACCATATCAATAACAAAATACTTTCAACAAATTATCGTTGATTTAGTTTAGTTTAAGATATAAACTAGCTCTAAAAATTCAAAGTGACATCACAAAAACTAAAATAATTTTCTATAAACTTAACATTTGTAGTTTTGTCTTAACATACGTCACTTATTTAAATTGTACATGTTAAATTAACGTGTACAAATGGTGGAGGCGCCGGGAGAATGTCGGCAACCTTTTGAGATTGCGGCTATTAATATATTTCAATATTAAATGCAGATAACAACGAGCACAAATAGCGGAGGCGCTGGGTGAATAACGTTGAAACTCTATTAATTATTATAAAATATTAACAATAAAATATTTGTAATAAATCAGTCCTGATTTCTTTCAGTCTAAGATGTAAGCTATTTTTCAAAATGTGGAATACGTTATTGAAATTTCTGTCAGAAAAACTGCGTTTACTATCGTTACTACAACTAATTTGAATGGTGACAAGAGAAATAAATTTTAATAAACTTAATAATTGTACTTTCGCCTTAACATACAACACTTAATTGAATGGTGGAGGCGTCGGGAGAATGACGTCAACCTTCTGAGATTACGGGTTAAAATATATTTCAATATTAAATGCAGGTAACAACAAGCACAAATGGCGGAGGTGCCGGGTGAATAACGTTGAAACTCCATTAATTCAACAACAAAATATTTGTAGCAAATTGGCCCTGATTCCTTTCAGTCTAGGATGTAAGCGACCTTTTAAAATGTAGAATACAAAATTGAAATTTTTGTTAGAACTCCGTTAACTATCTTTGTTGCAATAAATTTGAATGGTGACAAAAGCAATAAATTTTTATAAACTTATCGTTTCTACTTCTTCCTTAACATACAACACCTAATTTAATTGTACATGTTAAAATAACGTGTAGAAATGGTGGAGGCGCCGGGTGAATGCCGTAAAATTTCTGAGATTACGGGTTAAAATATATTTTGATATTAAATGCAGGTAACAACGAGCACAAATGGTGGAAGCGTCGGATGAATAACGTTAAAGTGGTAGTAATTGTACCAGTGGCACCGTATCGGTCTTTCATTTCGGTCCAACATACATTTATCTACCCGTTAAAGTGCTGAACGCGGTGCAGAAATGGCGGAGGCGCCGGGAGAATTTTTTTGAATTACAATAAATAAGAGCGGTCTTATTTCCGGCACATTTCAGTAGTTTTAAGTTTTGTACCTTTTTCAACTTAACATAAATTATTTAATTTTACTGTCTACATGCAGAAATGGTGAAGACGCCGAGAGAATAACAAGTTACAATTATTAATTTAATGATGATAGTGTTAAAGAAGGGAAGTCGAAGTTTAGAAAAATTTTTGAATCAATTCTATAGTTTTTGAATTTTAATATTATAATTTGATCAAATAATAGGATAATTAATTGAAGAAATCGTCGTGGTTACTTTTGTAAAAGTTTGGTTTAGTACAGGTCTTGAGGTTTGAGTATCACGCGTCAGGTTTTGTTCCTGCGACACAACTTTCTCATATTGGAACAGTCAAGCTTCGTGGTCGAATTCCGTTGTTTAATCAGTAATTTGGGGGTTTCTCTGTCCGAACAATTCTGTTGGTGAGTTGATAGGTTTTTTTTCTTTTGCTAGTAATTTATCAAAAGTGTTTTGCAAAATGTTGCAGCTAGTTTTTAGTTAGGTATTTGAGCGGGGATAGGAAGGCGTGTAGCGCAATCCTGCCGGCGTGGCCAGTACAAACCACGCCTTCCTGCTATCGAACTTGCACCTGACCTGAACCATAATATTTAACTGTTATTTGTTTAAAAGCTTGTTTTACATTTACACCGCACCAGTTTCCGGTTAATGACAAGTGAAAAAATCAATAGCCAAAACCGAGTGTTTTGGCTTAATTGCACATCACCTGGATTAGCACCTGCAAAGTTGCAGGATGTGAAAAGATCGTCGTGAAGAGAGCCAAAGATTGCCTGGGGTAATCTATTGCTGTGCAAAGGGGTCATCCGATTGTAATAATAGGGTAACGCTCACTTTAGAGGGGAAATGAGACCAGAATATTTTATCTTGAATACATTATACCAAAGAGGGAATAATACGAGAAAAATATGGTATTAAGTATTAGTAGGGTATAATTCAAGCCAAGAAATCACACCACAGGTGCAACGCGTACATCTACATTTTAGATTGCCACTCGTGTTTTCAATTGCAATTTGCTATTCATAAGCCGCTCTTAAGGGTGTTTTTTTTATCCTCAACACCACCGTCCGCATCACTGATGCAATTTTCGATTTAGTACTGAGCTGATGATGAAAGCTTATAGGTGTCCATGCACGCTAAAATGCTAAAAACCGACAAGCTGTCACCAATATTGTGTACAATTTACTGTTCCATAATACGTTCTGGGCGATATTAAAATTTGTCGTGATTGATGGAACTTAGACAACAAACGCTTATAGAATAGAAAAGTGATGGGGAGCGCAGTCTCGCCCAGCAAACCTTTTATTGTATACAGGAACGATGACGTTTTTTGCCCTGAACTCAAATTTATTAGGTTATTTTGTTCATCAGCTCGCCACAAGATTTTTTCACTTTTATTAAACTTTGTCGTCTTAACTACAAAAGACCAGCAAAGGACTCACTGATTTAAACGATAAATTATGCTTATTATTAAAACCCAAAATTTTATTCCACAACCACCACTAAATAAAGATGTCCCCACAAATTTCTGAAATTTCAAGATATTTTAAATTTTAAGTATCGAACTATGTGGCAAAACTTTTTCTTGAGACTACTCAGAGCTACTTCATAAAACTTTGGTACGTAACAATTTTGTCAATTAAATTCTTAATATAGAAATAAGCAAGTTGGGAGGATGAAAATGGATAACTACTACTCTGTATCAAAGGGAATCCCCAAAAAGATCTTTAAAATATAAAGAATTAAAAAGAATATTATCTGAAAATAAGAAATAGCTTCAGCGATTTCAAAGTTCAATATTTTTCTTCAGAAACTTGACTTTGCAAAGGAAAATTTAGAGAATTGCTAAACTAAAGTAGAAATAGTATACGCAGGAGCATTGTATATGGATTATTAAATAATCATACAACGGTAGAAGGAACCATTAAAGTGGTCATAGAAATTTAACATTTTAGAAATATTATCGTTTACACCACCAAAGATTGTTCAAAAAAACACAATAGAGAATCTTCAAAAACTAATACAAGTACAGGGAATTTTATATTTTACAAGAATTGGAAGTTCAGAAACTCAATTTTTGCTATCAAAAATTTATGAAAATTAAGAAAGTTGGTAGTGGTAGCAGTTTCAAAAATCCAACTTTAATTTACTAGATAACTCTATAGAAAACAATGCAGCAAAAAATAAATGAAATCCCACTTGCTGAAGTTAAAAAAATCAAAACAAACTATATCATGGTTTTAATAGAATTTCAGTTAAAGTCTTAAAACATATATCCACCAAATTTGAAGAATAGAGAGAAAACACAACTAGGATTTCGTAAATGTTTTTTTATATCCAAGTATTGAACGTATCTGAATAAATTGTTATAATAATTGGATAAAATACAATAAAAAAATTGACTGAAGCACTGTTGATGACTAGAGCAACATTTAAAGATGCCGAAAATTTATAGTTTTTCTTTTGGAATCCCACTTGGTGAAGTAAAAAGAATCAAAACGAGCAATCTCATGGTTTTAATAGAATTTCAGTTAAAATCCTAAAACATTTATATCGACCAAATTTGAAGAATAGAGAGAAAACACAACTAGGATTTCGTAAATGTTTTTTAATATCCAAGTATTGAACGTATCTGAATAAATTGTTATAATAATTGGATAAGATACAATAAAAAAATTGACTGAAGCACTGTTGATGACTAGAGCAACATTTAAAGATGCCGAAAATTTATAGTTTTTCTTTTGGAATCCCACTTGGTGAAGTAAAAATGAATCGAAACGAGCAATCTCATGGTTTTAATAGAATTTCAGTTAAAATCCTAAAACATTTATATCGACCAAATTTGAAGAATAGAGAGAAAACACAACTAGGATTTCGTAAATGTTTTTTAATATCCAAGTATTGAACGTATCTGAATAAATTGTTATAATAATTGGATAAGATACAATAAAAAAATTGACTGAAGCACTGTTGATGACTAGAGCAACATTTAAAGATGCCGAAAATTTATAGTTTTTCTTTTGGAATCCCACTTGGTGAAGTAAAAAGAATCAAAACGAGCAATCTCATGGTTTTAATAGAATTTCAGTTAAAATCCTAAAACATTTATATCGACCAAATTTGAAGAATAGAGAGAAAACACAACTAGGATTTCGTAAATGTTTTTTAATATCCAAGTATTGAACGTATCTGAATAAATTGTTATAATAATTGGATAAGATACAATAAAAAAATTGACTGAAGCACTGTTGATGACTAGAGCAACATTTAAAGATGCCGAAAATTTATAGTTTTTCTTTTGGAATCCCACTTGGTGAAGTAAAAAGAATCAAAACGAGCAATCTCATGGTTTTAATAGAATTTCAGTTAAAATCCTAAAACATTTATATCGACCAAATTTGAAGAATAGAGAGAAAACACAACTAGGATTTCGTAAATGTTTTTTTATATCCAAGTATTGAACGTATCTGAATAAATTGTTATAATAATTGGATAAGATACAATAAAAAAATTGACTGAAGCACTGTTGATGACTAGAGCAACATTTAAAGATGCCGAAAATTTATAGTTTTTCTTTTGGAATCCCACTTGGTGAAGTAAAAATGAATCGAAACGAGCAATCTCAAGGTTTTAATAGAATTTCAGTTAAAATCCTAAAACATTTATATCGACCAAATTTGGAGAATAGAAAGGAAACACAACGAGGATTTTGTAAATGTTTTTTTATATTCAGGTATTGAACGTATCTAAGTAAATTGTTATAATAATTGGATAAAATACAATAAAAAGATTGACTAAAACTCTGTTGGTGAGTAGAGTAACATTTAAAGATGCCAAAAATGTATTGTTTTTTTTATTGGTTTTGTTGGGGATAATTAAGAAACTGATTGATAGCTTCTTTCTAAAGCATAACACGTTGTCAGTGTCTTAACGTGCCTGGTATCTTACTAACAGTAATTATAGCTGTTACCTCATGATATAAATGAAGATATTATTTGTTAGTGACGTTGCTATGTGAGAATCGTAATTTTTAACGACTTGGTAATATTTGTTGGATGATGATTATTGAGGGAATGGTTTATGGTTGCGGTGGTTGAAATTAATTATAAATCGGTGGAGCTTTTGAGTTTCCCGTGCGTCGGTTAGGCATATGAAATCGTCGACCGTTGATGCGGAATAACCCCTATAACATAGAGTAATAATCTGGTGAAAATCGCATTCCTGGGCGATGATAAATACAAGCTCCCGCAATATCTTCTTCCAAATAAAAGGTCCATTTTACAAATGTTATCACTGCAATATATTTATAGGCCGTAACAATCCCTCCCCCTGTATCATTTCATTTCACTCATTTCGGTAATGTTTTGTAAATTTATGTCCCCGAATATTAGGTCGTGGTTGTGACAGCGCGGTTGCGAAGGTATATTTCCTTTGCGGTTTCTGCAATAACCGTCGTCTTACTTTCCTAAATAAATGTCAATGATTTAAACGGGATTATTATTGCCAGAGGGGCGCCCTCCACTTTTCATTCTTATACCACAAATATCAACGTACAACCCAATTAGTGTCACCACCCAATCCCATAAAGTTTGTACCAACTCCAGTATCACCCAACAAAATCGTCAGATCAGAAATCAGAATCGAGGGTAAACAGTTCCCTTATTTCAAGGAGCTTTACCCGACTGTAAGCCGGTAAAGTGACAACACGACACTCCCCTCCTTTTTTAATTTAATCAGTGCCTGAATGAGCTAACTTTTCATTTATTTTTATACTTTGCGACTGCTCCTTATTGCTTCAAAACACTTCACCCCCTCCTCGTCGCTCATTACCTCCCTTAATTTTGCACTTATTCCACAATCTCAACCGTTTCAGTGCCTGCTAATTAGTCATCATTGAAATTTAGGAAAGTCTTCAGTGTTATTTTTATAAAATCATGTGAGTGTGGGGTGATGCATGATAAATCTCAGGGATTTATTGGTAGCAATTTATTGGAATCCCCGCGAAACAAAGGAGGATCTCCATGTGAAGCCTTATTTAGATTTTCAGTGAGTTTGCAGCCGGGATAGTTTAAATTTAAAAGTACAAAGAGAGGGTCGAAAGAATGCGGCGATATTTTAGAATGTTATCTGGATTGGAAGTATCGGACGTGGTGCTACAATGTACGTAATATGTTGGGTATGCTGTCTAGATATACTTGTTAGCCTAGCAGGGAAGGCGGCGCAAGGCGGAGCTTCCAAAGACGGTCGAATGTGGAAGCAGACGCCGGCGTCGGGACGTCCGATCCGAACGTAAAGACGCCCGTTGAACTTTTCGCGAATTTGCGCTAAAACACAAAACAACCACCCCCGCCATTTTTCTAAAGTGACCTCTTTACCTCATAATTCAAACAATTCAAGCAAACATGAATCACCATCAACAATGTAATATCGAAATTAAAAACATAACAAAACTGCTATTCAAAGAGGGTAGACGCAACTGTCAGAAAACTCCCCTGACTAATGTGTGCCGACCCCCCCTCCCCCTATTTCATGTAATAACTTGTTAGCTTTTGTCACTTTTCTCGTTCGATGGAACTAATTTGTGACGGAACAATACGACCCCCGATAGTTTCAGCACTGCCCATCTCATCCCGGAAGCATACTTTCATCCCGATTATATTAAAGAATAGGCACCGAAGTAACCCTTGAACTGCCGTAAGCTTGAGCAACGTATTTCGCGAAAGCAATTTCCAGGTTAGTTCGTGGTTGACGATATTTTCCTCGTCCTTTTCGAACACACATCGCATCTCTATAACACCATCCCTGTTGCGAGATTGCTGTAGATCGTGGCAATTTGCTGCAAAGTGGTCCGATAACACTAGGGCTCTGACATATGGCTACACATGCCGCTAAGAAGATGCGATATAAACAAACACTGTTCTTTGCATATCTTATGTACCTAACCCGTATAATAGGAACGCCGAGAGGGTAGTTTTCAAGACCATTATAACATAATAGGGTATTGAGCTCCTTATTACAACGTCTTTCAAGATACATCACCTCTCTAGGGTTATCCTTTAAAACATGTAAATTAACTCGATCCATTTATCGCCAAATTATTTATGGTTCCCGCTGTCATACACTAAAAAAACATACACACAAGATTTTGCCTTCTGATCACCGGCGGTAGGGAAAACACCCCATTCTCTCACAGTCCCTAATCAAATACGTTCACCAATATTAATCTTTAGATTACGAGTTGTAAAAAATTCTCCACATTAGACAAACATGTGATCATAAATACCAGGACTTTGGTATTTTTTTAAATTACGAGGTATAGTGGAAACTTTTGTGATACTGTCACCCAAAAATTTTTGTGTTGTAGAAATATTTGGATGATTGCAGCAATTGGGGGAATTGGGGGAATTGGATCAGTAGTGCATGCTGCTAATGCGTTTCGTTATTTGATTAGACCGGAGCCGGACGCGATGACCGTTTCGGGTGAGTTGTCAGTAAAGGGGCGGCTGAGATGAGAGACACTCATACACGCGTTTAGTTTTTATGGCGGCATTTAGTGAGATCACATTCCGCGCATTGCCACCACTTTATCCATTGTCACAAATCGCAGCTCGTTCCCCACAATTACCTAAGTATTTATTGTCTCAGACACGACAATAGGAAAGGCCACATTTCAAAATAAAAGCAGGTATTTGCGGCTCAAGTCACGACGACTTTCAGCTGACTAGCAATAAATTTCGGATGATTGGGTGATATGTGGCTGGCATAATTTCCAATACAAATGCCGATCGGAGAGATTTCTTTCAATATCCCCGCGATACAGGACTTTTGCCCCATAGGTGCCCAAAATCACGCTACAAACAACATCTAAATTCTAAATTAAGTCAACTTGAGTTTACTTTTCTAAATTGATCAGCTCATTATTCATGATAGTATAGCGTCAATTTTTAAAAATTTTCAATAGACAATGCCAAAGAAGACACAGATGTTTTAACCTGTTATCTTCTCACTTCAGTTCAGTTTATAGAAACCACTTACACTCATCCCTTGTAATAGTCTATTCTACGACATTAATGGTTTTTGATCCTTCTATCATGTTTCAATTAGCCCTGAAGAGATTTTGGAACGTATTTGAGGTCTTAAAAAAGTGACACTTTCGGCCCTGATCTCATTCCTTTTGTATTTATTAAAAATTGTGCTTTACCACTCTTGCATCTATTGACAATAATTTTTAACAAATCTATTAGCATTGGTACGTTCCCTACCTCCTGTAAAACATCTGGTGATCCCAAAAATATATCCAGTTGTATCCCAAAGATTTTCAATGCTGTCATTTCTGCTAAACTAAAGGACCACTTTGAGCTGCATTTCATATCTCCACAACATGGATTTTTAAAGGGAAAATCTATTAATAATTTGCTAAATTTTTTGTTTTCTATTTCTGGTTCTCAAGTTGACACAATATATCGAAATTTCTCTAGGGCCTTCGATTCAGTTTCTCATAATGTTTTCCTACATAAGTTGAAATCTTTTGGAGTGGGAAGTGTCATGTTGCATTGATTCGCTTCTTTTTTTCCGGCAGGTTGTAAATCGTAAAGATAAAGGGTTCAACATCTCATGATTTTCCGGCCCCATCGGGAGTACCGCAAGGCTCCCATTGTGGCCCTATTCTATTCAATATTTTTATTAATGATATAGCGGATTGTATTCTTTTGTATGCCGACAAAATTAAAATATTTTGCTGACTTCAACAAACTCCAAAGTGACCTCAATAGTATAAATTCCTGGGCAGTTCAGATTTGGATCTTTCATTTTTTAGAAGGCGCAGTCTCTCTCCTCATTACTCAATATGCAACTTCATTCTAGAATCTGTTACTGAGTTTGAGGATCTCGGGGTCTTTTCGATAGACATCTCTGTTTCCAATGTCACCAAGAACATATACTTTCTAAAGCCTACAGTTTATTAGGATTCATTAAGTGGACTACATTTGGTTTTCGCAACATTTTAAACCTTTATAAGTATTTCGTTATGTCGATTCTTACGTTTGCTTCACCCCTTTGGCGTCCCGTTAGAATCGAATTAAAATAAAAAGAAGCCAACATAAGTTTCTCAGATATGCTTCGAAAAAACTCGTATGATAATCATGACTACAACTGGATCTCTTGCACTCTCAATATTGCGTCAGTTGCAGTTGTTCACAAGTATCATGAAGCGGTGTTAGTTTTCAAAATTTTATACGACCTAGCGCGCGATACCCATTAAAATTTTTTTATTCATATAGACCCATACCGTATCCAATTAGAGCTCCTAGACACTGGCAGGTCACAGCATCTTCAAATTTTGAATCGTCTAGCCCTCTATTTAGACTGCGCACTTTGTAGAATGACCTCCTTTTAAACTTGAGGCATGAAGATTGTTTATTTTATTTACTATTTCTAATATTAATACTATTGTTTTTAATGTGAATTAAATTGACTTATCCACCTTGGTACTCGCCTGAGTTGAAATCTTTAATATACGAGAGAAAGATTGCTCATACTCGTTGGAAGCAGACATCATCTTTAAGTCATTATATTGAATTTAAGCGTCTTCGTGCTCTTTGCATTAGAAAATCCAGAAATTGCTACAAATTATATATAGAACATATCGAATCATCCTTAGTCAAAAATATAAAATACTTCTGGTCTTACGTAAAGAAGTGTAAGAAATCTTTTAATCTACCTGGTATTGTCTCTTATAGGGATAGAAAATTTAACAGTACACAGGATGTTGCCGAGATGTTCGCCTATCACTTTGCATCCGTGTATAAATCTCCTATAGACGTTCCTATAGATGCGCTTATTAATGATAACCCTCAACCGCTTACTCACTTGAACATTGAATTCTTTGAATTATCCAGTGCTATTAAGAGTTCCTTAGATAATCCAAATTATGGACCGGGCTTTACTTCATTAAAAGGTGTAGCAACTTCGTCTTAGAAAAAATTCTGTCTTTGATGAATTTATCGTTGGATTCTGGCATCTTTTCAAATATTTGGAAAGGTGATAAGATGTTGGTAACAAATTATCGCCCTATTTCTATTCTAAGCGCTTTGCCAAAATTAATGGAAAAAACTATTACTCAAAAATTAAGTGACCGACTTCTCAGCTTAATTAATGACTCTCAACATCATGGGGGTAGATCTACCACAACTAATCTTCTAGTTTTCAACGATTATATAATTAAAACCTTCTCAAAGCAGAGTCAGGTTGATACTGTTTATATGGATTTCTCGAAAGCATTTGACTCTGTTCAGCAACAGCTACTGCTAAGGAAACTCGGCACCTTCAGGATTGTCGGAACTCTATTGTCTTGGATTGGTTCTTATCTAACCGATCGCCACCAAATGGTTCGAATAAATGGTCATACATCTTCACCAATTTATGCCTCCACAAGCGTTCCTCAAGGCTCTCACTTGGAGCCTCTGTTGTTTCTATTTTTTGTGAACGACATTGCCAGTGTTCTGAGTCACTCCGAATGTCTACTGTTTGCTGATGATTTAAAAATCTTTAAAGTATTATCGTCTCCTCTTGATTGCCAAAAACTTCAGGAGAATGTTAACTTCATCTACGAATGGACCCTAGCTAACGAATTGTATCTCAATACTAACAAATGTAACGTTATCTCATTTGGAAGGGGCTCAGATCTACTATTGTCAAACTATCATTTCGTGACTCTACTCTTGATAATGTAACTTGTATCAAAGACCTTGGTGTTTTATGTGATCATCAACTTACATTTCACAGCCATCTGGATATGGTTAATTCAAAAGCACATAAGACACCAGGTTTCATCACTAGCAATACCTCTAAATTTACAAACGGTCACTCTGTAATGCATCTTTACAAAACTTTGGTCGTTCCCATACTAACCTATTGTAGTTCTGTCTGATCGCAAAAAGATTTTGGAATTATCGCAACATAGATTTGTTAGGCATTATTTGTGTGGGTATGACCAGAGAATGAGCTTCCTAGACCATGATTTTGCACCTAAACTTAGACAATTGGACCTTCAAATCATTGTTGCTCGACATTGGTACCAATGTATCCTATTAGTGCACAAGATTATCCATGGAAAAATCAATTGTGACAAACTCTGTTCCTTGTTCAACAAACGAGTTGTGCCATACAACATGAGAAACCCACAGTTATTAGAATTGCCTTATGAAAATGGCCCAGATTCTATTTTCTGCAGCTCTATATCAAGATTAGTTGGATTTTGGAACGAATTACCATTGGAAATGCGAGAAATTGTATCGTTAAATGTGTTTATCAAAACTGCGAAAATATTAACCAAAGTGTCTGAAAATTAAAGTTATAGTTAACTAAGTGTTATCTAGTTAATAATCCATTGGAAACTCTTTGAATTTATAATTTATATAATTTTATACTAGATACTTTTTGAAGATCTCTAAATCAAATTTTAAAAAAAAATTCTACTTAAATTTCTTTTGTTTGTTTTTGTTTCTTTTATTACTTATACTTTATTATGCCACTGCTTGGTGTAGTTTTTGTTATACTTTTGTAAAAGGGCTATTGTGCCCGTAAATTTAGTAAATAAATAAATAAGTAAATAAATGTGTCAAACCTTCAGCTTTTATCGTTTAAATAATATATTTTGTTATAATTTCAGGTCGACTTGTTGTTGAACTTCTTGAGTTTTATTGTATTTTTTACATAGCGCCCCTGCTATTTCAAAATTATTTGTAAAGCTTGTTGACCTTAATTAATAAATAAATAAAATAAAATTCAATTGAATGGTAGTGGTGGCTGAGAAGGGGTTGATTGTAAACCAGTTGTGTTAAATTAGAAACGAATAGAATTTTGTTGATTGGGGGTGTTCCGGAAGCGGTTCGAAATCGTTAGAGGCATAGCGCGAGGCTATAAAAGTAATAGGCATGTTAACGCGGCAATTACCATATTTTAAGCGGCAAGAAGCGAGACGGTGAAGACGTAATTCTTTGAGTACAAGTATTCTATTAAGAGAACCGACTTTTCAGGATTTTAGTTTTTGGTCGGGAATAGGTGAAGAGATTCGTCACTCTAAGCGAGATTCTAGATGCCTCGCGATCTTCCTTTGAGCGACACACCTTTTGATCGGTGAGCCGAGTCGATCTGCTCTCAAACCCGATGGTGTAAACGTTGAGGGGGCACCCGCCGTAAAAAGTCTGATACTAACATAATTAAAGTACAAGCAGTGTAATTTTACTTAATTAAATTCCCTTCTTTGGGCGGACGACAGAGCGAGCGCCACACGGCAGGGAGACGATATGAACTTTTTCCACCCGATGAACATTAAAACTCGGCATTTAATTTCATCAGAGATCTAAGAGGAGATTTTTGACCATAAAAAGAAGAGACGGTGAGCTCGTTTCGCTGCCTTGTCAGATTGCGATTGTATAGGGGTTACGTTTCTGAGCAGATGGACATTTACCCTTATCTCGTCTGCCGCGAAAATAAAAACATAAAAGCGCGTCGCACAACCGGGGGAGGTAAAAGAGGGTTGAAGAGTGTTGGAGGGAAGTATCTCGTGATTGACGACAATAATGAATGTAATAATATCATAATTACCGTGGTCGAAGAGGAAGCTGGTTTTGGCGAGCGCATGGGCGGCAGGAGGAAGTCCAGGCACCGAAAACGTATAAGCGCCGTTGCTCGCACTGAAGCCACCCCCAAACAAAGGTCCTACTGCAACAAAAAAATAAACACATTAACATGATTCAATATTTTTGCTCAACTCAACTTGACACGTGACGTTATAGTAAAAAAATAATAGACAGTGAAGCTGAAACGGTGCCCATCAACCACGAGGCCGTCGACAAATCACACAATTCCTTTCCATAAATCAATTAAACCGACCGGTCAGCCGAACCGCATACCGCGCATAGATCGGCCCAAGAGCTTCCTCTTGTATGTAAAACAGGAAATCCACACAGGACACAGGGACGGTGTCTTCCACAAGGCTTTACCGCTAAATAAGCCACTTGGTTCGCGGTTTCGTGACCATACAAGATTCCGTGAAATCGTTTGAACTTTTTTCATTTCCTACAGCGATGAGTCCGCTCTACAACCAACAGTAGTGGGAAAACGTCGGCATTTTGAAAACAATTCAAACATAAATAAGTTGTCTGCAGGTTTTCGGTCTGGAGAATGCGCGAGACACGTTGCCGCTTGTTGCTGTACACGTGAACAACCGCCATAGATTTATTTGAAATAAATTACCACGTTCACGGCCATTTCGCCAATATTACAACAAAAATTATTTTTAACAATTTCTCTTTTAATTGCGTCTAATCTATTCGATTCTGTAAACGTTGAATTTCGCGTTATTTAATTAAGAACGTCGAGTACTAATTGCCGCCGTTGCTACCTTATAAAAGCCGTTTCGAAATAAAATCTTCCAACGACACGGCTAATTTATTAAAGGATTTTGCACAGCTTACACAGTTTTTATTTGATCACATCTAAATACGTGTGCAAACACCGATGCCGCTTGTTAAGCTTTTTAATCTCCAAAAGGGTGCATAGTGCCGATCTCCCGGGTGAAGAGAGGAAGTACATAAACACAAAATAGTCGGTCAAATTCCAACGATTCTAAAGAAAAGGTAATGACATTTGGTCAATTCTGTAGACTTCCGGAGTTGGCAATATAATAATAGTGAATAGGAACTTTTCAAAAGCCATTCAACTTTTGGCGTTTGATTTGTGACATTAATTCGGATTATAAATATTATCAATCGATTTTCGATTTCTATTTTCAATAATTCTAACAATTTCAGAAAGCTCCACCTAAATGAAATTAATTTAAGAAACGCGTCAGGTTTCCAAATCAATTGGGCCAAATTCGGAAGTTTTATTTAAAATTCGAACATATTTCATAGTTGACAAATTGTTAGCTTTTGTAGAACATGAAATACATCCGTCTAAATAGTGGTGTTTATAACGGTTACGCCTGAATTATCGGTCAAATACGAGAGTGGTAATAGGATTAATCTCGGTGGAATGACACTGGGTTGTATTAGTAAGGGAAAGCGACGAGGGGAAGTTACCCTGTCGAGGACCCGTATATACCTATTCCCTTTCAATGACTCGGTGGCACACTTAAAATGAGCATTGCAAACGGCTATTTAGCTCACTGGACCGTAAAGCAGGTGTCCAGAAGTCACTTATGTGTTTGTGATGTTTGACAAATAGCACCCTAATTGATTCCCTCTGAACCTGGCTAGTGCCGTTTATTATCTTTTAAATTGATAGTCGTCACACTGCGGCCAACGATGTTTTATCAATTACAGCCTCGTCATCAACGGAAAAAACAAATCAAAAATCACAACTTTTCAGTTGTTTTGTTGCAGTGTGGATTAGTGTTAGTGTGTAGGGTGACCTTGTGTCGCCCATATTACCTATCCAGCTGTGAATCCCGGCGTGTTCCCTCCGAATCACCCTATGCCCCGTGAGAAATCAATTTACATTTTATTGTTATTATATTTACTGCAAACATGACTTTTTATGTTGCTTCGCTATATTCATACTTCAAAATTTGTCTCCATAACGAAATTATACGGTAGTAAAATTTTTATTCTAGTTGTGATTCTTTCTCGAGATTGTTCTACGTCTTTGGGGATTTTATCTTTGATTGGCTTGATCTGGTTTCCGCTACAATTTATTTCGAAAATTCTCGCAATTACAAAATGAAAGTTACATTTGAATATAAATTGTATTCAAACGTAGCTTCAGAGTTTGGTATTGTATTGTGTGTAAATTGTGCCTATTAATAACAGCGAGTGGGGTATCAATATGTCCAATCGAATAAGTACGCATCTACATAATTCATGTATTTAAATATCGGTCTGCTTATTACCTTATCATTCAGTCATCAATGATACCTTGTTCCATGCAGAACCCTTCGCATCTGCCGACTGTCAACTCACTCAAAGCTCAGACTTTGCGGATTTATTCATCGGACTTTGGCTTTCACATACAAGATACAAGCTCTGACGTGAGTTTTCTTTTTTTCATTTGTTTTCCTTGCATCTCATAAAACGAACAATCCTGCACTCGAATGTTTTACGACACCAATCTCGAATCGATCCCCGGACAACAACCCAACTCGAATCCCACACCCCCATCAAATCTGTCACAATTACGTAATTTTACGTTAAAATCAAAATATTATCTATTGGCGGCCTTTTGGCTGTTATTGAAATGTGTTGCGGTCGAAATAAAATGAACGGGACAACAGTTTTAAACGAAATGATGCAATTACACATTTTACAGGGAGCAAAACGTGATTTGGTATTCAGGAGGTGTTGTACTTGTTAGTGGTTGGGCAATCGCGACGTCGAACTCCCACCAACACGTACACACTAATTGCGCACTGATGAGAACGTGCGTTTTACTCTTTGGTACAGTTCTCTAGTCTACAATCGCACTTGTTACGTCGCAATTAAACACTCGACGGTTGTTCCATATTCTATATCGAATAAACCAACGCTTAACAGTTCGGTCATGGCAAATGACTAGTTTTTTTTTTTTTTTTTCCAACAGCAGACTAAAAGATGGTCAAGACGGCTTTGTGCTTTGTGTAGCCAGTTTTGAAGTCCAGCGCTAATAAATTATACCATTACATCAATCGTTGGTATTTTACGATGACTTTATGGCAAAACATTTAGCAGAAGTGTTGCAGAGGTCGGGTTCACCCTACAGAATCCAACGTTGCCAAAGTGGTAACGAAACGATTTGACTTTGATGTAACTCAAACTTATATATAAATATATATTTATGAACAGACCGAAAATGTCTGAGCACCATCTTAAAGAAATGTATCCCATCTGGTGGACGAGAAACTAAAAACTCCTGAAAACACCTTGAAATGGTTGCAGCTAATTTTGTATAATCGAGTCTAATGGTGCCAATGAACACGATTTCTTTCGCCAGACGGACGTAAACAGAGTGATTTGTCTGTGTAAACAGGGAATGCAGGATATCACACTGGTGAAAATGACACTGACATTTCAATTTGAATGTTGGGTGCATGTCCGTTCTCGGTCGACGCTATGTGGTAACTGCTACGGCTGGCGTCGAGGGGTTCACCGAAACCGACGCTTGATTAAACAGTTTAACTTGTTATTGAATACACTTGGCATCAAATCGTATCGATCTTGAAACTATACCAAAATTTCACTATTTGACAAATTTATATTGGAAAATAATTTCTTACGTTAATCAAATTTTTGAGTAACAAAGAATTCAAATAATTTTGTTGAAAAGAGGCGTTTAAAACAGTTTTTGGTCGAATCTCAACGTGAAAGCTCGATCATAAACTAGAAGCAAGTGAAGAAAATGAGTTAAACTGAGAATGTGGTAGCAGCCGGCGGTTTTGGGAATTTCCTTCGGGCGAAATTATTTGGGGATTATGGCGGATGGTGATGAGATTTAAAAATTACATGCACGAAGGGTGCGTGGTAAATGGAAGTGTTAAATTGGTTGTCAAAACGAAAGTTGAGATGGATATCAATATCCCTTTAGATGTTGTCATTACAAATTCAATTAAGATGATACACATATCTTGAAGAGTGACAAGCAGAATCCTGGGGATTCTAAATCCGAAATTGACTGGGAACGTGTTAACATTTTTACATGACAAAAAAGGTTGTCGAATGTAAAAAGGGGATTCTGCATGTTATGACCGTGTTTAAAGAGCTGACTTATTCATCTGAGTTGAAGTCGCCGCCTCTCCGTTGAGCTGGAGCGTCGTCTGCTCATCGCAATCTGAATTGTTAATGATGCGAGGGCAGGGGTGTACTAAGATTTAAAAAAAATACCACAATCAGATCGTAATGCGCACCATAAACCGCATTTTACTATTTATTGGGTGATCGGCCATGTTTATTTATAGCGTTAACCGGCCAACTCTATGACGGGAAAAGCGATAATAAAACACGCGGGTTTTAGTCTTGATTTATGTTTTAGTAGCATAAGTTGGGTAACTAACAAAGCTCACTTGCACTATTTAGTACTTGCAAACTGCGTGGAAGACGCTGTGTTGTATAGGTTTAAGTATTTTTGTAATTACACAGAGTTGATCAAGTGTTAAATCGTATAAATTAGCACCTGGGTGCGGGTTGGGCGTTTCACGTTTTAATAGATTCAGCAGAGAGCGAGAACTAGCTTGACGAGATTGACGAATGTAATTGAAACCAGACCTGTTAAATTATACAATCTGTAGAAGCGGTAAGTTGACAAAACACTGGTAGGATTTATCATTTGTCACAAAAATGCATACCTAACAAACCGCGGCATTCGTTTTGCAAAAAGTTACGACCGTTTCTGCATTTCAATTAAAAATGTGCAAACATTAGCTCGTCATTTATGCTTCGTGAAATTCCATAATTGATTGTGTTAGTAAAATGTTGAGTTGGCTCGTAATGAAAGCCACTTCGCGGGAGATAAAGGCATATTTCAGTTTAAAAACCGGCGAACATGTAATAAGACGACCCCGACTGGCTTGATAATCGACGGCGGTTAACGCTGGCGTCGGCGGCGGGACGCTACCGCGGTCGCCCTAATGAATGCCTCTCTCGACCGAGCAATGATAGCCGACTTTATGCAATTACCGCACCCGCGCCGCCTTCGGACTTCCCATCTACGCCACTGGCAACTCCCCAAGCAAAAACACAAATTTACAAAACTTCTTCACTTTAAGTATCACAATTTTACCTAGAGCAAGATTCATTGCAACAGCTGCCGCCGATTCAACCAATTCACGAACGCGAATTATCGAAGAAAGCAACAACATTAAAAAATGAAAATAAAACAATTGTTTTAGGTCGAACTCAATTTCTAAAAAAATTGCCACGTACAAATCTAAGATTTTTACGTAAACTTCTGAAATTAGCTCAAAGCTTTCGTGTTGGGGTAAATAACTAATTAACAAACAGTTTTTTGGAAACTTTCAATTGTAAAAAAATGCCACATTACCGTTGTAGTTAAACCCATTGACAGTTTTATAGAAACTATGTAAAATTATATAATAAAAAGATGGAGTCAGAATTAGAAAAATTATTTTGAACAAATTAGTGGGGTAAAAAATTAAACTTGATGATATAGCGTTTTCATTTACAGCAATAAATGAAGATTCTTATACCAGTTTTCGACAAAAGTAATTTAAGTAGCTTTATCAAAAAAACTAGAGTACGAATACATGCAGCGAAACAAACGCAATTGTAATGTAGATTTGGTCCAAAAGAAAATGTTGCAATTTTGAGTTTTAATTGGCAACTTATTGAGCAAAAACACAAAACTATTAGGGTTTTCTTCTTATCTAAAGCAGCTACCGTTTAATTAGCAGTATCAAAATATGAGAAATGTACGGAATATAAACCAAAAAATCTTCAATTTGCTATGAGCCATGAAAAAATATATAGAAAGATGTACAATAATTTTTTCTACATTTCCTATTGCTTTTAACAAATTTATATGCAAGAAATGTTTGCTGTGTAAAACTTTATAAAAAATTGTAAATTACTAGTAAATAAACCGAAGCATCTACTTTGCAGATTTAAAAATAAAGATCTCAAAATGTGAACGAGAGAGATAGACTGCCAAAAATATCAAATAAACAGTATATTTTTTCTCTATATAGGAAATGTTAAAATATTTCTAAAAATACGACATTTGTTTTTGTTTAAATAAAACTTGTTTATCTATCTGTAGAAATAAGAATTAAATTGTGTTTGGCTATTTTTTAATGTTAGTTATAGTTCGAATAAAGTTCATAGGAAAAGAGAAACTGGAAAAGTTGCCCGGAATATTGAAAAATGCGAGAGAAAAACTGAAAGTACGTTTTTCATGATATCCTTGTATGAATTCAAAACCATAACTTACGAGTCAAACGATGGATATGAGTAATTCTCTTTTTTTTGTTATAACCCTTGAAAAGTTTTTGAAAAAAATTGTGACAATTTAGGAAATCAAAAAATTGGGAGAAACTGCAAAAATTATAATTTTTGTATGCACTCTCAATCATAAATAGCGATAGGAATGACATATTTGGTTGATTTTTCTTTCTTTTATTCGTTATGCTCTCGAGATGGACATTACAAAAGCGTAATTAGAAACAAGAATAAAAAAATATTTACCTAGCAATTGACACTTTATTCTGGCAATTGCAAGCTTTTATAAAAAAAACTGGTAAATCTCAGATTACTGCAATATCTTTTCTAAAAACTCTCATTTACCAGAATAAATTATCAATTGTCAGATTAATCAACAGATTATTTTGTCAATTGTCAAAATATTCAGTCAATTGATAACATCATCTCTCAATTGTCAGAATAAAGTGTTAATTGCTACATAAATATCTTTTTACTTATGTCCCTTCTATGCTTTCCTAATTTCCATCCCCAGAACATAACGAATAAAATAAAATTAAACAAATATGTCGTTCCTATCGTCAATTATGTTATGTTCGTTATAGTTCAAATAAGGTTCTTAGGAATGGAAAAACTGTAAAAATTGCCCAAAAAAATTAAAAATCGGAGAAACACAGAAAGTGATTTTTTCTATGAGATTCTTGCATAAGCTGAAGATCATAGCTCACAATTTGAACGATGGATATGGGTAATTCTTTTATTTGGTTCGTTATGGTCCTGAAAAAGTTTTCACGGAAAAAAATCTTGGCAATCTAGAAAGTCTGAAAATTGAGATAAACTGCAAAAATCATCATTTTTGTGTATGCCCTCTCTTTCATAACTTTCATAACATCATTTTTGTTTTATTCGTTATGCTCTCGGGATGAAAATTACGAAAGTATAGAAAGGACATGAGAAAAGCAAAATAGCAACTGACACTTTATTCTGGCAATTGACAGATTATCCCGGTAATTAACAATTTATTCTGGCAACTGACGGATTAATCTTACAATTGATAGTTTATTCTGGCAATTGCAAGTCTTTGTAAAAACTGGTATAGCTCAGACCACTGGGATATTTTTTCTAAGAACTTTCAATTGCCAGATTAATCTGTCAATTCTTAAAATAATTCGTGAATTTAGAGATTATTTTGTCAATTGCCAAAATAATCAGTCAATTGTCAGAATAAAGTGCCAATTGCTAAATAAATATTTTTTTACTTATGTCCCTTCTATGCCTTCGTAATTTCCATTGCGGAAGTACAACTAATAAAACAAGACAAAATTCAACCAAATATATCGTTCCTGTCGTCAGCTATGTTGTGTTCATTGTAGAAACTGGAAAAGTTGCCCGGAAAATAGAAAAATTAGAGAAAAACTGAAAGCACTTTTTTATGGAATTCTTGTATGAATTCAACACCATAACTTACAATTCGAACGATAAATTTGCGTAATTCTTTTTTCTTGTTCGTTATGGTCCTGGAAAACTTTTCAAAACAAAAATTGTGACAATGTAGAAAATTGAAAATTGTGTCAAACTGCAAAAATCATAATTTTTGTATACACTCTCGATCATAACTGACTAAGGAAACGACATATTTGCTTAATTCGTTTTTTGTTTTAATTGTTATGCTCTCGGGATGGAAATTACGAAAGCGTAGAAGAAATATGAGTAAAAAAATATTTACCTAGCAATTGGCACCTTATTCTGGCAATTGACATACTAATCTGGCAAATGACAATTTATTTTTGGTCTTTACCAATTATTTTCGCAATTGACATAATAATCTGTCAATTAGATTATTTAGACCATTGATAGATTAATCTGGAATTGACAATTTCACAATCTGCAAGACATCGCAGTGTTCTTAGGTTTACCAGTTTTTATAAAAACTCGCAATTACGAGAATAAATTATCAATTGTCAGACTAATCTGTCAATTGCCAGAATAAATTGTCAGTTGCCAGAATAAAATATCAGTTGCTAGATAAGTATTTTTTCTTAATCATGTCCCTTCTACGCTTTCGTAGGAAATACCTCAATTGAATGTTTTCAATTTTTAAAAATCTGGGAAAGTACATTCCAGCCTAAATAAAAATTAAATTACATTTGTTTTTAATTTTATGTTGTTTTGCGATCTATCCAACAAATAGTTATTGTATTTTAATTCCAATTTATTTCGCTAAGTGTGCAAATATCGTTTAAGATCTGATTGTCAAATTGTGCAATCACTCAAAAATTGTTTTTTTTTCTAATTTTTACTTTGTTTACTCATCTCCAATAGCTTTTCATACATTTACAAAACGATCACAAAGAAATTTATTGAAATTTGGAAGTCATTCGGGTCAACTAGTATGAAATAATTATTTTAGTGTGTAAAGTTAAAAAAAACTTACACCGATTTAATTAATTTTATTAACTCTGTTGATGGTAAAGGCGCTGTGGGTAAATAAAATAAAAGAATTTAATTGTTTTGAAGCCTGATTTTTCACCAAATAAAACGTTCCAATACACAACGTTGTAAATAAATTTCTTGCAAAAAATTGGATATCAAACAATTTTAATTAGGTGCAAGTTCGAATTGTCAGAATGGTTGCCAAAATTGCGGGACCACGCTAGTTCCACGATAACATAAATATATCATAGAGGCATGAGATGGCTTTTTATTTGTTTGTCTAAGACCGCTCGGTCTTGTTTATACATCGAGATGGGACCCAACTGCTTAGGCTAAATAAACAGATAATGTTAACTATTGTTCTTCCGTTAAAGTGGCTTGTGGCCACCTGGAAATGTTACAAATCGTTTACACATTTGATATCTGTGAAAACGTCGGATCTGAAACAGTTCTCTGACTCACTTTTCTAGTTTCCAACAATTTTACCGGTCAATAACAAATTTAGTAACTTGCCAATTAATAAATCATCAGTTTACTAACAAATTGCCGCCGCTAACCGCAAACCGCGCATATACTGTTTTAAAAGTAGATACATTTTCATCCCAACCCCGTAATTTGAAGCTAGAAATTATTGCCGCACCACCACTAACGAATTCATTTCCTTAACCACCCGATTGAAAAATTAAAATTGTGTTTGGTTTGACTGTGGTTTGAGTGCGTTGATAATTGGTGTTTTAGAGGTGAGCGATTATTGTAAAATAAGTAGGTATCTAGTGTGTGAAAGTAAAAACTAAAAGCCACAAAACACACAAACCACCATGGTCATTAAAATCAGGCGTAAACCCAATTTCCCTCGTAACACCGCGCATTATGTTAGCATTACATGGACAGTTAAAATCTGTTAGTAAAAGCTTACATATGATTTGTTATTGCGGCTTTTCCCACCGCAAAACACAGTAACATCCAATATCGCAACCAGATTGGTCTGTTCCTGTTCTTGCGCTTCAACCCCCATCCAATAAACACCGAAAGAAGAATTGAAACCGAAATTGGAATATTTCTGCGGCGTTAAGGATTCCGAAATAAATCGGAGTTGATTTGTTGCGAAACTACAGCCAATAACGGTCTTTAACGTTTTTAATTTCGATTGCCATTAATTGCGGGTGAGAATGATTTCTCCGTTCGGGCCCTCGTACCCCACAGATGGATTGCAATTGATTCGAAATGAAAGTAATATATCCTCAGAGGAAGGCCGCTAAACCATAAAAACACTTTCCACCCCCCCACCATCACCTCGAACCCCAGTCGGTACTAATTATTCAAAAAAGAAAAAAAAACAATTTTGTACTAAATCTAGTAAATTGAGTTATTAGAATGGCAAAAATTTGTTGTAAGGTTAATTAATTAAAAAAAAAAGTGGAAAGTGTTTTAATCAAATAGAATAAAAGAGAGTTGCACTTTTTGCTAATGAAGAAATTATACGGCCGAGGTCGGGAAATTGAGGAGAGGCCGTCGCTTGCCACTTAAAATCGCTGCGACGGCAGACGTGTCGCTATCAACTCCATCAGATAACGAATTTGCAATAAATAAAAGCGAACCATTGAATCGCGTCACCGGCAACAAATAATATTTCCGTTTTTCGTCACCCAATTCGTAGATCTATAGAGAAAAAAATAAAAAGCCACTTACTCCGGAACCCTCTGGTGTCATCGTGAATTCCGGGCGAGTCATTGTCGGTGTTAGGACCGTGAACCCCATCCCCATCCTCGGACATGTGAGCATCCAAACTTTCCTCCTTAACAGTAGTTTGGGGTTGTGGCGACATTGAGGCGCTAGCTGGAGAGCAGGAGTCCGTTCTAGGACTTGGCCCCAAAAAACGTTCTTCAGAAGGTGAGAAAATCCCATGACCGTGATGAACCGAATCACTGTTCGTTTCGATTTTTAAACACTTTGGTGGCGCGAAAGCCGACGGTGACGGAAACGCTTTCAAATCAGCCAAAGGACGAAACGCGCCAGAACCGAGTGATAAACCGGGATGTAAAAATTGGGGTTGGAGGTGGTTCAAAATATGTGCAGGAAGTCCACTGTAAGCCTCCATGTGTCGGAGGCCGAAACCCGTTGTGAAAGGTCTGTGCAGCTCTTTGGACGCCTCCGACATAGCGAACTGAAAAAACAATTTCTAGACTATAATCGAATTATTTGGTGAAGTTTGGACTATGTTAATTGTGGCTGGAATTGCGCCATCTATGAATAATTAAATCGGCATGATTTACGCTTGCATCAAGATTATCATGGTCGTTCCTCCTTCAGGGAAGCATCCAAGTTAAAACCTAATTGATCGTTGTCTGCAAAAATTCTTTCAGTCATAAATACGGTTGTCAAAATGCTATAAAGCGAATCCATATTTATGCCACTACACAACAAATTTTGCTAGTAAAATTTATTTATTAACACTTGACACACGACTTTGCTAATTAGAAATAATCATTACAATGTTTCTTCTATTGTAACTACTGTTTTCCCACTGCGTTATTGTTTCTAAATAAATGAAAACATAAAAAACATTAACTAATAATAAATCGTTTCACTTGTTGTTAAATAGAAAAATTGTGTTGAAAGGACTTTCAAATTTGCCAAAAACACTACTAAATTTGAAAGTGTTTTAATGATTTATGAAGTAATTAATTAAAAGTTTCAATAACTCCAAAGCTATTGGCCAGGTGATCTTGTCAATTGACTTTGAATGTTATTTGTGGTTAAAATAAGAACAATTGTAATGTTGACTAACCTGGGGGTTGAAGGGGCGTTGAATTCTGAGAGCATCCTGCAAACCACCAGCAGCTTGCGAAAATACTACAAGAGCTGGAGAATTCAGATGACCGGAACTAGGTACATATGCTGAATTTTCCATAACTGAAAAAAAGTTTCGTTAAAAAAACCCAAATAAATTTTTGAAACAATTTTTTTTGATAATTCTTGAAGTTAAAGGTTGTGTTTCTTGTGATGAAAAAATAATTCGGCTTACCTGAATGGTTGTGGAAAATAAATTTTGTTTACGTTACTGTAACTTACTCGAAAACGGCATATGCATCATGAACGACTATCCGAATACGACTGACAGGAGCGATTTCCCTCTCCAAAAAGCTCCACGTTGTTCTCCCACCCTTAAGTTCGCGCACCACGTGCCTTTGGATCATTAAATAACGCCCTTTTTGGCGTTTTTATAATTGCCTTAATAAAACAAAACAATGGAAGCGAACAAAAAGTGGACAAGTTTTTGTTCAGTGAAGTGGCCAAAATTACGCAGCTTTAATAAAAAAGTTTCACTAAATTTTTAAATAAAAACACTTCAATTCAACAACATTTCGAAAAGCTTTAATCTAACAGCCCCAAAGAGAATAATAATAAGAATAAAATTGGAGAATAATAAGTAAAGTGGCCGAAGCTACGCAGCTTTAATAGAAATACTTAAACTAATTTTAAAATCAAAGCACTTTGCTTCAACAAAATTTCTAGGAGCTTTAATTTAAAACTTCTAGAGAGAATAACGTTTTTTTACTATTTTACTAAACCCACTTAATATTGAATCAGTAAGTAAATAATTCTTATTTTAACAATTGAGCTTTTTTTAATGAAAGGAACTAAATTCTATTATTTCTCTTATCCAGAAAACCAAGTGATGTATAGGTTCTTACAATTGTTTATTTAAACATGCACAACAGTTGGATGAATGGAAAAACTGGTTTAAAAGGTCAAAAAGTTGGATTTAAATTTTAATCAAAGTTCGAAAAGTATTATTGTGTTGTCTATTTATAGGGAAAAGTGTTGCACTTTGAATCAATTTTTTAATAGTCATAACTTTGACGTGAAAGCTTTTAACGATTAATCTATGCATACAGATGTTTTTGAATATTATAAACTTCTAGTCTAAACATTTGCAACAGCTGAATTGAGTCGCTAAATTGTGAATAAAAATCCCCCCAAAATGCAATTTTGTCTAAGGTTCAACTATTTGTTGTATCTTGGATCAAGCTTAATCGTACTTTGCTCCAACAGAGTAAATAATTAGATATTAATTCTTCTGCAGAATTCTTGTATTATATTTGATTCATTACAAAAAAATTGAAACAAAAGAATTCTTTGGCTATCACAAAACTAAAAAAAATTGTTTAAATAAATAAATTAATCTTAACAAAAAACATTTAAAAGTTAATATTGAAATCACTGAAATCCACAGAAAAATCAATTTGATTTTTTTGTCGCTTTACTATCCTAGATGCAGAAATATGCATTTGTAATTATTTATTAAAGAAATATTCTCATTTCTAGAACAAAGTTTATTGGTGCAAGGTACCTGGTCAACAAACAATTTGTTAAAATTATGTTCTCGATTTGGCATTTCAAGAAAAATTAATTGCAAATTTATTTGGAACAGCTGTAAAATAATTTTAGGAACTTGTGGCACTTGCACAAAAATTATTAAAATATTTATTTTTGGCAATTAAGAACATTGACTTATCTCCTTCTATCAAGTTGCAATGAATATTGGATGTGGTGTTATTAATAGAACCCGATACTGGCTGGGCATGTGAAAAATTTGCCACTTTTCATATATGATAGGAAATATCATGACCAATCGAAGATATGTACAAAAAGTTCAAGATAGAACATTTTTCCCTACAACATAAATTTTTAATATTTTCCTTAAAAATATAGAAATCCCGGAAATCGATTATAAAAGTATCCGAAAATTACAAATTATAATTATTCTTTATACTTTTCACATTTTTTCAGTAATTGAATTCTTTCAATTTGAAATTTAAAAACTATGGAACTACCTGCAGAATCTGATTCCAAATTCATTTTTTAATCTGTTCACCAAATTTCAACTAAATTTAAAAAAAATTATTTTAAACTACTTTTTGGTAAAAAGATTCGAAGATTCGTAAATCTTGTACGAGTTATACTCGAAAACAAAATTGCGGACTAATATTTAGAAATTTTCAAACTTTAACATCCTGAATGCAGGCAGCCCTATATACACAATTGTGTAATTATAGTAGCCTCACTTTCAGGCGCTATTTAACAATAAAAACGCATCGTTTGAGATGATATTGTTCTAAAGTATAAAACAAAAATATCTAACACTTTAATTTCGTTTTCAAAACACAATGACAGTCATTTAAAATATTTGCTTGGGTAAATAAATATTTAAATTTAACCTTATAGACAGATATTTTAAAACAGGTCAACAAAGAAACTTCTCACCTCCAACACATCAAATCCGGAGGCCCACAATGCAGTGGCCAATCTTGTAATTCATATACACATCTAATCTTCCTACAGCAGATTCTACTAAAACAGGCACATTTGCAGATGATATTGGTATTTTAGCGGCCCATGAAAATCCGCTAATTGCTTTTGCAAATCTGCAAAATCGCAGCATGCACAATTTACACTAAAAAAAAGAAAATGTTCTTCAGTGTACAGAAATCCCGTTATCGCCCTTTACTGGGGAATTTATCTCGATACTAAAATGAATTGGAAAGAATAAATAACCAAAAAACAAAAGCAAATACATCTTAAAAAAAAATTGCAAATGGCATTAGAGATAGGAAGTAAGATATTAATACACAAAACTGTATTTATCCTAATCTGGACCTATGGTATTAAGCTTTAGGACTAAACTAACAAGTCCAGCGTAGTTATAATTCAACGAGCACTGTCAAAGATGGTAAAAGCATTACTCGACGCTTTACGGTGTGTCACTAATCAGATGCTACATCAAGATTTCCGTATCCCAACAATCAAAAACACAATAGAAAAGAAAAGCCAGTAACATTATGAGAAGATAGAAATACACTCCAATAAGATTCCGCAGACACTACTTCAAAAGAGAAACAACAGAAAAAGGTAGTCAGCGTCCTTAAATAAGGCGAAGAAGAAACCTTCTTGATAGAGAATTTTTAATAAGACAATAGACACTAAATAAAGTTTTTCAGCCGATAAAATAGCTTATAGAATATTATGATTGTTGTTTAGTTCATTAATAAAAAAATAATTATTTTAACTTCCTGAATACAGGCAGGCCTATATACACAATAGTGTAATTGTGGAAGTATAACTTAGAGGCGCTATTGTTTAATAATAAAAACGCATTGTTTATTAATTGGCTGGTATTGTTCTAAAGTATAAAAAAAATATTAAAGTAATCAATCATAACAAATAGTTACAGAGCAAATATTTTTTTATTTTTGTTGTGTTTTGGGATTTGTGCCTTTTAACCAATTTAAAATGTTTAACTATGTAAATAAAAAAATGTAAAAGATAACAGAAATACGCAGTTATAACTTTTAATTTTATAATTGTTTTTGATTCTACCTGGTGCGATACAATTTCATTAATGTACTATTCAATGGGCGTCATCTATGGGGGGGTAGCTAACTTGTCGTCATCGTTACAGCGATCTACTTTATCAATAACATTAATTATTGACATTTTGAAATCTTATTATCTAGTAATCTAGAGAGAAATATAGACAACAACCAACTACCAACTATACATGGAAGAATTGAAAATGCTTTAAATTGTTGCTAAATGCTAATGGAATGTTAGTAACTAAGCTGCTTGTTAGCTTGTGTTAGATGCGATACGAGTAAACCAATCTGCGGTCTCCACGTATATTGAGCTAACGAAATAAAAATTTGTTGATAAACCTCCGGAGCATGTGCGCTTACGTCAGTTTAAAAAAGTGTTCCGGGGTTACTAAAGTGAATAATGTTCCTGTTATTAAATTAATGGAAGTAAAACAATTTTTTTGAAACAAAATCTCAAGTACTTCCAGTTCGGGTTTCTGTGACTATAACAATGATAAATAAACTGATAGTTATATATTTTATTATAAACATAACCTTAAACATTCAGTTGGTGTCTAGCACTTTAAAAGACAACCCCGTGAAACCGTCAGTATTACCTCCATGCAGAGCATGTAAAGTATTTGTAGACTCATTCAAAAAGGTTTGTTTGGTTTCACATAAAAATTTTCTTTTAAAATAAATGAACCCCAAATTACAGGGCATAGAAAGAACTCGAAAAGGCAAATTTGAAGGAGGCGATACTGCTTGGGAAGAAGAAAAACTCGGCAGCTACGCTACTAGCGAAATAAGACTAATTGAAATTCAAGAAAAATTATGCTCAGACATTGAAGAAGGTAAAGACCAATGCTATTCGCTTCATGAACAATACGATGCAGAAATTGAAAACTGGTGGTTAAATAAACAAGATAAAGAAACAGATTTATACCAATATTTCTGTATAGAAACTGTGCGACAATGTTGTCCTGATTTTCATTATGGTGCCAACTGTACTCCTTGCAGTGGTTTTCCTGATAACATTTGTAGTGGTAATGGAAAGTGTAAAGGTGCCGGTACTAGGAAAGGTAATGGTCAATGTAATTGCGATACAGGATATACTGGTGAAAATTGCGAAAAATGCTCAATATCTCATTATGAAGCTTACAAAGATGACAAGAAATTACTTTGTGCAAAATGCCATTCTTCATGTGATGGTTCTTGTACTAAAGCGGGACCAACCGGTACTAGACCAAATTTTTTTTTAAATTTGAAAACAAATATCTGTTTTAGGTTGCTTTAAATGTAATTCTGGTTGGATAATGACTGATGATAAAGGTTGTTTAGATTTTAACGAATGTGCTTCTTCCAAATCTCCTTGCAACCAGAACCAATTCTGTGTTAATAACGATGGATCATTTCGATGCTTGGACTGTGATAGAGCTTGTGTCAGTTGCAGTGGAGATGGTCCTGATATGTGCTCAGATTGCGCTCCCGGTTACGTTTTTGTTGACAACATGTGTATAGGTAATTGCGTATTTTTATATATTTAAATTAGAGACAATATTTTTTTATTAATTTAATAAAAAAATATTTTAGAGTTTGAGGTAAATTAAACTAACTGCACTCTTTATTTTCATTACTCAATGAAGGTCAGAGTAATTGTTTTAATACTAAATTTGTTTTAGATGCTGAACAGGAGAGCCGAAAAAAACATGTGTTCCTAACGCGATATTTGACTTATTTAGGACTTTGCATTGCCACTTTTATTGTGTTTAATAAGAATCATGGTTTAGCTGCCATCATTGGTATTGCTGTTGCTATCTATATTTCTGTTTCTGAATATGTTTTGAATACACCTCCAACTCCAAAAACTGATGGTATTGCCCAGCAGTTACTGCACACTTAATAATTTTGTTTGTTTGTAGTATTTGTACTGGTTGCTTTTAGTTTTCTTGTACATTTATGTGATTTTTTTTAATGTTACCTGGAGATATATGATAATTAGTTCAAATTGTTTACAATAAAAGAAGGTATCCAAAACAACATTTATGGACAATTTATTTCAACACTTAAAAAACCAGTAGAATTAGGCATCCCAACCAAAACTGGATCAAGTGCAAAAAGTTTCAGTAATTCTTCCATTGCTACAGTGATAACTTGTATAGTTACTAAATGATTTATTCCGATAACTTTGACTACACTTATCATTTTATTATAGTAGCGATATTGTTGCTGTATTTTGAAAATTACAAATCTCATCAGATGGCGTGGATAGGCAGCCAACAATACACCTACCGCTTTAATGTAGGGTATTCATTTTTTATTGGCACCCTTGCTATTATACAATTGAAATTGTTGTTAAATGACAAACAAATAATCTTTTTATTTACAATTTGTGATAATGGTGTGACAAGTTTTTTAAACAAAACTAGCTCTAGTCTATGGGTAGTTTTCACGTTTAATTGAAAGACAAACTGAAGGCTGCTTCCAGTAATATTTGAATGTTGTTTCGACGATAGCAAAGTTAGGTGTTGAAAATGGGGGCCCACTTATTTTGCTTTTATCAATTTTGGTATTTCAAACTTGTGCCTCCCCTCTTTCCTTAATTTCAAGCATGCGCTTGTGGTCCTATAGCACAGATGACCAGTAGTGAGTTTGTTGGTAAACGCGTGAAGGTTTTTCCGAGTCGGATTTGGATTGGCTGGGTTTTGGCTACGGCCATTGTTGTCCAAGTGGTTACGTCTCAAGTGAAAAGTGTTTGGTGCGGATAAGAAATTCATGATAGTATTTTTATGACAATACCACAATGTCGTCTCCAAGTGCAGGAAAACGACGTATGGACACGGATGTCATCAAACTGTATCCTTTCTTTGTGTCGCCTCAATAATGTAAACAACAACATGGTCCTTTGTATCAGCTGATCGACAAACTGCATTTCATCTTAGCAGCACAGCTGCCAAAACATCTCCACAACACCCCCGTCAAACCTCCTGACTAAACACGTTGTATTTAGGAATTCAAACAATTTTACCCCAAATTTCCACAATATGTTTTTAATATTCCTTAATTAACCCCAGAATTGAAAGCAAGCACGAGGTCACGATCCTTGGAGGACTCAACGAATTTTGCGTTAAATTTTACGGACCTCGCGGAAGTATGTAACATCTAAATCAAAACACTAGTTAACATCAATTTCCACAGCTCCATATGAAGGTGGAGTTTGGAAGGTGCGTGTCCATTTACCCGAACATTACCCATTCAAATCACCCAGTATAGGTTTTATGAATAGGGTGTACCACCCCAACATAGATGAAGTATCAGGCACTGTTTGCTTAGACGTTATCAACCAAGCGTGGACTGCCCTATACGGTGAGAATTTTTTTTTCAAAATCACAATATTTTTTTTATTTATTCCAGATCTCTCAAATATATTCGAATCGTTTCTTCCACAATTACTTACTTATCCTAATCCAATTGATCCCCTAAATGGAGATGCAGCAGCTATGTACCTACACAAACCAGAAGAGTACAAGAAAAAAGTTTCTGGTATGTTTTGGTTTTTTGTTTGTTTTGTTTTTTTAAATCAAGATTGTAATTTTTGTTTTTAGAATATGTACGTAAATACGCTACTGAAGAAGCGTTAAGGGGACAAGAAAACGTCAGTTCTGACAGCGAATCGACAATGTCGGACTTTTCAGAAAATGAGGCTGAAGATATGGAATTATAACGCAGGCTGACCACTGTCAAATGCTCGCTCAATCCTCTCTTTACTCTGGATGAATTCTGTTTAGTGTTATATGTGACGTGCTTTAAGTTCCGTTATTGTTTGTTTTGCATTTTTTAGAATTTATTTGGTTGCACAATCATGAAGCGTAAAAACTTAATTCTAATTTAAACACTTATTTAAAGTTTTCTATTTGGTGAGTCTTGATTTAATTATGTGATGAGCGTAGCGACATATTTATTTTATAGTATAGTTCAGGAGTAGGAACAACCAGAGATTCTCCCATTGTGTAGTGACGGCTTGCCCACTTTCACTTAAAACTGACAAATTTCCTTTATATATATATATAGATATATTTTTAAGTGTAGGTGGGTTTAAGAACGACTTTTAATTATTTTGATTATATTGGGACGCCAACACTTTACAACTTGGCTATTGTGTACATAATTTTATCTTCTCTACTTGTTTTTTAGTTAGTGCAATAGACATATGAATTTGATCACTTGTATTAACTATTTTCAAGTTGTACCATCAATATGGGTGATCTTGTTGTATATACAAATGATTATGCTGTTCTATTTAATCCTAATATATTTTTAATAAATGTAACAAACAATTAGATTGTTTCCAGTTTCTGCACAATTTATTCGAAATTGTCAAGTAATTTTATTATGTTTATTTTAGTTGTAAAATCAACCACTGTCCATACACCATTACATCCCAACTGTTTGTAATTTTCATTATTACTAAGATCTTAAGTGTAGGTCATTTGGTAGCATTTAACAGTAATAAAACTAAATTTATTAAAATACTCGTAATTTTACAATTGAGCCCCTACGTAGCAACAGTTCAAACAATAGTGGTTGACTGAATTTCTCGATACAATTCTATAGGTGGAGAAAGCGATATTTATCATAAAACATCAACAGAACAATAATTCTGTAAATGTTTAGCCGAATCAATTGTATAACAATGATGAGGAAGAGGTGAGAAGATACAAGTTTTATTATATCCTATCCTTGTCTAACACTCTATTGAACGGCACCTGATTGTACAAACAACTCATCAATATCTGTTTCTGAAGGTTTGTTTCTTTGCTGTGTAGTGTAAGCAAATTGTGTGTTATGTGGAATTTTGTATTTGGTTGCGCTCAATTGTGATAGAAACTGCTTTTGATATGTTCCTTGCTACCTGAACGTTCGAAATACTTGAAGACTTCCCCCAATATGTTCTGTAAGTTCCCACTTTTACAACATAACCTAATTTCGGACTTATTTTTTAATTGTTTTTTACCACAAATTATCGTTATTTGATAAATTATGCCAATAATTGGTTTGTTTTCATCAAAGATTCGATCCGTATTACGTAGATTATCTCGTTCCTCCGCTTTCGCTATTTTCTGTTCAATTTAAAACTGTTTTCCATGTTTTAATTCATTCATTTTTATTATTAGAATGTACGTCGCCTCCAACTATGAAGCGTTAACAAGGCGAATCTAAACATCAAAATGAACGAAATAGGTTCATCCAGCCTTCTGCATTTAGGTGACATTGTCTCCTTATATGCAGAAGGTACAGTTAGTGGATTCCTAAGTACTTTAGGGTGAGTATTAACAGACACGAAAAACAAAATTTGAAATATTTTTTTAGATTGGTTGATGATCGTTCTGTGGTTTGTCCAGAAGCAGGGGACCTTTCAAATCCACCAAAGAAATTCAGAGGCAAGTACCAAAAAATCTCAAATCTTCAACTGTCAAATTAAATTCCAGATTGCCTCTTCAAAATATGCCCTATGAACCGATATTCGGCCCAGAAGCAATTCTGGAAAGCTGCAAAACAAAGCATGGGGTCCAATACTGATACTAGTTTGTTGAAAAGACTACATGTGAGTTTCGGTTTGATATTGATAGAACAGAACGCGCATTTAACCTTGGCCATATAATGAATAGTTAATTAACTCATTGATTGATTCCTTATATAATATGAAAATGTAGAGGACTATCTGCAATTTACTTTTTAATCACAAGCAACAGTTGTTTGTAAAATTATCAGAAAAAGCCGAAACTTAATGACGTTTCATGCATATTAATTTTTTTATCAAGTCAATATAAGAAGTCTCAAGGTGTCGTTGAAACTTTAATTCAACTAAAACAACTTTGTTAGTGTTGGTCTAAATTTTGTTTAAATGCAGTTTGTTGTGCGCTTAACTTAATGATCGGGGTGATTTTGCATTACGATACTAAAGACCATTTATTATAAGACAGCCAACCGTATTTAATGTTGGACCACGACGGCTAGTTGTCATTTGACCTTTACAGGTCGATTCCGCGGCAATCAATTTATGGGTTGTGTCTTGGCTAAATAGACAGAGACGAAACTACTGGGTCCAAGGAACATAAAACTTTTGTATGGGGACCCACCGCTATCGAAAACAATTTTGCATGAATTAAATTATAGTTTCTCCTAAATTGGATAATTTGTACAGATCAAAACTAGAGAGTCTCAATTACTTGCATAGAATGCCGATTTTAATTGGTGTTTTGTTTATTAGAACGAAATTAAATTAAATGAAAGACAGCAAATAATTTGACAACGTTTTCATAATATGCAATCACTGATGCGATTTTTAAAATAATAAAGGAAAATTAACAACAAACTATAGGCTATGTTAGGATGGTAATTTCATTTCAATGGCTGCCGGTTAAATGCACTAAATTAATGATTGCTTGATACACAAAATTTGCAATAATTTCTTGGAAAAACAAATAATTAATTATGATGATGTTACTTGTCGGACGGCAATAACAATTACGTCCTGATGAAGTAGATTGAAAAAGTTTTAATTCCATGGGGAAAAACTTTGAATGAAAAATTTATTGCGGTTAAACTTTGTTAATGTTGTATCTGCATAAAAATTGAATTTTAATTCTATTGGTTTCAACTAAATGTCATGATATTCTACACTGTAACGATTTATTTTACAAGAACTCCGAAAAAAATTTGAATCTACCACACCCTTAAATGAAGAAAGTGAGGACGTGATTAACGCGTTGGATGCTGATTAACATTCAAAAAGTGAGTAAAAATGGTAGACTCTTTAGACCATTCTGCTTTGATGGAATGGTTAAAAAGCATAACTGCCGTTCAAATGCTAGATAGATGTAAAATTTCAAGAACTGTCATGTTTACTTACTGGACGCCTTAACCAGGATCCTTTGGAAAATTTTTTCGGGATGTATCGCTAACGTAGCGGATATAATCAAGATCCCACTGTAATGCGATATTTAAAGCGAAAACTGTAATAATGGTAATAAAACCTCCTAAAAACTCTAATTGTGAGCCTGATGAGGCTAAAAATATTTTTAAAAGCAGCACTATGAAGGAATTGACTCTAAAGACGAAGACACTTAATACTTTCCGGTTTATCATGTTTGTCAGATACATCTAAATGTAGTATTTTTGAGGAGACTACGTTAGAGGATTGTTTTGTAGTTTATTTTGCCTGATATTTGTTTGGTTAGGCGATTGCTCGAAAAATACAATTGCAGTTCATGTAAGACGATATCGGTATGAACAAGTTTTGACCAACCAGAATGAGTCGCTTATCCTACCTAAAAATTCTAAAAAATCTTTCAGCGCTCATGAAAAAATTCACAAAAATAGCTGACAGTCATTAAAAAAAACTCAAAGATAATTTGTCTTCTACAATGGAATCATTTATAATGCGGCAAATTCGAAAAAAAATAACTGCGATCACCTTCGAGGAAAACTACATATGCAGGAGACATTTTTATTTTTTGTTAAATTTATTAGTCCGCACTAAGAAATGCAAGTATTACAATGTTTCTATGAAAATTCTAAAAGGATCTCAATTTCCAAGAATTTTCATCTTGCAAAATCAGGACATACTTTGATCACATTTTATTCAAAAAACTTCGTTGTTTAATTTTCATTTCTGTACAACTACTTCAGTAGTCCAATTTGCAGTATGTAATGTTCATTATTACTATTACTATTACGTGCTATTTATTTACTTTTAGACCAAACTATTGTAAAGTTATAATATTTGCTGTTTTTCATTATTTTTAAACTGCTTACTTGCCATTTTTTTGCCTTAGCGTTCGACCAGAAAAATTTATTAAAGCGTCGACGGGTTCCTATGCAGATGTTCAATAATTGTTAATTTTATGTTGGTATACAAGCTCGGTATAAAATTTCAAAACTACAACTACACTCAGCTCGCCGAATCCAAAACATTAGCCCAGTTCACTTCCTAATATTACCCAAAAAAATTTCTGCCATTCGCGACATCTATGCAAACTTTTCGAAAGGTGCGGTTAGCTGTCTAATGCCCGGTTGCACAACTGTGATGAGAGTTTAACAAGTCGTTAGCGCCTCTCTAATTTTTTATTGCATTAACTGGTCATTAGCAACTTGTTTTCTGTAGGAACTTAACTGACATTAACTTTGCGTTTTTTCAAATTCTTAAAAAGCAGCGGATGGCTCTGATCACCCATCAAGATTTTGCCGAGAGTTTAATCACGCTTTGTGCAACTGGGCATTAGTATGAGGCTCCACTGGAACCGTATCAGACTAGACCAAACTAGATCAGATCCCGTGAGGGTGAGTGGGTACATTGAAACCGTATACATCAGACGCAAGACAAACCCGTGTGACCATTTTGTGTATTCTGCAGTTTCATTATTTGCATTAAAAATTAGTTCTTCATGAACTGATTTTTTAATAGATAATAGAGCACAATGTATTACAAATACAAAAAAAAATTGTTGGTATTTTGTGTAAATCTAAATCTAAACAGAATGCAAATGAGGGTGCTTACGTGCAGTTGTCGGCCTTAATCTGGTCAAAAGTCACAACATGTTTGATTTCTCCAGAATTTGCAAACAGGTCGGAATGCGTCTAACGAAATCTGAAACGGTCGGCAAACTCAAATGTAGCCACTCACATAACAATACATGCTCTTAATTTCTGCCAGATTCTTCGGTTGTGATCTGGTCTGGAACGGTTCTACTGTAGCCATCGACTTATAATAAAAGGTCTTGGACGATATGCATTCAGTAATTAACGCTACAAAAAATATGTCTTGGAAAAATTGTAATTTTGCAATACTCCAAATAATAATTGAAGTGTTTTCCCAATTTGCATGTTAATAGCACGCCGCAGAGATCGAGAAAAAACAGAACGAAACCGAGAACAAAAAACTACTCGGAACCAACGTCCAATACGGTAGCGTCGTCCAGGTTAGTTTGAATACAATCGAATCGGCTCAAGTAACTTACTAACTTAACTTTAGCTTCTTCATTTAAAATCCAACAAGTACTTAACCGTCAACAAAAGACTGCCAGCTTTATTGGAAAAAAACGCAATGCGAGTGTACTTAGACGGTAACGGTAACGAGGGGTCATGGTTTTACATTCTACCGTTCTATAAATTACGGGCAACTGGTGATAATATCGTTTTGGGTGACAAAGTTATTTTGAACCCAGTCAACGCTGGTCAACAAGTATTGCACGTTGCCGCTAACCACGAATTACCTGATAATCCCGGTTGCAAAGAAGTCAACGTGGTTAATGGTAGCACATCATGGAAAGTAACTTTATTTATGGAACATCGCGAAAATTCAGATGAGATACTTAAAGGAGGAGATGTTGTTCGTTTGTTTCATGCGGAACAAGAAAAGTTTCTTACTATGGATGAATACAAAAAAACTCATCATGTATTTTTGAGAACTACAGGTCGAACTAGCGCTACAGCAGCAACTAGTAGTAAAGCATTATGGGAAATTGAAGTAGTTCAACATGATCCGTGTAAAGGAGGCGCCGGACATTGGGATTCGCTTTTTCGCTTCAAACATTTGGCTACTGGACAATATTTAGCCGCTGATATTGATGCAGATCAAACAAATGAACAAATGAGAAGCAAACTTAGAGCCGATTCAGGAGATTCTACTGCTTATCATTTGGTTCCTGTAGCGTATCCCAATGAGATCGCTTCGTTATTCGAATTAGACCCAACTAGCTTAACTCGAGGCGATTCGTTAGTCCCTCAATCTAGTTATGTGAGGCTTCATCATCTTTTCACTAACAGTTGGGTGCATTCAACTTCAATTCCCATCGATAAAGACGAAGAGAAACCTGTCATGTCGAAAGTCGGATGTGCCGTCATGAAAGAAGACAAAGAAGCTTTCGCATTAATTTCCGTTTCTCCTGTTGAAGTACGCGATTTGGATTTCGCGAATGATGCATGCAAATTGCTATCGTCTTTATCTGTCAAACTCGAGAACGGGACCATTTCTCATAACGAAAGAAGGTTTTTTTTAACTATCCAGTCTTGACTCGTCATATTTTGTTTGTTTTTTTAGATCTCTAACGACTCTGTTGCAAGATATTGTTTATTTTGTAGCGGAATTGGAGAATGAGCAAAACAAAACTGAAGCGTTAGAATTAGTTGTCACTAACCCTAATAGGGATAGGCAAAAGTTATTGAGGGAACAAGCAATACTTAAGCAACTCTTCAAAATTTTGCAGGTTTTTTGGAACGTTAAATAGTCGGATTTTTTGTTTTCTACGTTGTTTTTAGGGACCATTTTTGGATTCTACTGGTGAAGGACCGTTTTTGAAAATTGAAGAATTGAACGACCCTCGCCACGCTTCGTATAAATACATATTTAGGCTTTGCTATCGAATATTGCGGTTAAGTCAGCAGGACTACCGAAAAAATCAGGTTTTTGTTGACATAACTGCGGCATCGTCAATGATTTTTTAATTCTAGGAATATATTGCTAAACACTTTGGTTTTATGCAAAAACAAATTGGTTACGATATTCTAGCGGAAGACACGATCACAGCTCTCTTGCACAACAACAGAAAACTGTTGGAAAAGCACATAACTCCAGCGGAAATCGAAACTTTTGTCGGTTTAGTGAGAAAAAATATGAGCAATTGGGAATCTCGTTTTCTCGATTATTTGTCGGATCTCTGTATTTCGAATAAGAAAGCAATTCCAGTGACTCAAGAATTGATCTGTAAAAGTGTTCTAAGTCAAAAGAATTCCGATATTTTAATAGAAACTCGAATGATGAAAACTCAAGTTGAAGTTCAAGAGATCAACGATGAACATATTTTAGAAAGTGATGATTCAGAAATGGAGCAAATTATTACAGTGGTGGAAGAGTGCCAAATCGTTTTGTTATGGAACAATCGCCAAAAATCAATGTCCTTAACTGAACTTTGCAGAAATGCCAAATTAGGAAGTAAAGATGATCAAGCTATTTTGGATTATTACCGCCATCAGTTAGATCTATTTTCAAACATGTGTTTAAACAGGCAATATTTAGCCCTAAATAATCTATCACCTCATTTAGATATCGAGTTAATACTCAAATGTATGGCAGATGAAAACGTCAATTTTGATCTGAGAGCTTCGTTCTGTCGGTTAATGCTACATTTACATGTCGATCGAGACCCGCAAGAACCTGTTACTCCCGTTAAATATGCCCGGCTATGGTCAGAAATCCCTTCAAAAATGTCGATTCATGAGTAAATAATTTTGTTGAATTAATCAAAATTTTATTAACGACTTTTTTTAGTTACGATTCCAACAAAACGCCTGATCCTAACAAGGAAGCGGTGCGTGCAAGATTTTGTTCTACCATAGGTTTTGTCGAAGATTATCTATGCAACGTTGTAGCAAAAATGTGGTCGTTCGCAGATCAAGAGCAAAACAAATTGACTTTTGAGGTGGGTACTGGCGGTTTTTCGAGTGGTGTGCATTGACCCTTCAATTTTAGGTTGTGAAACTAGCTAGAGAATTAATCTATTTTGGCTTTTATAGTTTCTCTGATTTGCTTAGATTAACAAAAACTTTGCTCAGTATTTTGGATTGTGTTTCTGAAAATGATTTTGTTGATGGTCGATTACCTACAGGAGATATTGATTGTAAGTGTGACCACATCGTTTTTATCATCACTTTAACCATTTTTTTACACAGCTGGAGACTCCTTGCTGGATGAGAGAGGTACCAATTTTTGTGTGTGATTGTTGCTTACTTAATAATTACGTTTATTAACTCATGAATGTTTGTACCTTCTCCATGTTTATGTCAAGGCTTCTAGTCGGGCTAATCATTGTTGGACACTCGTTAAAACCTTTTTCATATTTTTAATCGATTCGAAAAAAGTGAAAACGCAACTTTTACGTTTTCCTTAATTATTCACGCTATATTGTGCTATTTTTGTTGCATTTTCATTTATTTTTGTTTAACTAAGTAATGAGTAATTGTTATTTTAGCTACCGAGAGAGACCCATTGATTCAAACTAGCTGGAAGCCTTGTTATACCAAGCTAAAGACAAAGTAATTAATGGTTCAGTTTCATAAAAAAATATTCAAGCCATGTAATAATTTTGTTTTCTCCAAACAGCTGAAGGAGGCGTTTTGAGAACAATCGGCGATATGGGGGCGGTCATGACGTCGTTAGCTCTTGGTCCGGTTGGAAGATCCGTTGTTAGCAGTAACTCTGGGCCGCATGTCAAAGGTGCTCAATATATGAAAGAATATCCACTTGTCATGGACACAAAGCTAAAGATCATTGAAATTTTACAAGTAACTTTGAAATTTACTTTTTTCTATTTCAACAATTAATATTTACAGTTCATTCTCGACGTGCGTCTGGACTATCGAATTAGTTGTCTCTTGAGCATTTTTAAACAAGAATTTGACGAATCCGAAAAGAACAGTAACGGCGATTCATTGAATTTAGGCCAAAAAAATATTGACTTGGAACTAATCGGTAGTCAAGCTGAAGGAATTTTTGGAAGTAGCGAAGAATGCGCCGTTTTAGATTTAGATGGGCATGGCGGCAGAACGTTTCTGAGAGTTCTCCTGCACTTGACCATGCATGATTATCCTCCTCTAGTATCGGGCGCGCTACATTTACTTTTTCGACACTTCAGTCAAAGACAGGAAGTGTTACAAGCATTTCGGCAGGTAAAAATGTATTCCCGAAAGTGTGTGCTTCTTAAAATTTCCCTTCACAATACCTAAAACTATAATACCAGATATGTTTCTCAAATTTTGACGTTCACTAAACGGAATCACCTTAAAGCATCTTTAAAAAAATTAAACGAATCGCGTTACGGCAGGTTCGTGCTTGAAGCCGGCAGGCTGTGAATCTGGACAGAGCCTGGGTTGATAACTCCATTTGTAAAAATGGAGGAAGCGTCATGATGCCATGTGATTTTGTATTTGTGCAAGAGAAAGGCATATTCGTGCAAGTTCTCAATAGAATTAGATAATTGTGAACGAAGACAATCGAAACATTTTGTTTTTTATGTCTTAACTGCAAGTAACGTTTTCCAAATTCAAAAATACTGTGTCCAGCATTATTTAACTTCAGTTTCGATGCCGGCTTCAATACGTGACGTCACAACTTGCAACGTATAATTTTTTTTCTCACTGAAAACGTTTCAGGTGCAACTTTTGGTATCTGATAGCGATGTAGAATCCTACAAACAAATCAAGGCTGATTTAGACGTTTTAAGACAATCAGTTGAAAAGTCTGAATTATGGGTTTACAAATCAAAGTGTATTGAGGAACACAGCACTACTAACAAGAAAAATAAAGAAGAAGACGAAGAAGTGGCTTCTACAAAAACTTCGACTTTAAGCGTTCTTGAGAAGAAAGGTTCTGCAATAAATTTAGATGTTGGACCTCCTTTACATCCTGAACAAGCCGACGAGTATAAGAAGATTCAACAAATCTTGATTCGAATGAATAAATTATGCACACAAGGTTCCCCAAGTGGATTAGTAAAACCAAGAAAACACGAACAACGGTTGTTACGCAACGTTGGAGTTCACACTGTTGTTCTCGATTTACTCCAAGTACCCTATGATGAAAAAGAAGACATTCGAATGAACGAATTAATGAGGCTAGCGCACGAATTCCTACAAAACTTTTGTCTTGGCAATCAACAAAACCAAGTTTTACTTTTTAAACATTTAGATTTATTTCTAAATCCTGGCGTAATTTCTGTCTATTATCTGTTGATTTTTACTAATTCTAAAAATTTTAGATTCGGGAAGCCCAAACTGTTTGTGCAATATTCCAAGACAACTCAACTTTGTGCAATGAAGTTAACGAAAAAGTTATACAACACTTTGTCCATTGTATCGAGAGCCACGGGAGACACGTGCAATACTTGAAGTTCCTCCAAACTATAGTCAAAGCAGAAAATCAGTTTATTAGAAAAAGTCAAGACATGGTCATGCAAGAAGTAATAATTGCAAATTTTTTAGAATTTTTTTGTTGTAGGTCGTAACGTTATATTTCAATGTTTGCGTGGTATTTTTTTTTTTTAACAAATAGTCAAAAATGTAGAATTTCATCTTTTCAAATTTCGGTTGTTACAGTTATTGAACAATTTTATTTTTTCTAGTTGATTAATGCGGGCGAAGACGTTTTAGTTTTTTACAACGATAAAGCTTCTTTTAATCACTTCATTGAGATGATGCGTTCAGAACGACATTGTATGGATGAAGGTAGCCCGTTGAAGTACCATGTGGAATTGGTGAAACTTCTCGCTTGCTGCACCATGGGTAAAAACGTTTATACAGAAATCAAGTGCCATAGTTTGTTACCTTTGGATGATATTGTCGCTATGGTAACTCACCCTGATTGTATCCCAGAAGTTAAAGAAGCTTATGTAGGGTTTCTGAACCATTGTTACATAGACACTGAAGTAGAAATGAAAGAGATATATACATCAAACCATATGTGGACATTGTTTGAGAAATCATTTCTTGTCGATATGGCTGACATAGCAACCGCCCCCACTGACCGCAAGCATCCGGATAAAGCTCTAGAAAATTACGTCACTAATTGTGTTATGAACATCATATCAACTTTCTTCAGTAGTCCATTTTCAGATCAAAGCACCACAGTACAGGTATATAATTAATCTTAGAATTAACATCACAATTACTTAGTTGCATGCGCTTTAATTTGTTCCTTGGATGATACTCTTGGTGCTTACATTAAATAAATTCGATTCGCATATTGATAGTTTTTATTATTTTATATCTTGGAAATGGTAAATTCACTGATTTACAAAAACTATCAATATAACTACGGGCGTATTCTATGGTGCATTTTAATGGGGATTCTATTAGAAACATCTGCATGAAGCAAGGGTTTTCTGGAGCGATTCTACAATGGATGATTATGATCCGTTCTCTGTTAACGTACCGCTCAAACACTCGCCATTTTCATCCAACGTAAGTATGGTTTTTCGCTTTTAATCAAGAAATGACCAATAAATGTTTTCCTTTTAACTCTTATCAATACTGATGATTATTTCTTGATCAGTTGCTTAAGGTGCTGGAATAGATTAACACTTTACAATTGCACGTAATACGGTTTCATGCATGCTATTAGGGAAGTTTAAAGCAAATTAGCTTTTTCTACTAACATTTTTCATTTCTTTAACATTAATTTCTCTTACATTTTTACAATTTTCTATCACGCGTCTATTGTAGACGAGACAACCCATCTTTGTCCAGTTGCTACAATCCGCGTTTAGGGTCTCCCAATGTCCTTGGTTGGCAGCTTCTCAACGTTTCAATGTTGAAAATTGTATCCGTACATTATCTGAAGTGGGTAAGTTCATCAAATTTCTCTCACTATTCCCACTATTCAAATATTTAAAATTTAACTTCAGCCAAAAATAGAGGGATTGCCATTCCACTCGATCTAGAAAGTCAAGTGGCGGCAATGTTCAACAAAGCAACGATTTTAACAAGACAAACAAGCAAGTGGCTACAAGCTTCAAAAACTCCGAAAATTGAAAGATCACAGTCTCAGGTTATCATTTCATGAGTTCATGGGTTTCTAATAACTTCAATGATTTTATAGCTTGTGCGTCTAGACAGAAGTATAATTGAAGGTTTGCAAGATATAGTTTCGCTTCTTGAAGATCAACTCAAGCCTCTTGTTCAATCCGAATTATCTCTTTTGGTTGATGTTTTATATCGGCCGGAATTATTGTTTCCTCCTGGTACTGAATCTCGGAAAAAATGTGAAAGTGGCGGCTTCATCAGACGGTAATTACCGCTATTAAATGACAGTTATCACGGTATTTGTTTTAGTCTCATCAAACATACTGAAACTTTATTGGAGGAAAAGGAGGAGAAATTGTGCGTTAAAGTCCTGAAAACGCTACGTGAAATGATGGCCATCGACCCTGAATATGGAGAGAAGGTTAAATTTTCTTCTGTTATTTCTTTTGGGTTCATATATTGATTTATTTATCTATCTTTAACATGCTGCTCAGAATGATAAAAGTGAAAATACTGAAAATGATATGGTATGGGTGTGTTACGTCTTTGTTTTGTTATGTTTGTTATGTGAGCCCTTTTCTCAACTTCTGTAAATACATGCAATTTTTGTTTGGTGTTCACAATATCAGTAAACTAAGTCAACCTTTGCCATTTTCTCACCCTTATTAAAGGTTTGCTTGCTTATTGGTATTAATAATATTGCGACGTTTTATTTTAATAGAAATGTTTATAGGGCGACGTTTTAAGAAACAGCTTATTAGCCAGATACTTTGGCAAAGCATTTGTCCAAAAACACGACACAGTGGAATTAGGAAGTTACCAGCTATCGTCTGTCATGCATGGCCCAGGAGGTAAGTCTTTAGGTTTGTCATAATTACTAACGGTAACGAGAAAAACTGAATTTATTTATTTCTGCACATCACCAACTACATTTGGTTTTTCACTTTTGTTCCTCCCTTCCAGCCATCCGTTCTTAAACTTTTCATTTGTTTTAAATCTCGTAATCTGTTTTGTACTTTTAACGCCTCCACTACTCCATCAAATAGTTTGCCACATGTAAACAAATAAAATTTAATTTTGTCATCTTCCTATCCACACAATTTTCAATCAACCATCTATCTACCTAAATAATAAAATTTTCATTACGTTAACGTTTTCCGGTTTCAGCAAAAGTATTAAGTCGAGCGGGTCGGACGTTGCATGAGGTTCAAACTCATTTAGACAGAGAAGGGGCTTCGGATTTGGTTGTCGAATTGGTTATTAATTCAGTAAATTCCCCGTCGATTTTCGGAGAGGTGATCGAGTTAGGAATCGCACTCCTCGAAGGTGGTAACCCGATCATTCAGAAGAGTATGTTTAATAAATTGTTAGGCGGTGACTTAAGTCAGGCGTTTTTCCGGGTATATTCAATTAATTTTTGCTGATTCAAATGTAATTAATTAATTTTAGGTGTTTTACGATAAAATGAAAGGTTCTCAGCATGAAATTAAATCAACAGTTAGCGTAAACACCTCAGACATTGCTGCAAAAGCTCACGAAGACAAACAAGACGGTAAAGATTTGGATAAGGTTTCTAAAAAGCAAGGAAGCAAATCTAATGGAATTTTAATAAGCGACGAATTACGGGAGGAATTGAGTAGAGCTGCTGAATCGACATCTCAAGCGTACGCGCATATACGTAATATGGCTGTAGGTGAAGATGGAACCGTAACTTCTGGTACGGCTTCAGCTTTTGAAGATTTATTAGCTGAAAAATTAGAGAAACATCGAGATCGAGAGGACCAAAACGGTTTATCTATCAAGGTCTTGATAATGCAGCCAATTTTGAGGTTTTTACAACTGTTGTGTGAGAATCACAATCCAGCTCTACAAAATTTATTACGTAACCAAAACAATAAAACCAACTATAACTTAGTTTCGGAAACTTTAATGTTTTTGGACTGTATTTGCGGTTCAACAACTGGAGGTTTAGGTTTACTTGGTCTTTACATTAACGAAAACAACGTCGCTCTAATTAATCAAACATTGGAAACGTTAACAGAATATTGTCAGGGTCCTTGTCACGAAAATCAAAATTGTATAGCAACACACGAGTCGAATGGTTTAGATATTATAACCGCTTTAATTTTGAACGATATTAATCCATTGGGTAAAACTCGCATGGATTTAGTGTTGGAATTGAAAAACAACGCGTCAAAATTATTGTTGGCAATTATGGAGAGTCGTGGGGATAGCGAAAACGCAGAAAGAATTTTGTATAATATGAATCCGAAACAACTTGTCGAAGTGGCTTGTCGAGCTTTTCATCAAGAAACTGCCGAAGACGACGATGAAGTGGATGATGGTAGTGGCGAAGATGCGGTTTCACCGAAAGAAGTTGGTCATAATATTTATATTCTTTGTCATCAATTGGCGCAACATAATAAAGAACTAGCTGCTTTGTTGAAACCTGCCGAATTTGGACCCGATCCAAAAATTCAAAAAGCACTCATGTATTATGCTTCTCATACAGCACAAATTGAAATTGTTAGACACGATCGCACTTTGGAACAAATCGTGTTCCCAATACCGGAAATTTGCGAATACATTACAAGTGATACCAAAATTCGGGTGTTGAACACTGCCGAAAGAGACGACCAAGGCACGAAAGTCGTCGATTTTTTTGAACGTACCGACTCGATGTTTAATGAAATGAAGTGGCAGAAAAAGTTAAGAGGTATTTTCTTTCTATTTAAGTTGAAATTACTGAATTGTATTGTTTTAGCGCAACCCGTTCTTTTTTGGGTCAGCAGTTATATGTCGTTATGGAGTAATATTCTCTTCAATTGTGCCGTACTCATCAACTTGATAGTGGCGTTCTTCTATCCATTTGAGGATACTTTACCCAGTAAGTTTATATAACTAACGTTCGAATGTTGCGGTGGTTCGTTCTAATTATGTTCGGTGGCATTGTTGAAGAAATTGTACAAAATTGAAACTTTTTCCAGAGATTAGTTCCAGTATTTCCGTACTTATTTGGGTCGCTATGTTGGCGTCTGCAGCGATTGTTGTCACGTTACCCAGAGAAACAGGAATAAGAACGCTAGTAGCCTCCACTATTCTTCGACTGATATTCTCTCTAGGCCCAGAACCGACCTTGTGGCTTTTGGGCACCGTTACAATTTTACTCAAAGGAATCCATCTAGTCAGCATAATGGGCAATCATGGTACACTCACCAAAACTTACCAGCAAATACTCACGGATGCAGAGCTTGTTTATCATTTAGCTTATCTTGTGTTCTGCATGTTAGGATTATTAATGCACCCCTTCTTCTATTCAGTTTTGGTAAAGTAACCAATCCCATTTATTTTTTGTTATTGAAGCAATTTTTTCCAGTTATTTGATGTCGTTTATAGAGAAGAAACTTTATTAAACGTTATCCGTTCCGTTACAAGAAACGGGCGTTCCATTATATTAACAGCGGTGTTGGCTTTAATTCTTGTTTACATGTTCTCAATTATCGCTTACATGTTCTTTAAAGACGATTTTATTGTTAGCGTTAAAAAGAAAAGCGGTAAGTAACTTAATTCTTGTTAACACCTCAAAAATTTTAATGGTTTATAGATGAAACAATTTGTGAAACAATTTCTGATACAACTGGAAGTAAATATACACATGAGGATGCTCAATATTGTAAAGCAGTAGACCCGGGTGAGGAAAAAAAGGAGAGGGCTTGTGATTCTTTGATAATGTGCATTGTTACCACCCTCAATCAAGGGCTTCGCAATGGCGGCGGAATTGGTGATATCTTAAGAGCTCCAAGTAGCGAAGTAAGTTTAGTTGTTCACTTGTATTACGTTCTATTTACTCTAAACTTAATTGTTACTATAAATTGAACTTGATCAATTTTGTTCAAATTCGAATCAAATTGTTTTCAGGAAGCCCTTTTCGTCGCAAGGGTCGTTTATGATCTCCTGTTTTTCTTCGTGGTGATTATTATAGTACTTAATTTGATTTTTGGTGTCATAATTGACACTTTTGCTGATTTGAGGTCGGAGAAACAACAAAAAGAATTGATTTTAAAAAATACTTGTTTCATTTGCGGTAAGCCTTTGCTGCTTTGTTTTTACGTTACTTAATAGTATTTTTCAGGTTTGAATCGGTCTGCATTCGACAACAAAACCGTAAGTTTTGAAGAACACATCAAATGCGAACATAACATGTGGCATTACTTGTACTTTATCGTTTTGACGAAAGTGAAAGATCCGACAGAATTTACGGGACCTGAAAGTTACGTTTACGCAATGGTTAAAGCGTCAAATTTGGATTGGTTTCCTCGATTACGTGCAATGTCTTTGGCTGCTGTTGAAGGTGAAGGTGAACAAATTGAATTGAGAAGTTTACAAGCTCAACTGGAAACCACTCAAGTGCTTGTTACGAATTTATCTCAACAGTTGATGGATTTAAAAGACCAAATGGCCGAACAACGGAAACAAAAGCAAAGAATCGGCTTGCTCAATTCGGCGTCGGCGTATTTGCAAACGTCAAATCTACCCTAAAGGAATGTATTGTTGATAACTTGTGCTAGTCTCGGACTTTATGTTCGATTTGTTGTGAAATGTTTGGCATACAAGTTATTGCGTTCTTTCGTAAAGGTGGCTAACTCATGCTCAAAATTTTTTTTTAGTTTAAAACTATAGATTCTCATCAATATGACCGGTTACTAAAAGTTATAGCTGCAAGATCAGTTCACTTTTCTTGTTTTGTGGTTATAGGGTTGTATTAAGTACTGTTTCTTAAAGGAAATGTTTATTGTTGTTGTACTTTTAGACTTGTGTACAAAGTTTATCGAAATATAGTTCTATGATATGTTATAAATACTTTTCCTCTGTGATCACCTGCATGCGTATCAAAATTTAGGAAGAATAACACTATTTTACCACTTGTCTTTATAAAAGCGTTGTTTCTGTTTTTGTAACATTGTGTTTTGTTGATTATTATCTAATAGTTGAATATTGTGTTTTAAAAATCACAAGTAGAAGTGTCAAGTGTATGTAAAAGAGATATTGAAATAAAAGTTGCAGATTAATTTTTTTTCAATATCCTGTTAATGTAATCAAAATTTATTTGTTTACCTTATCCATCATAATCAATTAAAATTTTATGAATTGACGTAACCAGTCAACTGAACCCACTAATAACAATAATTCGTATTAAAATTTTCAAAAATGCTGAAATTGTTACCAATCGTTCTAAACCAACAATTGTAGCATTTTTAAATGTAATTCGTTTCGCTGATTTCATTTAGGCACTCGGTTTTTGTTGCAATAAAATTATAAACAAATACTTACAGGAATATTAGGAAAATAGAATTATGAATAACTGAAAGAAGATAAGGAAGAACGTATAGTAAGTTAGTTCCAAGAATGATGTTTGGTAAAGTTTAAAGAAATCCTCATGTTTAAAATTAAAGTGCTCGATTCCCGCAAATTGTTTGAGAGTATCCCATTATTTGGTTTGGGAATTTGAACTTGAATAAGAGGATCAACAGGAATCTAATTGTAGTCCAATTCAACTTATCGTATATGAGCTGCAATGTTGTTACTATCACGCGCTAGAGGGCCCAATAGTTAATTAGTTTTATTTTTGCGCGTGCAGATGGCGCCAGAAAAGATAAACATGAGTATGTTTTATTATAAATAGTGACAGCTGTCACTTTCAGAAATTGTGCGCGCTTTGACAGTAAACGTGGTGTTTGTAGACACTGTGTCTTTGACTTAGTAAGTTGGCATTAGTTTGTCAATTGAATTTGAATTTAAAACAGTTCAAGTGTTTAATTGTCGTTGGTGTTGTGGAAAGTAAACAAAACATTCTGGCGTCGAATTCTGTGTACTTTTTTAGTTTTAACAATAATTTTAGTTTATTTTAAAATGCCAGAACGATTTAGGGTATCTAAATCGGAAGACACTAATAATTTATTCGGTAAATACAGTGATTCGCATATTTCAGAAGATGAAGACCGGCCTACAGAGAAATTGTTGCCACCATCAAATATCGCCAGCCGCAGGAGTGCGCCACATGAAGGTAATATCCAGTTGTTCTATTTCTGTAACAGCAAATTTCCGACATCATTTTCTTGATTTATAACGTTCCTGGAAATACGACTGGCAACGTGTATAATCACCCTAATTTCATTATCTTTAGGAAGGGTTGTTTGCGAGTTGTGACGCGTGTTCACCCTTCTCCCATCAACCTGTTGTTGATCACGTGTATACCGACGAATTTTCTACTACCATCAATAAATCTATAAAGAAACACCGTATCGACTCCGGTTGTACACATTTATTTAGTTCATGGCCGTTAAAGCTTAATTGAAGGGAAGCACCAAATCAAATCAGTGGAACAGTAGACTAGTAGAGTTTACACCCCCATCTGATGAGCACTTGTTACGTTTTTTATCGATCGATCAATTTACCCCTATATTAACATAATAGATGGTGACCTTTCGTCAGTCGCGAATTTTCGACGTAGGGGAATCGTGCGCGGTGGCCAAATCAAAAGATCTCTTCACAAGTTGTCGAGAACCACCGTCGAATCATGAACGGAATTGGAATTCGACTAGTTAGAAGAACAATTGACAATGACGACGATGAAGAAGGTACCACCTTACATCACCAACCTGCACTTACACCAATCAGTAGTAATGTTGCAAACCCCGAAACCACACCCTTAAACACTTAGACGTTTACTCCAACATCTCCCATCATCAAAGATTTTCCGTCTGCGAAGCTGTTTATTTCAAGTGGCGACCAGAGAGCGCGAAATCAACAAGCATCCCTAATTCACTTGAGTCGGAGAGACTTTCCGCACTTGTATAATCAGAATTAATTGAGTAAAGAAAGAACTGAGACATGAAACGCCGGTATTTTGGGGAAATCGAGAATTCTCTTTCGGTTTCGTTTCAATTCGTTTCGAGTTAATTACGAGGGATATTTTTTCCAAATATATAATTTCGTTTTTTTCCTCATTTCCTTTATTAACCGTATCGATTGAAATGACAGGTAATTATTGCAACAAAAATAACTTAGATACGTTTTTTAACGTTATCTTTAACCGTAAAATGCTTGATGATTGTCTATAATCGTTTTTGTTGTAAAACTTAACATTTATGACCGTTATTACAACAAATGTAAGATAAAATTTTTTAAATTAGTTTCTTTGGCAATTTATCAAGAAACGGTGAGAGCTGCATAAATAGCACTCGAAAGAATGGAATTATCAAAATTCCTAAGTGGGTGTAGACAGGGTAAACGCAAACATGGCCCACAGCGACTTATTAGTCTAACATCAATCATAAATTATTCGTTGGCCGGAGGAGTTTATTAGACCCGCATCCTCAAAGGGATGATAAAAGGGGTAGCCCACTCTACCGTCATTGATTAATTTTGCTCGAAAATAAATTTGTCACGATTCCCTATTTTGTACTGTTCGTTAAGAAATTTTATTGGAAAAATAATAAAATCCCGGCTTTTCAATTTTACGGTAATACTCCATTAATGATCTGCTTACAGTTATTGGATCCTTTGACGTTTTCAACAAATTCTAACTGTTGTTGTAAGATTTTATTCGTCCTTAATTGGCTTTCGGAGAAAAGCTTCTTCTTATATATTTGCGCTTTTTATTTTTTCGACAAAATTGCAATTTAATATGAACGTTTATATAAAATAAATTAATAACTCTTATAAATTTGCTCCAATTTGCCAGGTTTACTTTTCGAGGTCTTCGTGAAATTTCAAATCATCTTGTTATGAAAGTTGATCGACTCGTTTCCACTTGAAGAATTCGCTCCCGCAACAGGGTTATCGTAATGACATATTGACGTAAATGCAATGAGAGCGTCAGGTATCCATTTATGACACGTTTTCGCTCGGGATGTTGCCAAGAAATTATTTATTTATTTGCTGTTATAATCCAAAAGCCATAAATAATTTCAAGTGTTACGAAAAATCGTTCCATCAAGTGCCCCTTCTCTCACAGGTAATTTTTATTTTCGTATGGCGTCGTGACCTAGCATCAAGCAAGCATCCCTTAGTACAGGTAATGAAGCTGAAAAAATGCAAAACCTCGCAATTTTTTCGTCTAGCATCGATTTGTACAAAAATTTGGGATTAGGTTCATTTCACCCTCTAGTTCATTTTCTATATTGAGCCATTGTACGGTTTTTGGTTTTTTATGGGTGAAAACTACCCTTAATTGTAAAGAATTATAAAATAACATTTTAAACTTTAATATGGTCAACATTTGATTTGGATTAGTTAAATAATGATTGTTTTATGCTTTAGGATTTAATATCATAATATTTCAACCCTTAAAACCAGCCTTGTTGGAGCTATATATAAAAAATTTATTTATCTTAAAAGAATGATTTCGGCTTGCATCGATTTGCATAAAAATTTGGGATTAGGATCATCTCACCCTGTACTTCATATTCTATATCATGCTCATGGGCGTTGATTATTTTTAGGGGTGTAAACTACCCCTTATTGTCAAAAATTATATAAAAACGTAAACCTTAATATGGGTAAAATTTGGTTTTGATTGTTTAAATAATGGTTGTTTTATGCTTTAGGATATAATATCATAATATTTCAACCTTTAAAAACCACCTTTAATAACATTGCACTTTTTATAAGTAGTTTATAAGTAGAATTACATACAAAAACATTTATTTACACAAAAATACAAATAGTTTTTTAATTATTACTGCCGAAAAAACCGGTTCTGTGGTATTATATACATTGAAAATGCTCTATTACACTCCCAAGCGGGCTATTCGAATTTTTCGAGAAAAAAAATTAATTTGTTTTATAAACAGCTCCTTCATTTTTGGTGATAAAAAGTTTTTTCAAAAATGATTTTGTAGGGTTTTTCAGGAGCTATAAGACTATGTGAATTAAATTCCGTAACATCCCTTAGTTTTTAAGTGGGGTGAGTTTAAAGGGCTCGAATAATGGGGTGTTTGCTTGTAAATAGAGGTTTTAAACAGCTATACCTCGCTAAATATTCACTGTAAAGATAATCTATGCACAGGAAAATTTTAGTTATTAAAAAAGCTACAATTTAGTACTCGTATCTCCAGTATTTTCGGAGATATTTTGAAGAAAACGATGAAAAATACGAAATAGCAAAAAATCAATTTATTTTTAAACTGCAATTTTTCTAAAATTAGGCATTTTAAATAGGTCAAACTTTTTGGGTGTATTGATAATACATATATAAAAAGGATTACAGAAGGGTGAAGATCAATTTTGATTAGGAAGGTAGTTAGGGGGTTGCTTTCACTGATTTTTTCGTAGAAAAAAGTAGGTACTGACCTTATTTTGATCATAAGTCGCTCAATTTTTATGCTAGAATGTTCTTATTTTTTGTCTGAAAGGTCTAATTGTATACGTGAAAAAAGATTCTGTAAGTCTTCCTTGAAAAATGCAAAGTTTTCCCGTTATTTGGCTTTGAATATTTCAAATTATGCATTTGACGAAAAAAGCTAAATTTAACATGCCGTATCTCGGTTTGTATTGGTCGTAGAAAAATTATAAAAAAATAATTTTGTTTGTTTTTGTAAATGCTACAATTTTGATATCTACAGTTTTTTTGATTAAATGCATATTTTTCGAGTTATTCTCAAAAAACCCTCTAAAAAAGTCGATTTTTTCGTCGAAAAACTGTTACTTTCAACCGCGAATAACTCGAAAAATATTAGTTTTACGAAGAAAACGTAAAGAAAATTTTTTTCTTAGAGTTACTTTTTCCATCGATTTCCGTGGTTAAAATGTAATGAAAATTTTCCACCCCCGAGATAGGGTGGCAACCACCCCCAAGGTTTTAGCGTACAGCGGCATGATATAGAAAATGATCCTTGGGCTATTCCCTACCTTCTGTAAAAATTTCAAGTAAATCCATGCTGGACGAAAAAATTGCGAGCCAAAATGCTTCATTTCCTAGCCTACCTATGGTTACTTGAATATTTAACTATAGGTAGCTTGACGGTAGTCTCCTCAATCGGTAAATAGCGATAAAAATGGCACAGAAAGCTTGCACCAGTTTTGCACCAATTACCTTTCAGTTTGCACCACTTTTGGAGAGTTACTTTTTCATCTTATCAGTTGGGGGAGCTAAATTTACGCCCTTGGAAATTACTTTTAGACAATGCGAGAAATTTTTAAACGATATAATGGTTTTGTACCGAGCTTGCACCACCTGTTCCGTGTCTTGCACTCTTATGGTTACTACAATTGTGGAAGATGTTTACTCCATAATAAGTTTTTCTCCAATTTATAAACTAAAATCAAAATAGGGCATATAGCTTCTTCTAACTTTGCACCAATTTTCTTTTACCTTGCACCACTCTTCGTGTGTTTCTTTTCCATTCTATAAACTGGTGTGGGGGAGGCTCTTTTGACGCTCTTGAAAAATTAGTCTTAAACATATGAGGGAAATTTCTAAACGATATAATGATTTTGCACCACCCTTCCCATGTCTTGCACTCTTATGGTTACCTAAATTTTTAACTAAAACTGTGGGGGATGTTTACTTCACGATAAGTTCCTTTACAATCCTTAAATGAAAATGTGACAGAAAGTTTGTATCATCTTCAACCAATGACCTTTTAATCTACTCCACTTCTAGGGAGTTTATTGTTCATTTTATAAGCTACAGAGGGCTGAGGGGCTATCGACAGTCTTGAGAAGTCAGCCTTAGGTGAGAGAAATTTTTAAACGATATAGCAGGCTTGTACCATATTGCACCAATAATGTTTTGCGTTATACGATTTCTGGTAATTTTTTTTAAATTATACCACCATACAATAAATTAAACATTAACTTCTTGATTTAGGATTGATTTTGATGAAAAGGTAAATCAAATTAACAGTAAAATACGAAGTAGATAGAAAAAGAAAATTGTAATTAAATAAAAAATGAGAAACAAATGAAACTAGATATGGCATAGATAAATGCGCTTATCTACACTGGGCTGGTGGTCAAGGTGGTGCAAACTCAGTGTAAGGTCATTATATCGTTTAAAAATTTGTCCCATGTGTCTAAGGCTAATTTTACAACACCCGCTTATAAAATGGAAAAGAAACTCACTCAGAGTGGTGCAAGGTGAAAGAGCATTGGTGCAATAAGGTGCAAGTTTAGAAGAAGCTATGTGCTCTATTTTCATTTTAGTTTATGGATTGAAGTGAAACTTATTGTGGAGTAAACATCCCCCACAATTGTAGTTAAACATTTAGGTGCCTTGCACGCACGAGACAGGTGGTGCAAGCTTAGTGCAAGGCCATTATATGGCTTAAAAAAATTTCTTACGTGTCTAAAGGTAATTTTACAAAGGCGTTAAGTTAGCCCCTCACACCAGTTTATAAAATGGAAAAGAAACTCGCTAAGAATGGTACAAGTTTAGAGAAAGCTATATGCTCGATTTTCGTTTTAATTTATGGATTCGAGGAAAACTTATTGTGGAGTAAGCATCCTCCACAAGTGTAGTCAAATATTTAGGCACAAGGCATTATATTGTCTAGAAATTTCACTCATGTGTTTAAAGCTAATTTCCAAGGGCGTCAATTTAGCCACCTCCACCTTAAAAAATGAAAAAGTATCTCTCCAGAGGTGGTACAAGCTGAAAGGTCGTTGGTGCAAGGTAATGCAAGCTTTCTGTGCCATTTTTATCGTTATTTACCGATTGGGTGAGGGGAGGTTTACTTTAACTAAATATTAAGGTAACCATAGGGGTGTACAAAATTTGCTACAGGTGGTGCAAGAAGGAGGTTGCCAACTTGATGGAACCACGAAGAATTCGTTATAATTAAAATGATTAAACGAAGAATCTCAGCGGTAAGATAAATGATGAAGAAAATGATACAAGTCAAGCCACTACCCCTTTTAAGGCAATTCTTTGAACATTTGTTACAAGTGCAGTTTCTTGAATCGTACAAAATTATAATTAATTGTTTTTTATAGGTTTGTTAGTTTTGAAACTACAATAAGGTATGTACCAATTTGAGATATTTACTGCCAAATATCTCAAGATTGCCGCCAACTTTATTGTTTGCAATGAAAATTCCATTAAGTATTTTCTCCAAGGCTATTTGCGATGCGTTTTTGTTTGAAATTTAATAAATCTCTTGACGGAATCCTTCTCGTTAGTTTTTTTGCCGTTTTGTTGTCTTGCTATTTAATAAATCAAGCGTATCAGGTAATGTCTAAAACGTTTTATGGCTTGATGGAAGCTCATAAATAATGTCTACGATATTTCCTGAAAATAAGAAGCTTAAGTTTTTATAGAAAATAAAACTCAGTAAACATTGCTAGTTTCCCAGAACAATAATGAGCTTTACTTGTTCATTTTCATAACTAATTCAACTGTGCTGTTGATTTTCCAACAATTTTTTGGCAGACACCTAACTGGTTCTGGAATATCTAATGCTAAAAAATCATAAATATTTAATATCTCCCAAATTCAATTTGTTCTGTTTTTGCCAATCTCACGTCGAAATAAGTTAGACCATCTCCGGTTCGCTGCTTCGCATTGATAAATGAAACGAGCTTAATTCCCGAAACGTTTCATTAAGTATTTATAAGTTCCATTGACGTAATCTAAGAAATAAGAAGCTTATGCTTTAGTTGCGCCTAACAATGAATTCTAACTTCAACACTTTTCACTAATTATGTCAAAAATACTCTCCAGTATCAAGTTCTTATCGTTGGAGATTATTTAAATGTTGATGCTTAAAAAGCTCGACGGACAAAAGATTACTCGTCAATTTATAATTGTTTTCTAATTATTATAGTAATTAGGCTATCATTAAAAATCGAGTACGAACTTGTAAATGATCCCATTTGTCAATTAATTAAGAACAAAAGCAGTCAGTCCCAAATTTTTCGTAACAATGAAGTTAAGAAAATCTTGACTACAATCTGCTTATTTAATTAGACATTTACTTATTATTCTGCAAATAAAATGGAAGCTCGGAAGTTACTAAAAAGATGCGTTTTAAACGATTGGCTGCAACGCGTGCTACGCACAAGATGGGTTCGTAAGGGGGTAGTGAGGCCGGAAAGGATGCAAAGTTGTAGTGGGGACGCGTGAAACTTTTAGTGTGAGGCTGAATGCGGCGGCCGGACTTTTTTAACACAGCTCCACATTTAAATTAGTTTTTTGTTAAATATTTTTTTTAATCTGAATCGAATACTATCATTATCTTACAATAATTAATGGCTCAGCTATATATAGAGTTTGTCGATTGTTTAATGACATGGATAATTTGCCAGATATTGGTGATACGTTGTCTATTTCTATTTTTAAAACTGAGCTGAGGCGTTCCCTTTTTACATATAATTGATTTTTAGTTTGTTATATTTTTTTCTTATGTTTGGTACCAGAAACTTAGATAATAGTAAGTTTATGAACTGAATAGTTTATTTTTTTTTTGCGATTGTTCCAAATGAATATGTAGTATTTATTTATATATGCAAATGTATACTTTTATTTTTGTTATCTAAGGGCTTTGAGCCTGTAAATCTTTCATTAAGTAAATAAATAAATAAATAAATAAATAAATAAATTATCTAGATAGAATTCTTTATATTTTATTAAAATGATTTTTTTTTATTGGCGCAACCGCAACTGAGGTGACAGCTTGTAAAGCGTAAAATGTGCCGAAAGTAATTAATTTTTAGACGTTGCCAAATAGAGAAAACGACAATTTAAAATCTCAATTGTAACTTCAAAACTTAAATATTTAAAAAATAGAACGTCGACACGAAATATTTTGATTTTTGGCCACCTTATCGTAACTTTCTCGTGATATAGTAGAACTCCTCTATGACGAGTCGAGTTGATAACGAAAAAAGCGTTATAAAGAGTAAATTGTTGAGTCCCTTGCAATTTTGTATACTGTTCCTTGTAAAATTTTCTCTTATAGTTTTTCGAAGTAGATCGGACATTACCAGAGTTCTCGAAAGAAATGAAGAATTTTATCGGAAATACATATTGCGTACCAATCGTTGTGTCTACCTATTTTGTTCTCAGTTTTTAGCAAGCCAAGAACAGTTAGGGTAATTTGTATCTTGTGCTATTATGTCGCTCCCTAAAACAAGACATTTTTTATCCTAAAAAAATATTTATATAAAATAGATTGAAAGTGGTAAAAAGCAAATTGTAATCTGCAAAGAAAGACATTTGGCGAGTTCTACATTGACAACAATTTTAAAAATCAGGGATAAGATTATGAGTGCAACTAGTGAATTTTTCTTCAAAATAAGAAATTTTGTTGTGCAAAAGATAAAGCCGTCCTCAGTTGGTTTAGAGTGAATCGCCAATCTTATGTGCCAATAAGTCGGGCCATGTTAAAAAAACAGAATAATATTTTGAAAAAATGGGCATTCTCTACGATTAAAATAATTGAATGGGTGGCTGAATCGTTTTAGAAGTAGACATAGCATCAACTGCGGTAAAATATGTGGTGAGTCAAAAAGTGTCCCCCAAGAAAGTGTAGAAAATTAGTTATCAAATATTTGGCCACAATTGCAGGAAAATATTCAGATAAGGTTGAAAGCTTGCCTTAGACCAAGTCCCCAAGTTTAAAATCGAGACTTGCAAAGGCGGCGAACTTGCCAAAGAACGAATAACTTTCCTCGTTTGTCAAAATTTGACGAGTTCTGGAAAATGTAATTTGTTGGTGATTGCAGCTAAGCCCAAATGTTTTAAGGGGAGAAGAAACTTACCGGACAAACCAATCAAACAGAAGGACTTGGATGACAAGTGCTATTTTTGAAGAAGTGTTACGAGGAAAAATCCTATTGCTTATAGTCAACGGTACATATTCACAAATAAAAAATTACAGAGCATTTAATTGGAATTTTGCCTTCTAATGCTACTTCAGTTTTGCAGTCAATGGACCAAGGGTACTATAAAAAACTTTTGGTGAAACGATCAGTGCAGGAAAGAAAGTACAATTAGTCTTTTGGGTGCTGTAAATTACATTCACAAAGTGCGGTCACTTGTAAATACAAAAACCGTTAAAATCTGTTCTCAACTTGCCAAATGGCGACAAGATAACTTCGATGAAGATGATTTTTCATTAGTGGAATAGATTAACATACGAACAGGTGACGTCAGCGACAGTGAACATAACGCATTCTTCAATTTAGACGAAAACATTGCCACGAATGGCGAAATTATTGAAGAAGTCTGCGATGAAAATAAAAATAATAGTGATAGTGAAATCGAGAAAGAAGAGGGAGAAGAAAACGAAGATAATGAAGCAGTTTCGATAATTGTTCCAAATATTCAGAATGTAGAACAATCTTTAATAATTGTTAGGGAGTTTTTGTTAGTAGGTGTCTGTATTTAACTTTCTTATTTAAATTTATTTCATAATGTGTATAGCGAAAATCTGTTATATCGAGTAAATATTTGGTTTTTGAGTTCTCGTTGTTCAACTGTACCATGAGTTTGAATTTTGTATTTTATGTCCGTACGCGCTGTAGAATTTTTGTACGACTTCCGGAATTAGAATCCATAGGGACTAAGCAACACATCTGGCTAGTTTACATATTTTCATTTTGAAGTGTCCACACAAGTCAAGATACGAGCGGTTTTGCACTTTATTATCTTGGATGTAGCGAGTTTTCTTTCTTTCTACAAAGTCAACAAGGACGAAACAATAATATTTTCTTTCATTTTAATTTCCACCAAAAAAAATTCCAGAATTCAACATAATCAAGTTGGAATAATTAAACTTGGCAAAAAGTTGAACGATTTTCACCCTTTTTCTTAGGAACGACGCAAATCTTTTTTGAAACAAAAAATATTTATAAGTGAATTTAAACACTCGGTATGTCGTGAATATTGACGCTGCAAAAATAAAACGAGGTAAGAACGTAGATTATCAACTCGAAGTAGTTGGTTGTTGAAAGGGCACGTCCCGGAGAAGCTTCGAGTTGCATATTCGAAGCAAAGGTTGTCGATAGATTTTAAAAATGACTACAATCGTTGGTCTATCAGCAAAAAACACCCGAGCATCCCCAAGAATTGATGAAGATAGGGGACGTATTAACTTTATCATTTAAAGAAACGACTGACATCAAAGAAACTAACTGCAGACAAACGGATAGAATTTTGTCTATTTATTTATTGGGAGTGACAGTAATGGAAAATTTTGTTGTATACGACAGTCCGGTGAGTACCAGCGTTATGATAAGCAATAATTGCTGTTATAAATATGCATGTGTATGCGTCTAGTTCGGTTTGTGTAGCGTCCGACGCCATTTAGATATTGATTCGTTTTAGTAGTTAATTGTACCGCACTAACAACCCTGTTCAATTACCTGTAAAATTCTCCTGTAATGTAGTTGACGTCTGTGTATGAACATAATTTCCGGCCGGTTTTTTTTTAATAAAAATTAACCCAAATGGAATTGCTAATAAACGAAAATGATGAAATTATGTGCATAATTTTCCATTCGTAAAATAACATTGACATTGCGTTAGGGCCATATCTTAAAAATAATTGATAGCATTCGTTCTGCATGTTCTTTTCCAGCAGAGCTGGACTGAAACTCAATACGCCCTAGAGAGTGTTCATTTTAACATTTTTAGAAAACCGTTAGGATGTTGGGGGCGAATGTATTTATTACTCGCGAAACAAGACTATAAAAAGATGCTCATCCCGTACACATACCGGCGTTTTGATGGCTCATGAAATAATGCGAAGTTAGCGAGGTACCTCGACTTTCGTCATATAATTTTACGAGTCTTCCCCAATTCGCAGAAGATTTCAAAAAGCTAATAATTTGGAACGTTACTCCCAACATGTTGAAACTACACTCATTAAAACAAATCTGACTACAAATTAATTGCCAGCACCTCGATTCGAGTGTAAATTAATTAATAGCAATCGATTTCGATGATTACTTGATTTATATAACGTGGGTAGCAATTTTCGCTTGAAACCATCGAGTCAGTTTGTTAGCTTTTTCCGACTTTTTGGGAAGGAAATGTTTTTAGTTAGTGAAGTCATTTTCCGTAGGAAAAATTCTGAATTGAAATTCGTGTTGAAAATAATGTCGCGTCAAAAAAACAATTATTGTCATTTATTAACCACTTGTGTTGTGGGTAATCCTCTTTTCAATTATGCCATGCCGCCACCAGCGACAGCAACGTGACGTAATAATACAGCGCGATCCCGATTTAATTAAAACACGAGTTGAGCGAATTTTTTGTCGAAACTTTCGGGTCAATACAAAATTAGTTGGAATGTGTGTTGGTTTCAAATGTTTCTCGCATTGGATTTTGTGATGCAGGTACGTGGTTCGTGTTTTTTTTTTCTAGTCATGTCCAAGGTTTTGGTATTTTTTCCCTTAACAAGGAAAAGTTACTCTGTCAAGCGTAGCATTTGTTACGTTGTCTCCAAACTACTTCAATATATTTGCTGACTTTTCATGTCATTGATGTTTGTTATATTGCAAATAAACTTGTAGCGGTTTTCGATTTATTTTTTAGACAACCAGTAATAGTTATTGGTGAATGCGTCAAAATTAATTTCGACCTAATATGCACGGAATTCTATTAAAACTTTCCCAAATTGCCTCCTCATAATTTAATTAAATCCAATGCAGTACGCATATGTTGACAGTAATTTGCGGTTTTGTAATATAAAGACTGATATGACAAATTTGCAGGGAGATATGTTGCTTGGTTGGAATATCACATATACATAAAGTAACAGTTGGAGCTTCTAGCAAACGGTTGAAGGACTCATAAATTTTTATTAGCAAAAACTGTGAATTGCACTCGGTGAATGTTCTTTTACATCACCTTCGGCTAGCATAATTGCGGAAATTTACATCTCTTCCTGAAGTTATATTTTTTAGGCGCGTTATGAGAAAATGAATTAAAATTTTACAATGCGCACGCATGATGCAACAAAAATCGACAAATTGAAGTTGCTCACTAAGGGCTACCAATTCAACAGCTCTAATTTTACCGTTTTACAAGCAAATTTCGCGATAAAACTTGGTTGATTTAATTTCAATAGGCTGGCGATGCTAACATATCGAGCGATTATTGTTATGAAATCAATTCGTTCAGTAAATAAAAGTATTGTGTGTAGTGATTTACTTCAGTCTTTACTGGAAGCTGGTAAAATGATAAACTGATAAAAAATTCATGAAGGCCACTATTGTCAACTCCAGGAACTCCAAGAATCATTTAATGATGAAGACAATAACATTCCTTTGTCTTTCTTACTTTAAATATTGAGTAGTATTGATTGTAGTTCTACATGAAAAGATCAAATTTTTTACTACTCTCTACCAGATAATAATTTATAATTATTAAAGTGTAATTATTTAATTAAATTCCGATTTTACCAACCGGATTTATGATCACGCAATTTTAATTGTTTGCGTGCTAAATAAGGATATTTTTGAATTGTGTCGAAGAAGTACAATAACTTCTAACGCGCGTACAACATAAGTACACACAACTTTTTTTCTTTAAAGTCTTTCATTCAATGCAAGTTTCTCTTCAAGTAACACAATTGAATGGTAGGACTGTTTAATATTATTATTGCTATCAACTTGCTGTTCGATACATCACCTAAACCTTAACAAAGGTTGTAAGGTTTCTTTTTCTATAGCGGACAACACGTATTTAGTTGTTAGTTCCGTAAGTAGTTTTTCATTATCAAATATCGAGGAGCTCAAGAAAGGTGGAACAACTTTTTTGGTCCTTTGATCCGGCTAGCGACGATTTTTGTGAAGAATTAACATTTTTGCTAAAAGAAACATGTAGAAGAAATTTACTAGAAACATTGAGCCTTTCATCCCGATAATCTGACAAATAAAACCTTTTGAACTCTTCGAAAATGTTAGATTTTTTATATCCACTATAAGGATAGCAACAACTGACTCATTCAAACAATTAGCTTCGTTTTTTTCAACAATCGATTGTGGAGAAGTGACCGTTCTTTTGACTGCTGCGATTTAGATGAATTTGAATTTGTCGAGTTTGATTCGTGATGCGATAAAGTACGGGATTAAGTTAATTGCACAACCGTAATGAGAGTTTAACAAGCCGTTAGCGTTTCCCAAAATTTTATTATATTAACTGAGAATTAGAGATGTTTGTTGCATTCTGTAGGAATTAACTTAGCTTTCTTTCAAACTCCTAAAACGCAGCGGATGACTGTAATCAAAGATCAAAATTTTGACTAGAGATTAATCACGCTTTGTGCAATTTAGAATTAAACTATTAAAAAAGAACCCTCCCAATTTTAATCCTTCAGGAATCACTCAGCAACTTTAACGCAATTGTTTATTAAATTTTAGTAACAATAAACGTTTGGATTTAGTCGATTAAATTTTTATTTTATTGTTGAAATTTCTAAATAAAAACGCGTAGCTCTGGAATATTTGTTAAAATTACTCTGCTCCTCGCTTTTGGTAATTGCAACGGTCCAATTAATTCCAAGTCGCGTTCGTTAAATATTAATGTTTGTCGCGTTGTCGGATGAATGCGCCTTCATTACGAAACTGGCAACGCAACATTGCGATAGTATTTTAATAAGCTTTGACGCGGTTATTTTGTTCAAGAAAAGTTAAGAAATTTTACTTTGCTAATCAATCATTCAAAAACTTGAAGAATTTATTTTTAAAGTTTGTGGTATTGACTAAAGTTGGTGAAATTTTTTTATTATTAAATTCTTAGATGGGTGGATAATTTATTAATATTTAACCTCCCCAGGGTGTCAAGGGTTAACTCTTTGTTCCTTTCTAGAAACCTAAACGTTACTTTTAAAATCCCGAAAATTCACAGTTCTCAAGAACAATTACTATTTGAGTTGTGTGCCTTCCTAATGATGAGTGTGTTTAGATAGACTTTGGACACTAATTTAGGTGCAGTTTACTTCTTGTAATCCCAGAATTAGTTGCGTTAGTGTATGTGTGAAGCTCGATCTTTACCTTACGTCACCCTAATTATGGCTTACAACAATCACTATTCATCACTAACAGGTGAGTGTTAACAAATTATATTTAACGCTTTTATTAAATAAGTTAACCAATATTTTGTACAGAAATTAACGATAGTTCTAATTGAAAAAAAACTCCGAAAGAAGATTGCCGCCATGTAATTTTACAATAAACGACAAAATCAGTAAAAACAAAAGTTTTGGTTCCATTAGAATAACGAACACACAACCCCACAAGTCTGCAATTATCGTGGTCAAAATTGATTAATTGAATGAGTGTTTTAATTAAATTTAGCTCCCAATTGTTTATTTGTAAATCTCAAAAAGTGACACGTTACCAAGAGATTTATGTCCAATAAGTTACTAAATAAAGAAATTTTTTTCCTAAAAAACAACGTACACTTTGAATTATCCTCGTATAATTTTTTTAATTATCTCTAAAACAATCTTGACATTGAATACAACATTTACCCCTTGTTTTCCTTTATCGAACTTTTTAAAAATGATGTGATCAACGTTAACTAATTTAGTTCGTTTAATCTCTTTTCCGTCGTATAATTGCGAACACGCAACTACAATATTTCCACGATTACACTCAACAGGTGATGTTTGACTATTAGAGTACCGAACGCACCGCCACTTAATTTAGAGCTGATGAAACAACTATCGTCGCTCATGTTTGCCATTTATTAGGGGATGAAAGTCTCTGATTTATGAGGAAACTTAAATAGTCTATCAAACACTACAATTGAAATGCGGGAACGAAGCAACAGCACCATTTGGCACCGACAAATTTTCTATACAATTCTAAAAGATGCATGAGAGATTTGACGTAAATGAGATTTTTTTTGAAATACACGTTATGAGAAAATGATGAGAGTGAAATTTTACGATGCGCGCGCACGATGCAACAAAAATCGACAGGATGAAGTTGCTCACTAAATGATACCAACAAAATAGTGGTGGAGGTGTTACCTACTTTACTCAATTGATACTATATTCAAGATCGTTATTAAATTTATGTCTGTATCTTTAAATATCTTTTAATAATTGAAATTTAAGTTTTAAAAATATATTTTAAGTGAACTTTTCTATATATTATAAGACCTGCATGAGAGATACTTTGGTTATATTAAAACTAAAGCATAATTCTTGGCTTAAGTACCTAGACAACTAGTTTGCAAAATAGATATGAAGATAAAAATGCATAGTTAAAAACTGTTCCACTAGTAAAGATTTGCTTTATTATCTTATTAGACTTCCAGAAGTATTTTCGGTGTAATTAAACACCAATTGCTAGTTATCCTCTTGTGAAATCTCATTATATGAGTTGAGTAATCAATTGCTTGAAGTACGCTCAATCTGAATATGCAATTAGAAGTTTAATTGCTGCTAATGGATTTGAAAAATGACTTGAATTACATGGACAGTATGGGAGAATTGAAATTGAACAAAATCGTCTACTCTTGCAAAACGCCACCGTTTTGGTTATTAACCAACTCTCAGTAATGAACAATTAGCACTCCCTCTCGGTTAGGTGCAATTGTCAATTATTACATTGGTGATGAGGTTTAAAAATTAAACAAGCGTTTAAGGCTGTAATAACATTTCTCAAATCAACAACAATGCGTCTATTGTTTATATTGATTGGAAGTAATTGTAATTTGTGTAGTGTAATTATAGAGAGTCACACATTTACTGTTATTAATAACGTAAAATTACTTAAGTCCTCAACTTCCTCACTTCCTAAGTAATTAAGGTATAGATGGATTCCTAGATTTGATGCGGATCTTGCTTCCGATTCAATCAACATGGATGGGTTCAATCACTGAAACGTGGAAATGTAACTTTTCGGTGCTCTTGATTACATGTTCTCGTTGCGATTTTAGCGTTTCCTCCATTATTGGAACTTGCCTGAAATCTATGTTGACCACACCAGATAAGATAACATGTGATTAATCTCCAATTTCAGCATATGCATATACAATAAATTTAGGGATGCCTCCAGCTGGCTTAATAATTGGTGCCAACCCTTTTGATGTTAATCAAGAGATTACGTCTAACGACGACTAAGTCAACAATGAACAGTTTTGATTTTATGATCAATATCTGAGTATTATTGGAAATTTTAAAATGTCATTGGCGCAACATTTCTTTAGTGATTGACGAAAATGAGATCATTTTATGTAAGTCACGCAAACTGCAACTTTTTCCTAATAACAGAGTCAAGTTCGCTTGTGTCTCGAACGAGTGGGGTACTTCCACGTATTTTTTTGCGTAAAACTGGTTTTTTGAATGTATATGACCATGCGAGTATTTTTTTTCTTAGCGTTATTTGTTTTCTATAATTAAACATTTATTATCGGATTGGAAAATTTCTCGCCAAAACGCCATGAACAGCATGGCCGTTCGAACCCTGACATGTGACGTCACATCTCCCACCACTGTCTGCGTAAAATGAATGCACGGTACGGGACAAATCGGTTGGTTCTGATTTATTTCTAGTGCAGCGTGATTTGTTTTGTTTATATCGATAAATATCAGTTACAAAAATACGAATACGACGGTTTTCAGTTGTATTGTGCCAGACTGTAGAAATAGCTCCAGAAAAAATCTTTATGTTCCCAAAATTAAACCAACAACTTTGAAAATTGGATGTGAAACTTTAACCACTTTCTTATCATTTTCATCTATGAGCAACAACACGTTGTAGTTCTGGCTTCGTACTTTGTGTTTGGAAAAAAAATTCGCCTTGACACTATTATTATTGGTTCTCTTGATCTGCACATATCCGACTGCAAAATCTCCGTAATTATCTCGACCAACACTATGAAAAAAAAGTTTATTTTAGCGCAAATTTTGTCATCGGAAACAGAAAATACTACGAAAGGCTAAATGAAATAACATGCATCCCACTTCAAATAAAATAGTAAAATATAATACATAAATACGTGTTTACTTACCTATTGGGCTTTACACCACGTGAAAAGGACATTTCCCGCGAAAAACTCGCCAATCATGGGAGAATCAATTTTTGGCAAATTATCCAACTGGGCCCTCAAAAATCCTCCGTCTGTCATTTTGCACTTCGAAAACCACAATGCACTTTTAATTAGTTGACGAGAAAATTGTGGGAAATAATGTAAATAAGTAGCCGACTACAACAGTTTCAAAGAGGTGACGTCAGAAGCCATGTCCAATCAAAGCGCGTTTCGGGTGAAAATATTCAAATAATTGTTGATTTTACCTATTTAATTAATATCCAGGGGCGTCGACTATAATCATTTACTATCAAAATTTGCGAGTTAGCGCAAGTAGCCAATTTAATTATCAACGTCGGGGGTTGAAAACTTTAGCAAATTTTTTGTTTTTTTTGCTTACGCCACGGTTCGTTGGAGCAATTTCGGCCGTGTTGTTATCAAAGAGTGGCTTTGACGGCGCTTTGATTCGAAACAGAGAATTGTTTTATGTAAATATTTAATAACGAAGTTGTGAACGGGTTGCCGGTTCACTTTTAAGAAATTTTATTCGACATTCGAACCAAGCCGAGCAGAACACGGTTTAGCGGACTTTCACCCTACGGCTTACTTTAACCCCGTTGTAGTAATTGTTCAAGTTTTAGTTCTGTTTCAAAGATCAAAGCTTTGACTTCTGACATAAGTTTTTTTGCAATTTTTTTTTTTTTGAAAATATACGCGAAACTCAATTATGTTGTGCACGTTAAATGAGCAACATAAGGGGGTGGTGTCAAAGCGTAGGTAGTGTATTATTTCCTTTATGTCAGAAATTGGCGAGGGCTGCTCATGTTTTGTTTAAGGTAATGTGATGGGAGTCGCATGAATTCTGCAAATTTGTCGAGCATTCAAGCACAGAAAACGTATAGCGAGGCGTGAAACAAATAGCACCAAATAATGAGCGTTGAATTTTCAAGAAACTCGACGCCACCAGAAAACTCTTTTTCTTATTCAGTTTTCGTCTAGTCCCCACTGTCGTTTCCCACTACAGTTTCTTTTAGAAAAGGCGGAAAATCCACCGAAAACGCAACCCGCGTTGCATCAAAAATGTAATTTCGCTCCAACCATTACAAAATTTTGCTGTAACTAAAATTCGATATTGTTTACACCTTTTTAGAGTGAAAACGATGCCCCTAAGATAAGTTTGAATATTTTTCAACCCTCTTAAATTTAAATTTTGTTACTACTTACCGGGTATGGCGATTAAAAGTAATTGATAGACATTACAGTAATTGTCCAGGATCACCAGTTAATATTCGTAAAAATTAAAGGGGTCGGCGCTGTGAAATTACTTGAAGTTCAAGTAATAAATTGGACGTCCTCCGTGCAGTACACTGAACTGTCTACAAATGGCGGAGGCGCCGGGGGAGCGACTAGGTAACCGCTTCGTTTTGATGATGCTGTAGCGAGTAGTGATAATTTAATTCAACCACAAGTACGTAAATGGTCATTAGGAACATTATCTGCCCATTTCTGTATTCAAAACAAAATATTTTTGATAGAATCGTTTACAATTATCAATTTGTTAATAAAATAGAGACATTTTTAAGGAAATTTATTGAGTTATTCTTTATTAAAATTTCGCTTCACTTTGTTTACTATTTACCAGATAGTTGATTTAACTTTCTCGTATGATTTTGCTAGTAGGTCGTGGGACGCCATTTTTAGAACGTTCAAATAAAACTAGGGGTACAACTGCAAAATTGTGTGCGCAATGGTGGTTGGTGTGGAAGGATTTTAAAAATTGGGTGTGGTTTGTGTTGAATGACATAAATTCAAAAAGATTATTCGTGAGATTACTTTTGCTATTAAAGAGTAATGGTCTACTTTAGACAATGAGGAGTTTAGAGGAGTTCGTCTTAGTGAAGCAGTCATTTAGACGAGGTTTACTGGAGCATTTTTGATAGTTGGAAGAAAACTGTCGCTTTTTGTTTCTTTTCTTTTGGGTTTTTTCTTTTGAAAGAATATCGTAGCGCTAAGTCGGGACGAAAGTGGATGATTTATAAGTTGGTCCCGAGGCTATATGGACACCTCATTAGCACCCTTCGGTATTAACCTGGATTTCGAGTTGATGGAGATGAAAGCTTGGAGGTTGTGGGATTTGGTTGGAGGAGTATAAGTTATAGTTCTTTACTTGCGGACCAACATCATCGCCACCGTCAGGTGGTAAAGTGGAAGTGGAGTTCGGGAGCTGTTGTTCTACGGGACGGCAGCATTGCAATTGGTCCAGTCCCGGATACGGGGTCGGGGACGAGACGGGACGGGCCGGGATCCGGGCTGAGGGCGGCAGCAGGGATGCTGCGCTGGAGTCAGTAACTTGGCGGCGGCGGAGGCGGTCGGAATCGCGAATCCGTGGTGGAGTCGGCTTTCGCTCTTCAGCGTACCCGGTGAATGCCGGCCCCTCACCATGTCCGCTCCCGCTGGCGAAGATGACTGCAAGGTCCCAGCTTCCCCTGCTGCCAAACCGATTGTCGACGGCCATTGCTCCCCAACCAAAGGAACAGGTATGCCGTCCCAGGCTTTCGGCATCGGTGGTGGCACGATGTATTGTTGTATCGATTGCCGCCGCCCAGCCGGCTCCGCCGCTAACCTACATTCGACCCGACCCCGGCCCCTATATCGATCCCTCGCATCCTCGAGTACCTGGACAGCGGTGTCGAGGCTCGACGGTGCTCAAGGTTCCCCAATGCGACCTACGCTAACGGAAAACGACCGACGCGCACCTTTTGCCTTGCGTGATCTTTTATACACACCTAGCGGCCTACCTTTACATAAAACATTGATATACATACCAACCAGTAGCGATCTAGCGTGCAACGTGCCCTACGACACTACAACACTACAACGATACACTCGTATCTTTCCCATAAATCCAGCGATTTATTCCGATTTCGAATTCATAACCACCAATCATTCCAACAAATACGCAACCCACCCACCCTTCAACCAATTCAATTTCGGTGATACGAAAATATCTACAACTGTATAAATAAGTTATCGATCTACGTTTAATATCACCACACTCCTAAAGTGTTACGATCATCCCCAAAAACCTATAGCAATAGCGAGGTAGAGAAACTTTATTCACATTTATAAATCGACCGATATGTTAAATGATGAACCAATTTTTGGCAGGTCAAGAATTAATCGAAAAATTTCAAGTACCGACAAAAGTCATCATTCACTTATCCTGCCAAACAATAAAACTCAACATAAAGGACTTTATCCGATCCATGTCCGGCCTTTGTTTCGAGCGGATCCCAAACCTACATCACCCCCTTCTAACCCTCGCCCGCCGGAAGTGTTTTAGCGCCGATAGCTAAAATAGGTCAAAATTATCATTATCTTTCTAATTTTCTCTCTTTATTATTTACATTCAGATGACTTAATCAGTAACGCCAATTTTTTCTCAAATATCAATATTAAATATCATTTAGTGGATTGAATGCTGAAATTATTTCAGTTACGTTTAAACTCGGTAACGTCACTTCAATGAAACGTACGGCTAACAAACATTTTAAGTTTTTCTCTATTTTGAGCCAAAAATTTGTGGTAATTGGAATTAATAACTGAACACAAATTCAATTTCGTCCATGCAGCTCGTGCGGTCCCATTGTGTAATTAAAACAAAACGATTCCGTTAAAAACTGGCTTAGTACAATTAATTTCGGGGTCATTTCACTTGAACCAAATGAAAACTTTTGAATTGTTGTTTTGATAATAAGTTTGTTATCGCGAATTTCATTCGTGGTGTTAATACTGGACTAGTTTAATCTACTTTAGATTATATTGCTCGACATCTAACAAAGGGCGCTTCTAACACAATTCTCTTTTACCGTAACTGCAGACAATAAACAAAGCAAAATTACTTGATATTCGAAATAATTGTGGAATTAAAAAAAGTGATTAAAACGCGAATTCTTCAATTATTTGTAGACGGCATCAAACGGGAAGTGACTGTTGACCGAAATTCAGCGAGAATCAATACATTCATCTAGATCGTGTCTGTACAGAGCTTTTTGGGATATGTGAACGAGTCAAGGTCGCATTTAAAATTAAGGCCTCATCAAGCTCGACATTTATAAAAAAATATTTATTTTCAATTAAAGATTTCTGCTGAAACGGATTTATATTTTACTTCGGTTCGTGTTTACGTGCTCTGAATTCGTGAGATTTAACAAAATTAAGTGAAATCGAATTAAATCGCTGAAAGCTCGGCTGGTTTTCCCTATATTATTGTTTTAGTATCGGCTTAAAAGCTTCATTGTGTTTAAATAAACATTTTATCGAAAATGTTTGCAACATTGATTTTTAAGGAATTTAATAACGTTCCGATTTTAGGAGAGAATTGTGCTTTTGTCAGATCTGGCGCAAAGCTCAAAATCTCCGTGTGGTGATGCAAATTGTTTGATAATCAAATATTTGCCAGTTTTTCGCAAATTGACATATCAACCTCAAATAATTGACATGCACTCATTTAAAGGGTGTAAATTGTTTTAGTTACACCTAAAATGGTGTTGTACTCCATACACATAACTTCCGTCTTATTATTTAAGGGACGTGTTGTCTCGTTATTTTAATTGATACTTTCGCCGTTCTCTAGATTGTTTTAATAACAAAAATTAATCGATTTGGTGATTTGAATCGATGAATAATTAATGACGTATCTTTCACAACAGCAATTACTCAATTAGTGTCGGTTTGGCCTGGTATCGCCCCTTTTGCTACACGTTTGCCTAGGTCTTCCTTAATCCTCCTCTGGGGTTCCGGGTCGGATCGATGAGCTTGCGTAAGGCGGTAAAAGCCAACCAACAGAACCCGACTTTGAATGAGCTTTTTATGTCATGCACGAATCATATGCATGCTACTAACGACGCTTCTTCGGAAACAGTTCAAAGGTGAATAATAAATCATACAATCCGAAGATGTCTCCATAAATAACTCTTTCTCTCCAGGATCGATCAATAGTTTTTAAATAGTGGTTTTGCCCAGTTATTACCAGATCTATAGCCATTAATCAACAAGGATTTAACTGTCAACGAATCAAGCGTGCAACGTCATCTCTAATAAAAATTTAATTTTTCCTTCAAAACCACGAATGTTCAAGAAACTGATGCGACAGCTTTAGGAACGTTCTTACACGAGAACGCCATAAAATAAATTCCTTTCATATCAACTCCCAGAACATGAGCTTTCTGTCATAGACAAATCAAGGTATATACAGATACCGCTGACAGTAACGCGTCAAGCTATCAAATGGAAGCATTGGGTTGGAGAATTTTAATGTACAAGACCTAATTTTGTATTTATTTTGTTGTGGAAGCGGCGAAAACGTTTCCAACAGATGATGGCTCTTAACTTGATTACGTTTTATCCTTGACGTTTTTTAGGTCTAAGTTTTATGGAACAAATTAATCCGAAATTGTGACAGTTGAGTGATGGACAAATAATTGTTAAATGCTATCGATTTTGCTACAATAAACCGTGACATTGAGAAATAAATTGTTGTGGATTTATTTCCATTTCGTCGCAATATTACGATTCGTTTTTGATTAATTTGGGAGGCGTCTGGAATTTTTCATTGTTAAAGTTGACTAAAGTAATTTTCTAAATATTTATTTTTGCGCTGCTTCGTAAATATTTTCTCTCCTTTAAAAGGCTTCCGTTAAGTAGGCGCATCATAAAAGATTTTACCGTAAAAGTGTCAAGAGATTATAATTTTCATAATATAAAACGCCTGCATTTTCTACTGCAGAAATCCCGACGGAGAGGATAAACAATTGGACGTGCGGATTATAGCGTCGCATTAGATACTAACGTAGTGGAAAATTGGATCAAAGACACTCAAATGCGATTATAGCGATAAGATACATTTTAGAATCGTATAATCTCTTGAATAACAAACAATATATAATTTTAAATCAAAAAGTAACGCAGATTAGTGTATTTGGCAATCTTCAAGTATTATGGATGGATAATTGCCAAAATAATTAAATTGTTTTAAATTTAGCCAAATTTTCAGTGCCGCTACAACCTTTGATGTAAATAACGACGACAACTTTATCTCTTGCGTGGCCAAACACGCGGCCACGATTCTAGCCCTGTACCAGGCGACAGATGGGAGCTTTCTGCAAATATTTGCTTTATCGTATTGCGGTTATCCACCAATAAAGATTCCCTAATCTCCTATAAAATCTACATCGTTGTTGTTTAGAGTCGGTAATATAGCAAGGATTAAGAGAAATTGTTGCTTACGCAACTTAATCAGATTTTGAAAAAAAATTCTATTAGTAATTCCTAAATAGATCGAGATCTACCTCAAGATCACAAAACATTGACAAACTGTTTACGAGATAAATTTTACTTGAAACAGTAATTTTTCTCATGGCTCGATGATAAGAAGATTAATTAATTAGGATCAGAAACTTTCATAGCGGCGGTTAACAGAAATTGATACTTTTTATTTTGGACCATTTCGATCAAATTAAGCAACGACAGAACTTTATTAAAATATCCGTGTGCGCTAAGATATTGAATAATAGAAATTTGGTCCTTTTACCGACCGCTTTATGAGTCAACTGTCTATTTTACTTGAAAAACGAGAGAACAAAGCAAATATGTTAACATGATTAAAAAGACTTTATACTGGAGCGGTTAATTAATTTAAAAAAAAAAACGTAATAACAAAGGAGACAACTTTCTTTGTCAAAAACACAAATTGGTTCCATTTAATGGATTTAATTAAAATCATCCCAAAGTGTCCCTCACAATTAACATCGCTTGCGAGTGGAATGCTTTCAAAGAAAAGTTTTTATTATTCCAACCATTTTTGTACCGCAATTAATTTCGTTACTTGATATCGTTCGTGAAGCCCCAGGCAGGTGAAATTTGCGATAAAAATGAAGAAAAAATTATTTGATATACTACTGATAACTCCACTTTTTGGTAGCGCGCTCCTCAAAATACTTTGATAAGCTATAAAGAAAGAAATAAGAAAAAAACACGAAATGATAAAAAAATAGTCGAAAAAATTGTTGATTTCTCCGGAGAGACACAAAAATGATAGCAATTGGACGTAGTTAATGACGGCAACGATAATTTAACGCAAAAGAAACTTCTGAAATTGAGTTCGAGAAAACAAAATTTTAAGTTGAAACATCCAAATCCGTTCAACTTGCTGAAAGTTAGATAGTTGTGTTGCGAGTTTGAAGGAGAGGCCGAATCATTCAGATTTGGTTAAAGCTATTACATTGAGAATTGGCAGCCAGCTAGATAATTTCCATTCTGTAATATTCCAAATGGAATGAATCGAATAGCGAGTAGTTGCACGGAAATGGCGGAGGCGCCGGGATCATTTCAACGTTAACTATTTGATTTTAAGTAGCAAAGTGTTTGGAATCGATTCATAACGGTTGCCGTTTTTAGAGTTTGTAATTATTATTGAATAAAATATCTTCAGCATAACGAGTTTTTCGAAATCAATTATTGAGTGATGGTATTGTTAATTGCAGGAGATGGCACTGAAGATCAGCCTTTCGTCTCGGAAAAGATGTCCGGGTACGAGACGAACCTGTATCTTTATTCGGAAGAGATGGAAGATCGACCCAGAATATCCACCCTTATTAGCTCGCTGGCAAATTATTCAAACACCATACCTCCGGCATCAAACGATCCTGATGCCCGTCCAGCTCCAGCGGCGGCCCGTATGGGTACCCTCATTGGCGTTTACCTCCCTTGCATCCAAAATATTTTCGGCGTAATCCTTTTTATTCGATTAACATGGGTGGTGGGAACTGCAGGAGCAATTCAAGGATTCCTAATCGTGTTGTGTTGTTGTTGCGTTACTATGTTGACGGCCATCTCTATGTCAGCAATTGCCACCAACGGGGTGGTACCGGGTGGTGGAAGTTATTTTATGATCTCACGTTCACTTGGTCCAGAATTTGGTGGAGCAGTTGGAATGCTGTTTTACACTGGCACCACGTTAGCAGCTGCTATGTACATCGTTGGTGCTGTCGAGATCGTCCTGGTAAGTATTAGCGAAATTTGCAAACTTTTCACGTCCTCGCCCGATGTTTTCCAGACTTACATGGCCCCTAGTTTATCAATTTTCGGGGACTTCACCAAAAACGCAGATGCAATGTACAACAATTTCCGGGTATATGGATCCGGTCTACTCGTGGTGATGGGAATAATTGTGTTCATCGGTGTCAAGTTTGTCAACAAATTTGCCACAGTTGCTCTTGCATGTGTCATCTTCTCCATACTGGCTGTGTACATTGGAATATTTGTCAATATCAACGGCAATGATAACTTGCAGTTAGTATAATATTTAATGCATGCAATATCTTCCACATCCTACCACACCCCCCCATTAATTATTATTTTCTAAAAAGAAAAAACTAACCAAATGATTGCACGATTCTTAACAACCGCACATCTCATTGAATTAATTTTTCTTTGAAAATAAAATAATTCAATGAAACGAATTATAACTAAATGTGGCAATTTCCAGCATGTGTGTCCTCGGGAAAAGATTGCTGAGAATCGACTCGTTGAAAGACTGTCACAAAAACGATACGGGAGTTTTATTCAAAATGTTTTGCCCCAACGATACCATAGCGTCTTGCGATCCCTATTTCGCCAGTCATGAAACGTCAATAGTGCGTGGAATCAAAGGTCTTTCATCCGGCGTCTTTATAGGTAAGAACGGACGTTTTAACCTAACAACCTAATCAAACTTAACCCGTTTCGATTTTGCTCCTCTTTTAGATAACATTTATGACAGTTTTCTGGAATTGGGTCAGTACATAGCTAAAGGAAAAGATCCTGAAGATATTGAACAGATGGACCGACCAACTAACAATCAAGTATTTGCTGATATCACCACATCTTTTACCATTTTGATCGGAATCTTTTTCCCTTCTGTTACTGGCATTATGGCTGGGTCCAATCGATCCGGCGATTTAGCCGATGCCCAAAAATCGATACCGATCGGAACAATTTGTGCCATTTTAACTACGTCGACGGTATATCTTTCAACTGTGATTCTATTCGCCGGTACTGTCGACAATCTTTTACTTAGAGACAAGTTCGTATTTTCTTTTTCAAAATTTTAGTAAAAAATCTAAATCGAAACTAATTTCAGATTTGGTGTATCTATAGGAGGCAAATTAGTTGTTGCCAACATCGCTTGGCCCAACCAATGGGTAATACTGATAGGGTCGTTCCTCTCCACTCTCGGTGCTGGCCTTCAATCGTTAACTGGAGCACCCCGTTTACTCCAAGCCATAGCCAAAGATGGGATCATTCCGTTTTTGGCCCCGTTTGCGGTTTCTTCGAGTCGTGGCGAACCCACTAGGGCTCTACTTTTAACTCTCGTCATTTGTCAATGTGGTATTTTATTAGGTAACGTCGACTATTTAGCTCCGTTGTTATCCATGTTTTTCTTAATGTGTTACGGTTTCGTAAATCTCGCTTGCGCTCTACAAACTTTATTAAGAACACCCAATTGGAGACCGAGATTCAAATATTACCATTGGTCGTTATCCTTCATAGGATTAGCTCTTTGTATAGCAATTATGTTTATGACTTCTTGGTACTACGCTCTGATTGCTATGGGAATGGCGGGAATGATTTACAAATACATCGAATACAGAGGGTAAGAACAAATTGTTTGAAATAACAAAAATTTTCATCACTAACCAAAATCAAATTTAGTGCTGAAAAAGAATGGGGTGACGGTATAAGAGGTTTGGCTTTATCGGCAGCGCGTTATTCGCTTCTACGTCTCGAAGAAGGTCCTCCGCACACCAAGAATTGGCGACCCCAAATTCTAATTCTCGTTAAATTAACGTCCGATCTTGTGCCGAAATATCGAAAATTATTCGCATTTGCTTCTCAACTGAAAGCCGGTACGTATACTCGCCGCAATCGTTACTGATTAACAATTAACAATGACCACACGACAGGAAAGGGTTTAACTGTATGCGCATCGGTAATTGGGGGCGATTTCACCCGTTCGTACGGCGAAGCCATGGCGGCGAAACAAAGTTTAAGGAAAACTATGGACGAGGAACGTGTCAAGGGCTTTGTAGATATCCTGGTAGCTCGTAATATAACCGAAGGCTTGTCCAATTTGTAAGTTTCGTTCATTAATTAAATCACTTTACAAAAGAGAGTTTTAGGGTTCAAACTGCTGGCCTTGGCGGAATGAAACCAAACACGGTCATTCTAGGTTGGCCTTACGGTTGGAGACAATCTGAAGATGATCGCACTTGGCAAGTTTTCTTGCAAACTGTTCGCAACGTAACATCGGCCCGAATGGCCTTGTTGGTCCCTAAAGGTATCAATTTCTTTCCGGATTCGTCGGAAAAAGTCGTTGGGAACATTGATATTTGGTGGATAGTTCACGATGGCGGTTTGCTGATGTTGTTGCCCTTCCTCCTAAAACAGCACCGGACGTGGAAGAATTGCAAAATGCGAATATTTACTGTAGCTCAAATGGAAGATAATTCGATTCAAATGAAAAAGGATTTGAAAACTTTCGTCTACCATCTTCGGATCGAGGCCGAAGTTGAGGTTGTTGAAATGGTCGGTTTTGTTTCGCCTAATGAAGCGGAAATACTAGAAATTTTGATGTTTTTAGATGGACAGCGACATTTCCGCTTACACCTACGAGAGAACTTTGATGATGGAACAACGTAACGAGATGCTTCGGGAGTTGCGTCTGAATAAAAAAGAAAGCTTAGGCGTGGTAAGTTATTTTCAGTGACAATTTTACATCCCTCTATTGTCTATTGATGTAATTTAATGATGGTGTCTAATTTGACATGCGAGGTACAGTCGTTGGTGGACTTCAACGAAATGTCCGCAGAAGAGAAGCTGCCACTGGTAAAGCATATCACCGTGTTTTGCTAGATTGGCTCATGGTTTATTATTTTATGCACGTTTCTCTTTATTTTCCATCTATTTCTCATCCCAATCAATAACTGTGTAACATGATAGGTTTATTTTCCCTTCATCGGACTCATTCTCACCCACCGCGATTCCAATATCATTACCGATGTCCGATTACTCGTTTTTTTAGGTACAATCGATCGTAGATCAACACCATCAGAATATCGATGCAAAGATAGCGACAAAAGTCAGGTTTCAAGAACCCGGTGGTGACGGTGACAAAACTGATAAAGATAACAAAGACACCGACACTGAACCGACAAATGAGGTAAATTTAATATTTTGAGGTTCGTTGTTTTATAATTAAAAAAACAACGTTCACAGCCTAACTCGCAAAATAACAAAACCGACGATTGTGAAAATTCTACAACGGAGAAGGAGGACGCATCCGAAAAAGAAGCCAAAGTGGACGATAAAGATAATTCGACATCTGAAGAAAAGAAAAAACCCGCATCGATGACCCCGTAAGCAATCAAAAATAATGCTGAGAATTTGTTTTTTTAACAGAAAATTTGTAGTGACGAAGGCAACGTTCGCCGGATGCACACCGCTGTAAAATTGAACGAAGTGATTGTGAATCGATCTCACGAAGCTCAACTAGTAATTCTGAATTTACCCGGTCCCCCTAAAGACACCAAGATGGAAAGAGAATCCAATTGTGAGTTTACTTGTTTTGGATGAAATTGTTGTGAAAATGATGATTTGTTTATTAGATATGGAGTTTCTGGAAGTGCTCACTGAAGGTTTGGAACGGGTGCTCATGGTTCGCGGTGGTGGCCAAGAAGTCATCACTATCTACTCGTAATTGAATGATGCGCTTTTAAGTTGGAGTGTCAAATTGTGGCGTCCGATACTCTGACAGCCAATCAATTAATCAAGGGACATTGCTATGGGGGATGGCGATGGCCGAACAGTATTTTAATTAATAGAATGTTTATCACGTCTGGATAGTGATTATGCCAAAGAGATACTTATTTATTCTTCTTAATGTTATAGATTGTATGAGCGGCTTTAATCGAGATTTTACACTGACAATTTCCAAAAATTGTTCAGATGTTAATCCGATGGTGCCACGTGATTCTTTATCCTATGTAATACTGTATCAAATCAAAATGATCGTTCCGCGAAGTGCTCACTTTTCTATAAGAACGGCTGGGCCATGCCAAATGCCACTTGAGTGCATGCAGTGTTATGATAGGGTGTAGCGTAAGACAATTAGAGTAGCCTAATACTGCTAACACTAACGAGTGTATTCATGTAGTTCTGTTATATATCATATTACAATTAATGTCCAGCGAATCTTTGATTTACACTCAACTAATATCGATACTTAGAGTGACATTTTTTATTCAATAAACATAAAGTGAGTGAGTGTGTACTTACCATACACCATCATCTCAGTTTCATTAGGTGGTAACGTACGCGTATATGGTATATTACTATAAGAACATTACTGAGCAATATTAACTAATAATTACTGTATTAAATGTCAAATTATGAAGTGATAGGATATTCACATGTACAATCTATACCGACCGCCGGAGGGCGGGCTCTCCGTGCTGTGACAGGTGACAGTGCTCACTCACGATCAGTTCTCTTGCATGCTGCAACCGACTCTGTCTCGTGCGGCCTGCCGTAGAGATAATAGTGCACTAGTGATCTCAACTAGCCTTAAAGGTACCTTGAAATATTAAATTCTATTTATTTATATCTATGTGTCACTATGAATTAGCTGCTGCCAGATTACGCCATTCTACATCAACCACTTATGACTGTTGGTGCTCTCGTCCAAGTGGCATTCAAATAGAATTTTTGTTATTTCCATTTCTAGTGGCCCGTCACATTTATTAATTCTGTCTTCTCATTTTCCTTCTGTGTCTCTACGTAATTTATAATATTGTAAATGGCGCAATCTGTTTATCTTATTATTGACAATGTGTTCATTGGATAAAAACATGAAATAAAATTATACATAGTATATAACAGCGCTTCAGTGCCAATCCAAAATTATTTGCCTGCGTTCCTGTAATTGTTCCATCAATAACTGAAACACGCCCCCAAAAAATAGCAGCAATTTCACGCTCTACGACCAGAATTATCTGGGTAGTTGCCAACAGGTTTAATTAAAGCCGCAATTGTTATTTCAAATGGCAAGCTCAAGCCGTAAATCAATCTTCAAAATCTTGCCGAATTCATCGAAAAAACTTCCATTTGTAAGAGTAATCACACCATCAATACATTTTTCCAAAAAAATATGTTGGAAAGAGGAAATTCCTAATTAATACCAAAAAAGACTTGACTGTTATCATTGAACAGCTACCTATTTCTAAAAGAGGTCTATAATTTAGAATTCGTTCAGAACGACCTAATTTCTGCATTATTGGAAGACTTATCGAACTATATTCAAAGAACTAGACTCGGTTCCACTAAGTATCTCCGTGGTTCCAGTACGGCCGTACTGGATGAAGAATTTTTTGGAAGGCTATTTGGAAAATAAAATCTTATTAGAACGATGGCAACGATTGTTTCCAATCGTTGCCATCGTTTTACAAAAATTATTGTCAAGTACTGAATGTTAATTGAATTCTATGAAAACTTTTTATTGTCACTATAGATTATATGTATATCGCTGGAAAATTAATAAATAATACTACAAAAGGACGGCTATACGTAATTTTGATTAGAATTTGTGTTAACAGTATGATGCACGTGATTTTTGAAAGGATTTTTATTTGAAAATTATTGGCGGCACAACAGCAGTCCTGCTGATTAGAGCGTTGATGTGCGTCCCTGCTAGTGTTGTATCTATTGTCCGCTAGATGTCGCTACGAAAACTGTAGCACCCATTATCCGTGGTGTTTCAGTTTTTTGTAAATGCTGAAAAACTAGTCGCGTCCGTTCTTCTGCATATTAAGAGCCGGGACTAGAAACCAGTGCGCTTTAGGCTGGCAGTCTAGTTTCATTTTATCGACTCGGTCAAGGTGTTGGTCAGTCCGGTCGTCGTGCATCGATAAGGATCTTATTTTTTTCGCTACCAACAGAGGGACTTGCACCTGTCGTGCGACCGCGCAGGTAGCAACGCGTGAAAGTGTGAACCAAGCAACCAAGTGCGGGAACAGCAAAACAACGCGGGAGTGTAGAATATCGTGTCGGGCCGGTGCTGGCCACAGAAACATCGGTCATGGCCGCTACAAGTGTTGTAGTACTCGACAGGGGAAACAACACCACCTGCACTATCAATTTGCACGGTATGAAAAAAAAAACAATCGCCTGCATCCAAGATCACCCCCGAACCCGGCCAACTAACAAAAACATAACCTCTAGATGGCAATGTTTTTTTTATTATTATATTCTGAATTACAGGTGCCACAGTTGTTTCCTGGAGGGTCAACAATCAAGAACAATTATTTGTTAGGTACGTATCTAAACAAAGACCGCAAACCGTTCAGTGGGTTTTTATTGTAGCAAACAAGCAGTATTCGATGGAAAGAAACCCATCAGAGGGGGAATACCTTTCGTTTTTCGTAAGTAACTCCCAACTGTTCTCAAAAATTGGAGAAAAAAACAATTTCCAACGTTCCAGAACAATTTGAACACAACTCATCATGTTAATGCGGACAGTTTTATTGTAAGAAAAAATTACCCTTATTTAAATATAACGTAAACAACAATATAGGGCCATTGAGGGGTTGCATAGAAGAAAATTACCTCTTTGGTCCATTGTGTAGATCAAAGCTTTTTTGTGATTTCTGATACCGCTCCAGCCAACATTCAATTTGATCAACTAATTAATATTAAAGTTTAAATAAACAATAGAAATTAATTGTAACGTTATTCACATTTCCAAATTTGCCGCCGATATTTGTGGATTTGTTTGTTTTGGTTTAAAAGTGAAGTTTTTGCTTTTTTTTTAGCATATAAGAATTGCAGATAAGCCTCAAAACTGTTTCAGAAGGTAAAGTTCTGTGAAATCAACAAGTCCATTTATTATAACTAAAATTTCACTAATTTATTCATTTAAATTGACTAATTTAACAAACGATTTGTTGCGCAATTAAAATAAAACTTCAACATTTTTTAGAACGTTTGTGTTGAATTATTTTTGATTACCTTGATTTTCTCATGTGTAGCTCAGTTTGGTCCATGGTCGTATGGACCCCAACATGGCTTCGCCCGGATCGTGCGCTGGAACGTGGAAAAAGCGCCGGAACGGTTGGCTAGCGGGGATGTTGAGGCAATTTTCTCCCTTATGGACTCTGATTTTACACGTTCCATATGGAATTATCCGTAAGTGATTAAAAACTATGGCAATAACCACCTTAACGTGTTTACCCCCTTCAGATTCCAATTAACGTACAGACTAATTCTACGTGAAAAGGAATTACATTCCAATATAGCGGTTTACAATCCAAGCAAAGATACAACGTTTAGTTTCAATCTGTTGTTGCATACTTATTTCAAAGTACCGGACGTGCGTCGTTGTCAAATAACAGGACTACAGGGTTGTACTTTTTTGGACAAAACCGGAGAAGGGACGATATATCAGGAAACAAGAGACGTTGTTACAATCGGGGAATGGACTGATCGAATTTATCAAAACACACCACATGAACACATAATCACGAATGTGGTGTCGGGACGTAAAATGCGCATTCAAAAGTGCAACTTTCCTGACACGGTCATTTGGAATCCTTGGATTGAATCGGCCAAGGAAATGTCAGATTTCGGAGATGACGAGTACCCCAATATGGTGTGTGTCGAGGCTGGACATGTGTCCAGTCCGGTTATATTACTACCTGGGATGGCTTTTGAAGCCAGCCAAATACTTCAAGTCATGTGAACTTTTCCAGTACCACAGGCCAGCCGTCCACAAACTGCTGTTAGTGGTACTTCTTGTTTTTTGTATTCTGTAGCTGGTGGCTAAAGAATGCAAGGAATTTGAGAAGAACGTGTGTTTGTAATCAGAAAGCAATAGTTTAGTTATTCATTGTGAGTTTATGAATGTTGTATGGTCAGTGTGCTGCTGCACTTCCAACATTCCTGAAACATCTAGCCTTACGTCGTATACGACTGGTGTAGTTCTTTATAGTTCTTTGTTCTTCTCGTGCAATAGTTGATATGTGGAATTATACTTTTGATAGCTAACTTATTATATTTGTTAGTAACAGCTTTTAACTTTAAAAATAAATTATTACAATGATCACCACCATCTCGTTCCTGGAGTCTTCTACATTTTTAAATTATTGGGATTTTTTCTCCTATATACAAATTTCCATCGTTTCAGCATCTCCACAGCGTATGTACAGTTGATCAGTTCCAAATTAATAACTACCTCTACGTTTTAGAAATTAACTAAGTGAAATCTTCCTGTATATATCAAATATGTGTATGTAATAAATTTATAATGCACAACTCAATATCAATAATAAGGACTTGTAAAATTGGAGGTCTACTCGCTGGTCAAATTTACTACTGTGCGCCATTTGCAACTGACTACATTGGATTTTGGATAGTAATTACAGAGCCATGCGTTGCTTTTTAAAGAATTTGAAAGATCAAAGACAATATCACAAATGGCTAATGTAACAAAAAAATTTAGAGATCCGCTGGCTTTTTAAACTCTCATGGGGGTTGTGCAACCGGCCGTAAGTCACCCTAATATCACCTGAATAACTAATCTACATAATTGAATTGACTTGTAAATTATTATTAGCTAATTTCGATCGGAAGATATTACAGTAATAATTCTAGGGAAAGCAACCTTTCGAATAAGTCTCAAAAAAATTATTTCTGCACATTTTGCAATGTTGGAGTATTACTGGTTGCCTATATGCAGAACTTTTGAAGTAAGGTCGATTAGAAGCTTTTGTGCGGCATCTTCTCCATATTAAGTAAATTAAATAAAAGGACAACGCGACTACTTTTTCTAAAAATCAAGTATGATGCACTCGTCTCGCTTTAGCAGACTCGAGTTATTTAAAGTAGTTGCGTGGGATGCATAATAACGAAGAATGTTCAAGTTACTAAACGAATTTATGAATTTCTTATTTGTATCAAATTTACGCGTCAAATATGACCAAAAATTAATACAAAAATCGAAACTGTCGCGATGACGTCATTTCTGCAAGAACCGCCAGAGCTAGTTCGTCCGTGAGAAAGTTGCTGTGCAGTTACAGATTGTTTCACCTAATAATAAATTCCATGTTGTTTTTAAGCTATACAAAATGCAATTATACTCCACTGGATGTAATTATTTGCATTCGATTTTTGAGATAACGCCAAAATCTGTGGAAATTTATAAATTTGTATTGACATAAGACTGAATTCTACTCAATAAAACAACGCCATAATTATGAATCATAATCAAATACCACGTACATGTTGGTGTTATCTTTCAATTAAGTAGAAACTTAATTGCCCATGAGAAACGGAAGAGAAGCAATTACAATGGCATAACATGTACCTATCGTAATGACGGAAAATTCATTTGATGCTGATTATTAGAAATTATCAATGACTTGCTGAAAACTGGTGCTCATAAACCTTGAATTGCGCTTATGCAATTGCCACACGATTATTTTTGCAACCTCCCACGTTCCTGTATGGATTATAAGATAAAAAATAATTTGATATCTAAATGATAATATTGATTAGTAATATTTGAAATGGTATTTAGACTTAGTTGACAAACAATAAAGTCAAATCTACGAATTTTATTTACAATAAAGAGCTGTTACCACAAAAATAGGATTAGTTTATAATTTAACTCCATTACAGTTAAGATGTTGATTATGGCAACTTTTTTCATTATCCCCAATTAGCCTGCGCGTGAGGTCCCTAATGTTGTCGGTCCATTCGTCTAGAAACTTACAAATTGATTTGTATACATCATTACCAATAGCTTTGTTGACTTAGAATACCGTTAATTCTCGATAAACAACAACATTTTTTCACGGCATTAACCAAAAACTATTGTATACTTTAACAAGTTTTTATAGTTGTTGGGTTGGTTCTCGGTACATACTCTTTCTATACCATTAATATTTACAGTGTGGCCTACATTGAATAACTCGACAAACTATTCTCACACCTCCCTTTACCAATGCCATTCAGCCGCCGCTGTCTTTGTTAACTAATCTGTGACATCCTTGAACGCAATTATGGCCGTGTGGTATCTGCCTGTTCAAGTTGAAATTTTAACCCGAAATCGTGACTAAAATCATTTAACAATGCCAAAAATGTCAATAGACGCCGAATTTAAAAATTAACCGACCACCACTCATTTCCAAGAATAGCCAACAATTACCCAACATCAATGAGGAAACTTTAATCAGTCAAGTGCACAATACATTTTGAATTGATAACATCATTTTGTTGTTATCTTCAACAATACCTCTATTCACAGGTGAAGTGGATGGGAAGTGCATGTTTTAGTGCTAGTCCAATGATGATGGAAACCTTAATTTAATTAATTGGTATGACTTATTTACATATTGCTCAAGTAAATTACTTAATTAACCTAAAGCAAACTTAATAGATTTGAATTTTGAAATATTTAGTTGAAACGCAAAATTAAGATTTAATCGATCTATAAATAAACATAAGGATAACGTTAAACATTTGTGGAATATTTTTGATTGTCTATTAGATACAATTACTAATTGATAACCTTCGAATTGGCGTGCAGAATTATGTTATTTTTAGCTGACACCAACTCAATAGAATAACAACTAAATTTTTCTTCACTCTATTGCAAACTATCAATATTATCATTTGTCATTTATTAAAACTAAGTTCCTATGTGTGTAATTCAAAGTTCAGCGTCCTCAACCCTGAATTCATTAATAATTTGCAATTTTGACAATTTTCAACAGGTTGATGAACCTCTGACGTATAACCGTATCGAATTATATTAAGAAGCTTGAATGATTACTTAAGTTACGAAATAATTGATTTCCTTTTTACGGTTTCTTCGATTCCTCGATAATGACGTATAATATTTAATTACATTTTGCTCTATCACTATTATTATCGAATAACAATAGAAATTTTATCTCATATTACACAACCAGGCTCAGGATACAAACTAAAATAAAGTTACTGAATAAAGGTTTAGTTAAAGAGCACTGCAAGTAAAGAGAAACAATTCGAGTGTGGTGAGAAAAGTTTCACAAAATCTCGACAGTGTATTACGAGAAGGACTGTAGAGTTAAGTGACACAATGACATCCAATTTTGCATCTATGTACATAAAGTCCATTAATTCAGTTCAATGTTGTCCGCATTGTACAAGTAATCGCTCTACAAATTAAAATAAATGAGATTATAATTGAACCAATTAGATTTATTATACCTAAAGGGTTCCTACAGTAGTATGTAGTGATTTTTTTCAATGAGTGTCATAATTGGTTAATTTGAGAAATAATTTTTAAATTATCACATGAATCGAACTAACCGAGGTCTTCATTATATGGAATTTCGCACGTCTCGGCGTGACGGACTTGATAGCAATTTGACAATATTTAAATTTATCAATAAACTTTATTGGTTGACTTAAATGACACGCGTTTGTAATAATTGGAAATACTATAAAATTTGAAGGCATTCACTGAGAAGTTTTCAAGATTTGGTTAGGTCCATAGTTTTTGAAGTTTAATCGATAATATCAGTGGTGCCTTAATGTCTACGTTAGAAAAATGTAGGAGGTGATATGTTTCGATTTAGGGGTTAGCAACCACATGCCTTGCGTCAATATTAGTTATTGTTGTATGCGCATGCGTATTGTGTTTGCGGTTTAAATTGGCAAAATTGCCAATGGCACATCTATTGGCCGAAACCGTGATACGTCTGGTGCCGTTGTTAGCAATTATGGCTTTTCCTAATTGGCAGAGGTTAAGTGGTGAGGTCCAGTCAATTGCAGGTGAGTCCTACAGCGCAAGCGGCTATAGCCCTCACGTGGCATCGTCCGAAATCGCACTAACGTCGAACATGTCACCCGATCGAATGTGGTGCGGTGGTGTGTTGTAGTGCTTTTTTTTGGGGGGTCCACGAACTTCAGGAACCATTTGCCACCACCTAGCCATCATCGGTTGCGCTGCCAACCACTTGCCGCTACCGAACGCCGCTACTACCTGCCACCGACTTCTACCCGAAAAGAAAGAACTAGTCTTTCGTTTCTTTGTAAGTCAAACACTCTCGAGTTCAAAATATTTTAAAGAAATTACCACACCACTTAAATATGCGGTAATTACTTTAAACCATATCGCACCCACTTAAGATGGGGACTGCAAGGGAAAGCCGGAAAACACGTGGTGATCTTGATCTCGAATTCGATATCTCCAACTACTGACTTGTATCGCCCCTCGACTTTTCCATTCATAACTATTTATTGATAGGACTTTCGTATGTGCCTATTGGTTCCTTATAGGTACGACACAATTTTAACTAAATTTAATAGCTAAAAAACGAGCAATTTCCATAATTAACAGTGAACCACGCAGATCGTTTCGTTTTTTTTGCACAAACTTTACCAACAAATGTCTCTTATCTTTAGATTTTTCTACTATTTCGATTATTATTTCCTAGTTTTTTATATTGTCATGTTTTGTACCCACCGTTGCTTAGTAGCACCGACAATGAAGGGAATTTCAGCGATCACCACGTCACGTCCTTAATTTCACTCTTATCGCGTTCAATGTCTGGTTCGAGGAGGGAATTACGCCAACATCCAAGGTCTCCAAGAATGACCAGTTTTTATATTGGAAAATCCGTCCAAACTTTTGTGTTGCACTAACAGTTCTCTATTGTGATTTCAACTATACGCAGACGTGCATCAGCGGCAATATTTTCATTTTTAATTAAAATGAAGAAATTTTTGTTTTACTAAAATGATGGCACTTTCCGGGAAATAGCTCGACAATTTCCTGTTATTGTAAGTCGATTTTTATTAATTATGCAATAGTTAGTTATTATGTCAAATTCATTATGCAACGAGGAGCTTTCAGTAGTCAATTTTGTTGAAGTGTTCAAAACCAGTCGAGTTACTGCGATAAATTTTGTTCGGTTACACCGTTTTTTTGTTGTCAAATTCAAACCGCGCTTTGTTGTTTTGCTTAATGTCTTTAAAATAATTGTCCGGACGGTATTAAATAAATGAACGACCGATGTCCGGAAATTCCTCCCGGCTGCTGGATTGCGTCATTCCGTTTCGACTTTCTATCGGAAACCTCAAAGAACCATTGCGTATGTCAACGCTCAAGAAGAAACTTTCCTTATATTACATAATAATTAGCAATCAAGAGTAGAGAGAAACATGGTTTTGTTGTTCAGAGTAGTCAAGACCAGTTCGGATGTCTGGTCAATTTTCACTTTCTGAAGCGCAATTTTTTTCCATAATTTTTTGCTGTTGTAGATTGAAATTGGTGGGTCAAACCTTGAGACTGATCGCATTATAAGATGATAGACGCATGGAAGAAACAGTTTTCTTTGAAACAGTTATCTCTGGCCCACGATAACCCAATTACCTTCGTCATTTCCCAAGTGAGTATTTTAATAGTACAATAAAATTAACAAACTAACCGAATTCCAGTGGCAACGGAAACCAAAACCCCACATTGGTTATCTAATTTATAGATGGGCGATAGCGATTTTATTTTTTATCACTTTAGTGATTAGCGTCGTCGATCTAAAACACCCCAATGCGGAATCGTCATTTCGGGCCAAATGGCTCATATACTTAACAAATTGGGGCTACACCATTTGCACTTTACAAGCTTTAATCATTGCTTTGATTCTATCGGCCGTTTGTTTGGCGCCGAAATTAAAAACTCTACCGAATTTACACGAGAATGCCTTGAAACAATATAAAATTTACTGGGTCACTAGCATTGTAGCAACAGATATTGCCTTGGGAATCACTGCCATCTATTGGTCGCTAATTTATGACGGTGATTAAATTCAAAATTAGTTGACTCGAATTATCCTAATTATTTTAGAAAAAACCATGGATTTTGATGCTATGAATTTCTTAGTGCACGCTAACAATTCCATTGTGATGATAATCGACTTGTTCGTAGTGGCCTATCCAGTGCGTCTCCTCCACTGCTGTTACCCGGTAATTTTTGGCATTTGTTACGCTATATTTAGCGTAATTTTTTATGCCGCTGGAGGTATCAGTAGGTAAAGTATAAGTAAAATTTTCTTCCAAAAATAACAATTTATCTCCAAGGGAAGGCAACAATTACATCTATAAAATTCTCAAATGGAGTGAACCTGGAACTGCAACCATCATTTGTATTGCAGTTTCCGCTTTCATAATTATTATTCACGTCGCTATTTGGGGATTGCACAAGTTGCGGATATGGACACATTCTAAATGTTTTCCAGTTCAAGAAAACAATAATTCAGAAGACAACGATCCAAACTTTACCAAGAAGTATTATGATAACAAAGGATTGGCTAGTGATACTGTGTGATGACATAAATTTTATATAGTTAGGTTGAAATTGTAGTTCCTCACCTAAACGAAACGTTAACGCTTAGAATATAAACGTTATAACTTGATTGTACAAAATAAGATCAATGTATATTTTACAATACTGCATTAGGTTAGGGTAAATAAATTTTTAAAATTAACTCCCACTTGTTATTTATTTAACACTTATCTATTGGGTTTCAAATAATTCTTTGAGTTGTGTTAAAAGCGTGAACATTATTTGAAAAAGATAATAATAGTATAGTGAGGTCAAAAATTTTTTTGCTAAGATAAGGTGAAATATATGGTAATTATGGCAAAACAATTGAGCAATTATCAGTAGTTAACAACAACAAATATAAAATAAATGACTCTATTTAAATTTTTTCATCGAATAGAAACGAAACGATTTTCAAAAGTACAAATAATGGAGTTTTGGAAAACTCAGTTGTCGTTCGACCATAATAACCTAAAAATTTTCATTATTTCACAAGTAAGTGTCTAATTACTATTTAGATGTTTGTTATTATAATAATTTTAGTGGCAACGAGACCAAAACCCCAACATTGCTTATTTGACCTACAGATGGTCGATTGCTGCAATATTTCTTGTCAATTTTGTAATGGGAATCGTTGATTTCGAACATCCGTTGTGGAAGGCCAAATGGGCAATTTACTTAACAAATTGGGGTTACATTAGCTATACTTTTCAGTCAATTCTAGCCGCTTTGATTCTAACAGGTTGCGTCATTGGTTCGCAATTAAGAAATTTATGGCCAAATTTGCAGCGTGATTCCTTGAGATTCTACAAAATTTATTGGGCCACGAATATTATTGCAACAGACTTGGCGTTTTCTATTACAATTATTTACTGGTCGATTATTTACAGTAATTTACGTAACATCATAAAATAGTTTAAATATCAATTTTGAATATTGCAGAAAAAACAACACTATTGGACATAAATAAGATTTTTGGACACGTCATTAACTCGGTTTTAATGTTAGTCGATTTGTTTATGGTATCGCATCCGATTAAGTTGCTTCACTGTTGCTACCCTGTAGCGCTGGGTGTCGGCTATTCACTATTTAGTGCCATTTTTTTCGCTGCAGGAGGTACCAGCAGGTGAGTGGTTTATAACGTTTAATAAGTTAATGTTGAAAGTATTTTCAAGGGAGGGCCATTTTTATATTTACGAAGTACTTGATTGGAGACAACCTCTCAAAAGTATTGCAACTAGTCTTGTTTGTGTTTGTGGCGTACTATTGATCCACATCGTTTCTTGGGGATTATACAAATTCAGACTTTTTATACATAAGAAATGTACTTGGAAGAAAATCCAGTGGAACTATAGAAATCCAATTGTTTTTGAAGAGTCCACCAATATGATTGCAGATTCGATTGGGTTAAATTGAAACACTTACAATTTGGGTTACTTATTATGAAACCCACCACCAATGTTGAGAGTTATAGTTTTCACTTTAGCACAATTTCAGTTCTTTGATTATGGAAACCGATAAGTATATCTGAACTAAAATTCTACAGTTGAATGGATGTTGAAAGGAAAAACCAAAAAAAAAAAAAACAAAATAAAATAGTCGAAGCACTAACGGTATTTTTTCAAACTACTCTTCTAGAAATTTCTTTCATATACAATAATTATAGAAACGCAAGATAGTAAGTACTAATGAAGCACTAATGGTTGAACCGATCACTTTTTAAATTCCTTGTCTCTGTTAGCGGCTACTGTGAGTGAACGAGCACTTGAGTTAAAGTTCAATAACTCGTGGACGGTAGCTGTCGCTTATGGGTATGAAACGTGAAACACTATTGAAACACTAACGACGTGTTTCAATAATGTCTGTCAAGTTTGCTTGTTAACTTGAAACTTATTTGAGGTAGGATTCCTATTTCAGTATGTTGTTATCAGTGGGGTGTGTGCGACGGGTTCGGGTTGATGGGAAAAGCGATGTATAAAGAGAGCGGACTGTTTGGACGTGGGTGAACCAGATTGCTTAATTACAATGGAGTTTTTACGTATTAACGGTATATTAAGAGGGAATACCTGTTTTAATTAAAAAAGGCAAATGGTTAGAATGCAAAAATCGTGTGACCGTGGTGCTGGTGGCAGCGTGGAGAGCAGTGGCGAGGCCGAAAGCCGGTTGGCAGTTGAACAATCAGAGAGGCAAGAGTCAACACGGGCAACTTGGTTAACATCAACACTCGAGAGCAGGCGTCGTGTATCCGCCCATCGGTGTTCAACTGTTCGCCGGTCCTGTGATGGTCGGGTGCTGGTAGTTGTCGGTTGTCGGTTTCGAATTTGCAGCCAAACCAGAAGACATAATAGGTATAGCGCGAGAACCGTAGTCCGTAGTAGAGCCGGGTACTCGTCACCCAAAGAGACGAGTGACTAGCGACGCGAGTGTCTTTGTGATTGTTACACGGATCAACTAGAACCAGGAGGTCGAAATGAAGATTGAAGAAGGATATGAGGTATGAGGTGATGGTCTGGGTCCGTGTGAGTTGACCTCTTGTTTGGGAGCGTTTTGGTTTTGGCGTGCGACGGTCTGACGTCCGACTGCGAGGTGGTCGCAGTATTGCGAATTGCTGCGAGAGGAAGAGGAGGAACCGGAGCAAGGGCAACGGCAGTGCCGCCGGGGAGCGGTAGGCGGTTGGCCGTGTGAGTACGGCTGGCGTAGAGGCGCTGTGATTGTGAACGCGGTGCCATAGCCATAGCAACAGCGATGCACGCACCGGAGACTGCAGTCGGCACCACCACCAGCAGCAGTAGTGCTCATTGATGCGGAGTGCATGTGCGGGCCGCGATCTTGTCTCGCGGCGCATCCTTGACCCCCCCGGCGCCGACGTCGGCGCCGCCACCACCTCTTCCGCCCGAACGGACATGATGGTCTACCCGGATCCCCAATGGAGCTGTTCAGCAACAGCCCCAATGCTTCAACTTTACGACGATGTCGGATATCGTGGTAAGTAATTCGATGGATTGGATTTAAAATTGGAGACTACAACTAGCGATCCAACGACGAACCTCCAAAAACCTAACCGACAACCAAGCGAGGGCGACAGCGACAACTCGCAACTCAACTGCATTTCGCACGACATAGCCAGACGGCAAAAAATCTCGAATGCGGCATAAATTTCGTTTGAACCGTAACTTGTACCATTAAACGTTTAAAAACTGGCTCCGTGCCGTGCAGACACGCTCATACTTACTTCAGATGGCCCGTTCAACCGACCGCCTTCAGCTGCTTCATTCTCATGCCTCTACAAATATGTCAACGACATTCGCGATTGGGATCACAACTCAACGACGTCGAAAACTAGATAACCATCTCAATACCGGATAAATATGACACATCTACCGTTATTCAATTCATCACAATCACAATTAATCAACAACCCTGTAGATCTTTGCAACTTGCATCAATCCTAATTTTTATTTCTCTCATCAAATTCAATCATTTTTAAAATTCGACAATTATTTCAACCCTTACAAACAACACTACAATATCAATTATCAGTTTCTACTATAATTGTCACAACTAAACAAATTCTAGTAGTAGAAAACTGTCGTAACATAATGGTCACAATGAAAACAAACAACTTGTCAAAATGATTCGTCAGCAGCTGCTTTATTAACAAAAAGTAGAACGGACGGTCAAGCGGACGGACAAGTCTAGTTTATGGATTCCACTTGCTTATTGCTACATATCCGCTGCTCTGCACAAAATTATCCGAAATTCAACTCTGCATTTATTGTTTTACAAGTAAAACAAAGAACGTTAACAAAGACGATAATAACAATTAATAATCATCACAACTACCAAAATGTGTTTGTTAATTTAAACAAACGGTTCTCACATGACAAAGAAATTAAATTGCAAGTGTGGTTGAAACAACAAGAATTTTTTCACTTCCTCAACCATTCCTGATGTATTTACGATAATTGCTTCAGTACTTAACGTTGATTAAGGAATTCTAAATGATAATTTTTGTTTTTTCCTCTTCTTAATATTATGAAATTGACACAGAAAAGTAGAAAAATTTTGTTAATGAATCAATAATTAACAATAATTACTTCACTTTCTCGTTATTAAGTAATAAATCGTAAATTTACCATTATCTGAATTATTGTACCACATTTTCGCATCGTTTAAAAAAATTTTTTTTTTAAATATTTTTAACATTTTGGTATTACCACGTAACAATGTAATAGCTTTAATTTTGATTGAAAATAGTTAACTTACGTTTTTGTTTCTGGTTATAATAAATAGGATTCTCACAAGTTTCGAAAATAGTTGCACTAAAGATTTGTGTGCATTGTGACACAATATTGAGGCTTAATCCTAAAAGGAAAACTGATAGAATCAACTTGTGGATGGAGGACAAGGATTATCTTAAATGGGAGTATTTATAGAAACAGCTTGAAATAGAAATTTAGCAAAATAATTAGTATAAAAGATAAAATAGCCTAAGAGCAGAAATTATACATTGACAATGAATCTCTAAAGTTAAGGAGAACATGCGACGTAACAAATTTCTTAGCTCAATTATTTTCTATGAGTGTACAAAATTTCTTATAATTTTCGATAATTGAAGATGGAAGTTGTGGGAAAGTAAGGGATTTTAGAAAAAAAACTATCTAGTTTCTACGATATTTTCGTTAAATTATTTTGTATCGAACAACACTATTAGAAACAAGTTGAAGTAAACCCTTAACATCGGTTTCATTGAAGTTGTGATTATGTGTAATATCAATTTCACGCTCATCGGGGCAATAATAAAATATAACGCGTTGTAAGTCTTTTGATCAAGGTTACAGCTTAACCACCCGCTGACAATCCTGCCGTGTTGCTTTAACCCAATAATGACCTAACAAAATCTTCACCGATTTCCTCGCAAACTATTAGAAGATGATTCGTGATTTTCAGTAAACGTCGTGGAAGCTCTGCAAGAATTCTGGCAAATGAAGCATGCACGAGGAGCGGATCTACGCAACGGTGCTCTCGTCATCTACGAATCTGTTCCATCCAATGCCCAACCCTACGTTTGCTATGTGACGCTACCCGGTGGTTCTTGTTTCGGAAGCTTTCAGGTTGTTGTATTTAAAATAATTATTGTTGGTTAATTAATAAAGATATTATTCTTCTAGAATTGTCCAACAAAAGCTGAAGCCCGACGAAGTGCTGCTAAAATCGCTTTGATGAATTCCGTTTTTAACGAACATCCATCTAGGCGAATTTCAGACGATTTTATTGAAAAAGCCGTATCGGAGGCTCGTAATTCTTTTAAAGGTGACCCCGAAGAAGCTGATAATCCCAATACTGGAATTGGGGCATTTAGGTTTATGCTAGAATCTAATAAAGGGCGGACAATGTTAGAATTCCAGGAGTTGATGACTGTGTTTCAGTTGCTTCATTGGAACGGAAGCTTAAAAGCGATGAGGGAAAGGCAATGTAGTAGACAAGAGGTGGTGGCGCATTATTCTAACAGGGCACTGGACGATGACATGAGATCACAAATGGCTCTGGATTGGATAGCACGTGAACAAGAATGCGCTGGCTCATTACGAAGAGAATTGAATCAAGCTGAAAGGGAATTGGAATCGGCGAGACTCGCCGGACGCGAACTCAGATTTCCCAAAGAAAAGAAGGACATCCTCATCCTAGCACACACGCAAGTTAACGTCAGTTAATCGGCTTTGCTTAACGTTTTGTTACGTTACGTTTTTGTGAGACTGTTTTTTTTTTTTGTTATACTATAAGTAAATTATTTCGTGTTGATATTGTAAAATACGACTGCTCATCTCATCTTGTTTATCTTTTAGATCTCTTGCTTTGTCGATATGTTTAGGCCGGTTCTAGATTTATTGGAAGAACGACTGATGAGGCCAATTTTTAGGGCGGCACTGGAAAAATTAACCGTGTCATAGCAAAAACCCGATTCCATTTTGAGAATTAAACACTCTGTCATTAGCTTTATTTTAACCGTCGTCAACACGCCAGTAACAACAATTTATACTACCAAACGCCATAAACCTACATTTGCTATTAAAACTTCCAAGTAATTTCGTGAATGATTTACTCAATGGGAACTGGTTTTTGATATCATTATAGGTAGGTATATTTAGCTATTGCTAAATTTGAAGCTATCATTTTGACTGATTATTGCTGTTGCCTCCATATAGTGCTAACTATTATTATTATTATTATTTTAATTATTCAAATAAACATTTTACTTATAACAGCCGTTTATTTATTTCACGTCAACAATAGAAACCCTCAAGGCTTCAACTCATCTTGATAGTAACTGACCAATCACTAGTTAAGCTCTTTCTGTTAACCTGTTTGTCACATGGTTTTTCTAGCGACTCCTTGATGAATTGAAGTTGCTCCATTGTTTAGAGATTTTAGAGACTTGAAAGTTACATTTAAAACGTGATAAATTATGAAAGTTTGTGGAGTTTACTGAAAACTGTACATCTTGCATCAACTGCTTTCAGGGACGGATGGGCTCAATCAACACCGTTCAATATAAGTTTCTCTGTGTTCATAATCATAAATGATTCCAGGCGAATATCTGATAAACAACTTAGCCGTGATTTAGTGTTTTTAAGTATCAAAAACGATCGTTCATATATTGAGAAATAGAAGCAATAAATTGAATTTTAAAATTATATTTGAACAACAAATCGGGCCATTCCTACAACTTTTATAAATATAGTTTTTTTCTCGATTTGTTCAGCTTTACTCTCACTTTCACCCCCACTGTTGTATGCTACAACATAAGACTCTCCAACTGAAAGTTTTAATCGTTTCCAGTTAGAAGCAAAATTCAATAATTTTCCTAAGTTTTGTGCTGTTGCCAGTGAATTAAATTTAACGATTTCTTCAGACAAGTTTTCCATTGAGCCTTGAGGCTACTTATTTGTTTTCGTAAATTCTAAGAATTTCTTGGATCTAAGATGAACAGGTCTCTTACAAATTTCCATATTTTTGAAAAATTGTATTGGCATTAATTCAACTATATTGTCCATTATAACGTTGTAAGTTTACGCTCTGAACTTCTCCCTACTTTGTTCGTAAAACATCTTCACTCGCCTTTTTTGCTTTTCGAGAAGTAATCTTTTATGTCCCAGAAATTTTGCCTATCTTCCAACTCATTAGTGGCTCACGGTATAAATTTTTGGCTTACTCGTTTTATATCAGCGGCATCTCTTTGAATTTCAGTAAGTTGTTCGATAGCAGTTTGCACCACATAATTACGTTATGTTAGATCTAAACTCGATAATGGTCCAGTAATATGAAATATTTTTAGGAAAATGTGTGTGTGCCATATTTTCATATTTTAGGATCGAATTTTTGAGATTTTTATTTGTTCTTATATCCGGATTTATTTATAAATTGCTTTGAAAAGTTTGTAGAGCAACAAGAACATATACAAACAAATAAACCAAAAATTTTGTTGGGAGAAACTTCCTTTAGAATCTCTTGATACAGAACTCCATATGCCAATTCTCCTTAATGAAAACAGCTATTGAATTTAACAAAGAGAGGAAGGACGCAGCTTTAATTTGAGATATCATATCGCCAACCACCAAATTTAAAATATGACTATAGCACCATAAATGCATATGGGGAAAATTTCCTTCCTTTATTTTTGCTATCAATCCTTTAGCATATTAGCAGCTCCATCAGTTGAGTCTGCTACACAGTTATTTATGATCAAATAATTTTGGGTTAATTCTTTAAGACAAAAGCCTTACACGCTTGTCATGTTTTGGGAGTGAAATTGGTCGAACTCGCTGTTTCAAACTAACTCACAGTGAAAGTCAAATAAACAGTCTGGCTGAAAATTGATGTTTTTAAACGCTGGTAGAAAGAACTCCCGGTTTCTCTAACTTCTTTGCTCTAAGATCTTATAACAAATTGGAGAGTCTTCACTGACTTCATCTACATATTCCATAATTTATAAAAATGAGTGCACTTAAGAATATTGAGGTTGTCAGAATTTTTCGGATAAGCTTTTGTTGTTATTAACTCAATCGCAACGTTTTTTCAAATATATTTATCTGAGTATTCAAAAATTAGATTTGAATTTGGTGTATTGTTGGTGGCCTAGTAGCGCATACGGTAACGCCCTCCTACGTCATTTACGATAATCGAATCGTCATAACCGAGTGTGATCCGCCCCCTACGTTTTGCTGATTGCAATTAAGTGCCGTCAACTTCGAACCGAACGTTATTTGTTAATAGCCAAATTAAGTTTGGCCGTTAATGTTTGTCAATTTTCCAACTTTGGATTGTTTATAAGCCAACAAACAGATCATTAGTTGCTATGTGATTTCGTCGCGAACGTCTAGTATTGGCTAATTGGAGAACGACGAGATTGTTTATAGTCGTTTAAAAGTTAATCGGTAATCAGTGTTATGTCCTCCTATTTTTCCGAATAATCATAGTAATTCATCCCGATTTTTGGTATGATTATTGTGCAACAATGACCGTGGATTTCAATGACTACTTTTGGGTAAGTTGGACCAAATGAATTTAACCTTAATCTTGGGCAATCTTTATTGACGTCTTAGCTCTAATCCATCGAATTACGATTTTATTAATTGTACGATTTTATTGTCAGGGCGAGAAAAACAATGGTTTCGATGTGCTTTACCATAACATGAAGTATGGTCTTGTGGCTAGCAAAGAATTTGCGGAGCTCCTTCGAGAAAGGTAGGTGAACTTTAGAGTAACTTCACATACTAATCACTCCATATTACTAGGTCAAACATCGAGGAAAACAACTCTAAACTTCTAAGTAAACTAGCAAAACAAGCGAGCAGTTGTTGCAATCAAGGAACGTTTGCCCCATTATGGCAAGTCTTGAAAACTTCAGCCGAACGTCTGTCTGCTTTACACATGCAAATGGTCCAGAAAGTCACTGATTTAGTTAAGGAAGTCAACAAATACTCGGACGAACTCCACAAAAAACACAAATCAGTACAAAAAATCTCAAATATTTAAGGAATTTTTTTACGTACCACCGATTTTAGGTTAAAGAAGATGAATCTGGCACCCTCGAATCGGTCCAGGCCATGCAAAATATTACTCTTAACGTACAAAAGTCCAAAGACATCTACACTCAACGAGGCGTCGAACTTGAAAAGTTACGCAAAGACAACGCTAATGCTAAAGACATTGAAAAAGCTGAAGTTAAATTGAAGAAAGCCCAAGAAGATTACAAGAATTACGTGGAAAGATACACAGCGGTTAAAGATGAATTTGAGAAAAAAATGTCCATTACTTGCAAGAATTTTCAAGAACTTGAAGTCAGTCATTTGGTGCACATGAAAGAATTTTTGAAATCATACGGGGAAGTTGTCGAATGGACCCATGAACAAATGGGGAAAGTACATAAAGAATTTCGACAACAATGCGTCGAATTAACCGTCGATCAACTGCTGGAACAGTTTGTCAAAAACAAATCAACGGGACTCGAAAGACCAGGTATCAATTATCTAAAAAATTACTTACCCATTTTGATACCTCTACATAACTACGTAAGAACCATTGGTAGTCAGTTCGGAATGTTAAGCCGGATTGTAGAAATTTCCATGTCGGTAGTTGTTTTTTCGATATTTTTTAACTCAAGTGATTAAAAACAATAATTGTGTGATACGATATAATCAGTTTTGATTTTATTGTAGTTGTGGCTGAGGTATTAGTCGACACTCATATTGTACCCAGTAAGTTCTCAATGAATGTATTTTGATGTTTAATTTTTAAATTACATAAATGTCTGCATGTATGTGCAGTATTGCTTATGTTCGTGTACTTCAAATCTTGTTGACTGATTAGGACAATTCAAACACTTGATGAGAGGTGAACTTGACCCAATAACATAGGCCAATTCTAGTTCTCCACTTAACCTTGATGTGTCTAGACCTATCCAATGACTGACTCCCAACTTTAAATTGAATTAAGGTAACTCGTGGAAATTGAATCAATTTACTGAACTAATCTCACGTGGGAAAAATTTCCTATTTCAAATTGTAATTTAGTTATTCCAAATTTAATTTAAATTAACTGAACAGTGACAATTAAATTATCGAATTTCAATTTAACTTAGTCAACTTGCTTGTAGGATTTTTTAATTTTTCAATCGTATCAGAAATTTAGAAGAAAAACACCATCTACACTCCGCGTTTCGGTTGGTACTCAATTCAACGCGACTTTGTGACTGGATGGACGCTACAATCACACTGCAACTCGATCTGAATTTTACTTAGACAGAAGCAAGGACGTTCGACACTTACATGAAATGAACTATAATTAACTTGGGGGGGTTAGGTGTAATCATCTTGAAAGGGTCGTGTTCTCAACGTGATTGTGCTAAAAATAATTTGTCGTCTATTGTGATTTTTGTTCGAAGCTGCGATTGCCTTTTGTTGTTTCCACCCTAAAACCGTTTCGGAAGAGCTTGGATTTATGAAGAGGCCGCCAGTTAGTGTTGCATTTCCTTGTGGGTTGATCAGGTTGTTTTGTTCAAGGTGTAGTTGATTTAGAGGAGGCGCTGATGTCGCCGACGCAGGATTTGGAGATTTCAAAGCCATCAAAGCGTGAAGGTAATGGCAATAGTGACCAGACCGTGCCAACACATGCCAAAACATCCCGCCGTACAACTTCCCTCCTCAATCTCTTCATGTCTAATTCGCAGGGTACGTGTCAGTTTCTTGGTCGGTGTGGCATTTATTAACCCGGGCAAGGGATATGTTTTCAGGATCACGCGAGAGCCGAGCCGGCCCATGCAGTGCACCGTCAAGTCCTACAAGTCCTGAAGGAGATCAACAACTCACCCGTCACTCCAATCGTGGATCAAAGTGTAACTCAACTTCTCTTTACTAGATGTCCGCTGTCCTGCATGCCTGGCGTCGGCTCGAGCTGTTTATTTTTAAAGCGGTTATGGTGGTGGCGGTGGATGTCATCTTATTCACTGGTCTATGCTTGTTACCACTTATCATTGTTTGCTGTAGAGCTTGTAGCAGGTAGCAGATCAGAATTGTTACGTACCCCGAAATCACCTGCACGTTCGTGTTTGGCTGTGTTGGCAGGGCAGAATTTTTCTCTGTCTTAGCACGCTACACCTCTACCTCACCAATTGCTTACACAACTCCCCTTCATCGTTTCATCCATACATTATCACGCCCTATCTCGCTATTATCAAACTGACTTGACCGTTCTTGTAGGGTTTTTACGGAGCAGGCGCGAAAAAGCCAAACAGAAGAAATCTAAGAAGAAAATCAAAGATAACGTAGATACCCAAAGCAATAAAGAAGAAAAATCTGACATGTAAGTACCTTAGAAAAGTGTTAACAGCAATTTTTTCCCATGCCAAAAACATCAATTTGTTCAAGTGAATTTTTTTAGAAACCTCCCCCGCAAGCGACCGTTACAACAACTGTGTTGCCCTTGATTTTCCTGAGCGTGTATGATAATGTTAAATTTCGTACAAAATTTACTTTCCTACACAAGAAATTTTTTTGTATTATTGATATTTAGTGGCTTGCGTTCTTATTAAGAATTTGTTTTCTCTATTTTGCATTCTTTTTGTTTTGGACTTTTCTATCAAAATTTTTCTTAGTTAATCGCTTAATCGTTGTCAAATTTTTGTTTTGTGAATTTGAAGAGTATTGGCCGATCTATAAATGTTTTCTTTGAGTAAAGTTTTGACAAACGTACGTTTGTTTATTAGGGAAGAAAAAGATGAATCTCAAAAGCCCGCACCAGGGGTTGAATCAGGGGGTCCGGAACTCGACGAAGATGGTTACGTAATCCGCCCTAATGTACCTCAGAATTGGAATAGCGAGAAGGGAAGTTTTTATTCGTCTTCAGATTCCGACACTGGTAGTTTTGGTCGAGAACTTGTTATATGTTTCTATAAAAAAAAGGTTTTTTAGATGACGAAAGAGAACGTAAAATTCACGTAGAAATAAAACCGTTGAACAACGGATCTGCACCTATGTCAGCTTCAGTAGACGAATTAAGAGCCACAGTAGAAAATTTATATTTATCGCCGGTAGGTGGCGCTTACGGTCGTCGCGGTTCTAATTTAGACAGCCAGGAATTGGCAATGAAACGTTCTCAATCAGTTTCCCAACAGCTTGGAAAACCGAGTAGTGATTTATTAGGCCTAAATTTCGTACAGAGTCCCACAGCTTCGAATTCTTCAACTCCGACTAGTTCGCATCCTTACGCACCTCTTCAAAGTCCTTCACAATTAGCCCTCAATTCCCCCACACTTTCAGTATCATCCAAGTATGCAGGTAATTATTAGCGGAATGTTTTTGAAATTTATTAAATTATTTTGATAGATTTAGGCGATTTGTTGTCGGAAGATGGTGAAGTGGCATTGAGTGGTATTGCAAATAAACCATTGCGACAAACATCAACTCCTACATCTGGTTATATGTCTATTCCAAGACCACCGTCTCGTCGGTCTGATCCCGCTCGACATATTAACCAAAGCAATATTTCTAGAGCTGATAGTATTAGCAGTTTAGAATTTCGCACCGCTTGTGTTCCAGTGGGTGTCTCCAGAGGGCCTTCACCCCTTACTATAGGCATGGCAGACACTATTCCTTTAGCCGTCGCTTTTCACGAAATCGTTCATTGTTACTTTAGAGGAACAGATGAAACTAGGTATTTTTTAAAATGATTTGAAACAACCCAATTATTACGTTGATTCATTTTAGCTGTCAAGTCAAAATGTCTGGTGAAATGATGTTATCTTTTCCTGCCGGTATTGTGACTATTCTGGCAAATAACCCAAATCCTGCAAAACTGGCATTTCGTGTCAAAAATACCCAAAGACTTGCCAGCATTTTACCAAATAGCAAATTAGTATCGATGTAAGGTTTGCTTGCTGTCGTATTTTATAATTTGACGCGTTCTTTTTACAGTGACAACGGACAATCAGCAACCGACTATTTAGCGTTAGAGTTTAACATGTCTGCTTTGAGTTCATTGCTTAAAAAGCAATCGGAACAGAATCCAAGCGCCTCTTATTTCAACGTAGATATATTAAAATATTTGGTAAGTTATTAAACAATGGCGGGATTACTTTGTCTTGTTTAAAAATCTATTGAGTTACGTTTGATTATTTTAAATAATTGACCCGAGAGAGCCAGACAACGGTATGTTGAAGGTAATTATTTGTTTGTTATTTAGATTAAGCCGAAGACGGGCGCAAATTCGTGTCCTCTTCAACTCGTGGCCTACTGGAAATGTACCAACACTCATACTAGTTTAAAAGTCGATTACAAATATAATTCACATTCGATGAGTTCGCCGACACCGTTGCTGAACGTTTCGGTGGCCGTCCCGATATATGGTGGTACAGTTGTTAGCCATAACACCAAACCAACGGCGCAATGGTGCGAGTTAATTAAGAAAACGCTATTAAAGTTAATTTGAAACGGTTTTTAGGCAACCTGAATCTAATCGAATAATATGGAAATTTACCGAATTATCTCAGCATTCTGAGAATCACGGAGTGGGTTCGATGTTGGCCCGTTTCGATATAACTGATGGGCCTAGTACACCAGGAACGATTCAGGCTTCATTTAACTGTGAGGGGACTACATTGTCTGGTATTGACTTCCAGTTAATCGGGTCTGGTTACCGGCTATCTCTAGTCAAAAGACGGTTTATATCCGGTAAATATATTTGCGATGGCGACTTGAAACATAGTTCAGGTACTGGTACACCATCTACCGGATCAGCTGCTGCCAGCACTGTTTCGTCAACTGGTGATCCCAACTGCTAGCATTCCAACATATCAGATGTGCAATACGGTTCATGTTTAACCTTTCAATTTGTACGTCAACTATTTTTATTTATGACTATTTCCATGTTATATAGCATATATATATAGTTTATGAAGCTATTTTATAATCAATAAGTAAAGTTTTGTAAAGGCATACTTTTGTTTTTGTTGTGCGATGTCGGGAATTTTTGGGAAATTGGGAGTAATTAAAGACGACATTAACAGAAACTTTAAATAATTCTTTACTGTATGATAGTAATAAATAATATATACGTGCGTTCGATGTCACTAAATTAACCAGAGAGTTGGCAAGCAAACGCATCTACACAAAATATATGAATATATGTCAACCGTAAATAGTTTCGTCTGACTTCCATGTGGCAGAAAACACGAGTGCACTGATAAGAGATCACAAATTTCTGTATATAAACGGGGACGTCCGTGAATTACTGAATGAACTTGATTCTGGCACCTTGACGGACATGTAAACGGATGGCATGGAACATAAGCAGTTTGTTGATTATTATTACAAAGGTAAAGCTGGGCGAACGGTTTAAATAAGGTATAGCAAATGGCGCGGCGTAACCGTGGTATATCTTCATTTAAACCTTGTCCTTTGGAACATACACCACGGACCTAATTATAAAACCGTGTTGCCAATACAAGCACCGACAGTTTCTGGCTACTACCCTGTTGAGAAAATGAGCGCCGCTTCTCACTTGCACGAGTCTGAGACGGAACCGTCGGGACTGAAACTGGAGTCCCCCAACTAGGTCGTTGGTGTTAAGGAAGGACCACCGGCCCTGCAGGATACTCTACCGTTATTTAGAGGTCTCTCAGCTGCAAGACAACAACAATAAATTATTACATAATTATATTAAAAAAAAGGAGGGCGAAAATAAAAGTGAAATATTTACTTGCCTGTGCAGCGATGACTCTGCCCCGGCCCGAGTTCAAACTTTCACTGCTAAATCCATACCTAAAGCAACATAACCAAATCGAATACGGTAAGCAGAAATCGGGTCCAAGTTTACGACATGCCTTGTTCCTTATTTTGATCGGTTAAAGTTGGAGGAGCGGATTGGGCGACTGGAGGTGGTACATCAGGTGGTGTCCAAGCTTTAACTTCACTATGGGGTCGGCTACTGATGTCACCTGGAACAGAGACTCGCATTTTTAAGAAAATTTCGTTCCAAACAAAAATTGAACATTTTTTTATTACCCTCCCTAACGTTTTGGGTGACTGTAAAAGTTTTTCCGGTATCAAGCGGTACGGTCCAGTTGACAGGATCAGGAGAACGCATTAAAATCTGCTCAGGTGACTTGACTCTAGTCGGTTCTGGAGGAGATTTCACAACAGGTTCATAATCAATTACATCCGGACCTTCAATTGTAGTTTTCACGTCAGAATCGTTGACTTCTGCTTTCGGTGGATCTGCTGTTAGAACAAATTTATTTAATTCCATGTATCGCAGGAATTAACGAATTTAAGGCTAAGATGCGTGTGCCAAGTATCGTGCCGGTTTTCTTACCTCCTGAATTTCCTTTTTCAAATTGTTTAGAGCCTAGCTTTTGCCTAGAGTGGTCTATAGTATTTTGAGATTTTGAATTAGCTTTGGCCAATCGGTCGTCTTCAGTTTTAGGGGTTACCGAACTATGTTTAGATCGGGATGAGGCAGTGGTGTTCAAGGATGCTAAAACACCGGAACATTTGTTACTAACAAATCACTATCACAAGGGGTGCGATCAGTTTTACACACTTGCATAAGCCACAAACTGCCCAAGTAACTCGTCTTAATCGTACATACAAATAAAAACATAATTAAAACTAGTTAACTCGGCATTGCACATAAAGATTCATGGAACACAAAAGACAGGTGAGGATTTGATTATTTTTGCACGTCTAAAGCTTGTCAACCAAATATTGCTAAGTGAATTGAGCCAAGCAGCATCACGAGTCTTGGCACACACTGACGATTTAGTCACATGCTTGAGCTTACAAGGTCGCGGTCTCTTGGTGCTTGTTGGATTTGCAGCAGGTTTTTTCTCTTTAACCGTAGCAGACCTAGACTGGCGTTTTGGTGATCGTTTTTCAGTTCCCGTATCTGTAGGACCAACAGACTGGGATCTCACTGTACAAAAATTAAGACAGTTCGAGACAATATTTTACAAATAATTTAATTACAGGTTTTGGGACCTCCCTTCGATGATTTTTGATTGGGCCGCTTCAAAGACGACGATTTAAGAGGCGAACTTTTCTTGGGACTATTCTTTTGTGATCCTCTGGAATCGTCATCTTTTCGCGGTATTGTCGGTTCCAGTTTTTCTCTAGTCGGTGACAGAATTAATCCATCAAATTCTACGAAGTTTCGATTAGTCATTCTCTATAACAAAACCATCGTTAATCAATACCTGAACCTCCAGTAGTCCTTCCTAAATGGTGCCTGATCATATCCCTCACAATTCGAGCGGAATTCTCGGCATTTCTTGCAGCTTTCGACGGCGAACTCTTATTATTATTATCTTCTTCCTTCTCTTCTTTTGTATAAGACTTGTGTGTCATGGAAGCGAGAGATAAGGCTGATAGAGAACTTCTCCGTGAAACTTGATCCCAAAGTTCAACTTGCTTATTGCATATATCAGAAAGCTTATCTGGAGCGAGTTCGCTACCCCAACCGCGGTGCTGCCACAAATATTCAAATAGAGTAAATCGCCACTAATTAATTTGGAAGACGTCATTTTTTCGTTTAACACAACCAACCACCCTCCCCTTCTTTAAATCATAGATCAAGTCTTGGAATTAAGAAATTCAATCAAAAATAAAAGAGAGCGAGAAAAGACTTTCATTATTAAATGAAAATATTGAATTTGGAAAAACCTTTACCCTAAACAAATGCTTTCTAAATATAACAAGTTGATAATTGGGATTGACAGTTTGCGTAAGCAGATGCTAAAAAGCTAATCAATTGGTTCCGTTTACGCAACGTAAAAAAACTTGTATTGTTTTGGTATGTTTTTTGTTTTTGTTTTTTTGAGAAACTTGTCATTGAAAACTCAATTCGCCGGCTCGAAAGTTCCAGAGTTACCATAAATTATGCCGGATCGAAATAGCAAAACGGGATAATAGAAAAGTTGCGCAAATGAGGCGGACAAAAAAACAGAACAAAGAAAAAAACTTCTAGAGGACTTACCTTGTATTCTCCTGCTTTTTTGCGCAGTTCTACAACCTCCTTGTACCAAGAGTCGTTCTTGTCGCAGTTAACTGGCAGTGAATTTTGGCCAACATCGTGGTGGTCGTCGTTGGAAAGATCGCGTTTCGTGAAACGTCCTTCCGAGTATTCGTATTGGGAGAAAGGTCGAAATTTCTTCTTGTATTCAGTGTTGAATTCGTCTTTGAATATATGAGTCTTATCTTCGCGAGCATTTCCTTCGTCGACCAAAGGCTCCAATTCACTGGCTAATAAAGAAATTGTTCGTTACAATTTATTTTTGATTGAAATAATGAACTGTTTCACGTTTAATAAAACATTTGGTTTCAAGTAAATGTTTTGAGAAACGATATTATTGTTATCTCTCACGATTCAAATTATTAACTCTAGTAGAATAGGTCGGAACGGGTGGTTTTCTTACCATCCTTGTTTTCTAGATCGATGCGTTTCTTGTGTACCATTGCGTTGGCGGCGGATGGTTTTAGGGCCCCCATTGACTTGGATTTGCGCGGAACCGACGAATCGACAGCGTCTCGACGCGAAGTATGACCTTGCGGTGGCCAAGCAAATTGCAGTCTATACTCGGTGCTAATTTTCGAAATAGCTTTCCTTAGTAGTCCAGTTTCGCGTCCCTGTAATATGACGTTAAGTGGCCGTGCAAATTGAGGCGAAATTTAAAAAAAAAACAACAAAAATGTGAGATTGAAGTCGCGTTATTACCATGTTGTCCAAATCGGGATCCGATTCCCTACGCCGCTCCCGCTCCCGTATGCCGTCCCCGTGGGCGTCACGGCGCGGTCCCTCCGACTTGCTGCGCCGAGAAGGCCTCCAGTGTGGCCCTCGCTCCTCCGACTGCAATTAAAATGAATACATCTCTATAACAAACATGCCTTGCCAAACGAAACGTATTCATTTTAATACAACGGCATGCAGTTAATTAGACAAACGGTCCCGTCTAGTGTTTAAGAATCACCGGATCGATACCCTTTTTATCGATTGTCCGAATAGTCGGGATGGTCATGCAGGCAAGGCGGAGAGAGCAATTTGGTCTACTGGACTTACAGGTAACTAACAAAGGCCAAAGGCCAGTGCCGCCATACTGAGGCGGTGGAGGCGGCAATCGCGCTCTCGGGAGCGGCGGCGGGTGCAAGACTACAGCGTGAATTTTAATTCACTGAACGGCGGTCATAGTAGTACGCACTTTGGACCTTAGTTTAGTGTTACAAGTAGTAATAGTAGTAGCATCAATTAATTATTATACACCAGAATATTAAGGATTCGTTGTATAATAAGATACGAGAAATTGATCTACCAGTACTTACTTACTGTGGAAACTTAATTCTACAACAGCGCTTGTAGGTTTTAGCGTTTGAGCGATCGCGGATCAATAAAACTATGAAAGATGCATAATACGTGCATGATATCAAAAAAATTAAGGGAGAGAAACGACTCACCCGAGCTCTAGATTCCGTGCTGCATAACCCGTTGGAAGCAAGTTCCCCATCGCTGACCAAAAACTCGTGGTGACGATAGGCCAAATCTGGATACTTCTTCCTGCGAGGCATCGCTGGTTCTAGCTTCGGTACTATATTTTTATACACAAAAACGCTATTAAAAATCTGTCAGCGAATAAAATCGGATTACTTTATTAAAATCAACATAAACAAGAGAAAACGAGTTTTATCCTCCCCTGAGAAGCCAAAAATCAATTGCGCAATAAAACCATGATAATAGAGGGGTTGAATGATCGGGCGACTTACGATCATTGTGGACGTCCTCCTCTTGGGGTTTGGAAGCGTGCTGGATGTCGTTGGACTTTTCGCCTAAAACCGTTGGGGTGATTAAGCGACGCCAGGGGAGGTATCGATTGGGAAATGTAAACCTATTGATAAATTCTTACCCGGAACTGCGGCAACGGCAGCTTGAGGTGGCTTCCGGACGACCTCTTGTCTGGGCCCGGTATACTCGTGCCATCGGTAAGTGCTCCGGTATTCGGAGTGAAGCTGCAACTTGACGATGTAAAAATCTTAATAACGTAAACCCAACTTCATCCATCCTTACCTTATCGACAGGCATCGACGGGCAAGCTCTGCACAAATTCCAGAATGAGCCAATCATGAGGTCTACTGAATGGGCACTTGAGTTGTTCTTAAACGGTCGGCCCGTGAAGCCATACAATGGACGAATTTGGCGTCCAGAAAATTCCGGGGTCGGCTGAGATAACGCGAGAGGAAACGGCGTAGGTCGCGAAAAACTTAATAAGGAGCCAGCAGACTCGATGAACTTGAGAGCTCGTACAGCATGACAGGAGCCCCACCTTATTGGCAATCCGTGGTCTGGTCGACGACGACTACTCTCTACCGACAATCAATAAGCGGGCGCCTGCTCTATTTCCCTATTTCGCTGCGCAACTTGCCCTATCGAATCACCCTGAGCGCCACCCCCGAACAAGGACCCGAAACACAAACTTCCCCTGTCGGGTCCTGCTGGCCCAATTCCCTGTAACCAACCGGATTGCAACGTCTGCAGGATTATTTAGGACAATGACCTAGGGTACGGCAAGTACGCCGGGCACCAGGCAAAGGGTGCAACATCCAGTCAATCTCCAATCTCCCCTTATTATTGAACTTTTGACATCGGTACTCAAACTACTATCGTTTTATCTCAATATCAAAACCCTCACTTCACTACTTATCTCATTCCATTGTTTCTATATTCTACATACATACAATCAATCCACCGCAATAGATTCTAAACACGGTCCTAAAACTTTTAAAATATTTTTAACACAGCGAGTGCGCGTGTTTTTCAAATATCCCATCATAACCTGCTTAACCTTGATAACGTTTACTTACATAATTTTATCACTTGAATTAGTTAAAAATCATTCACCATGGCTCACGAACCCGATGGTCTATTCGAATACGTTTTAATACACTACAGATGGGTATTTGTTTGTTTGTTTTTGTTGCCATTATCCTTTCTTTTTGATGTTTGGTTGTATTGTCGTAACTGGATCGTTTTCAAATTAAGTAGTGCTCCTAAACAACACGACTCAAGAGTCAAATACGTGCAGAAACAGGTGAGTTCACAGAACAATCAATGTGATCGTTTCATTTTATTACATAATTTCTGTTCAAATTGTATTTATCTCGGAGGAGTGTGAATGCGAGCCAGTAATGAGGTTGTTGTTAATATATGTTTATCACCTTAATTATACTCACCTGATAGGTAGGTGGTGTTATGAATAATTATGTTCTACATTAAATACTTTTTCTTAATGTCGCGTAAAATTCAATTATCAAGAAACTAGAGTTAGGAATTGCAACCAAAAATAGAGAAACGCTTCTTTTTATAATTTTTTCTTGATAGTAAGCTAGCTAAAATAATCTAGCGGCGGTAATGTTGAAGAGAAAAGCTTAATTGAACTTGCGATTAATGAATTGAGATCAACCCCATAGCTTCTCTTTGACTTCGGGTTTCATTAGTAGCTGAGTCACAAAGTTACAATAAACCGAATTTACATCACAGCAAGTTCAGTCTCATCTAATTAGGTTCAGGATTTCTTATTCAAGTTCTGTTCAGCTTCATTTATTCTAATTTCAAGAATCTAAAATTCCGCTCGATTAAAGGTGAGGGACTGGATTAAAAATGGAAAACAACAACACATGTGCACTGCGAGGCCCGGATGGCAGACCGTTTCTTTCAGAAGACCGCTCTACAAGAAAACCATGCACAAAATTGCTGTTAATTTAGTGGATATCCTCGAAATAAACGCTGAGAATAAGGTGAAACTTTTCAATTTTTTATTTCTTTTTGCAATGAAACAATAATATTTATGCAGACCGTACGCGTGGAACCCTTGGTAACTATGGGGCAATTAACGGCAACCCTCAATCCTTTAGGCTGGACTATTCCGGTGGTTCCGGAATTAGATGATCTTACTGTAGGTGGTTTAGTAATGGGGACAGGAATTGAATCATCATCGCACCGACATGGCTTGTTTCAACACATATGCGTGTCTTTCGAATTGGTATTATGTGATGCCAGTGTAATTAAGTGTTCACCTCACGAAAACTCGGAATTATTCTATTCTATACCATGGTCTTATGGAACGTTAGGTATTTTAACGGCGGTTGAAATAAAACTTATTCCAGCTAAAAAATTTATTAAATTAACCTACCAACCTTTGAAAGGCATCCACGAAATTTGCCAAAAAATCGAAAAAATAAGCAAAGAATACAACAACGAATTTGTTGAAGCTTTAGTTTACAGCAAAAACGAAGCGGTACTTATGACTGGAAACCAAACGGATCTTGTTGAAAACGATAAAGTATTCACCGAAAATATTAAAAATAACCAAAATTATTTCAGCTATTTACAGATCAACATGTTAGGAAATTGGTACAAACCTTGGTTCTTTGTACATGTTAAAAACATGTTAAAAAAAGACGAACCAACCACTGAATATATACCGTTGCGAGATTATTACCATCGACATACCAGATCGTTATTTTGGGAACTTCAGGTAATTTAAACAATTAAAAAAATTGAGTTAACAATTTTTTGCAGGACATAATTCCTTTCGGTAACAACTTAATTTTTCGATTACTTCTGGGTTGGATTGTGCCACCGAAAGTGTCTTTACTAAAATTGACGCAAACTAAAGCTATAACGAAACTTTATGAAAATAATCATATGATTCAAGATATGTTGGTTCCTATTAAAACTTTGAAAGCGAGTATTGAAAAATTTCATCAATTAGTTGCTATTTATCCTTTGTGGATTTGTCCTTTTAAACTACCTGCAAATCCGGGAATGGTACATCCCCCCAAAAATTCACAACATAACGTTGTGGATCCAATATATGTTGATATTGGAGTTTATGGGATTCCTCAAGTTAAGAATTTTTTACCTAAAGAAACTACAAGGGAAATAGAGAAATATGTTATTGGTGTTAATGGGTGAGTTGATAATTGATTGTTGATTTTCTCTTGTAACTGTAACTAGTTTGAGCACGAGTGGTCAAGCTGGTTGATACATAATTGATTATAAACAGAACAAATTAATTTAAATTCATTGTTAAACCGTTTGAGTTATTTTATTTGTTGTTTGGTTTATACTCGTAGGTACGCTTGCTTTGTTAATGATGATTAACTGTGCAGTTCCTTTTTTGGTTGTTTTGGTTTGTGACGGATGAATTATAAATTCGTGATGGTTTAATTGGTTTGTATAGTTTTCAGATGTTGTATGCTGACACTTACACAACCAGAGAAGAGTTCCGTCGAATGTTCGACCATAGTTTGTATGACAAAGTGAGGGACAAGTTGTGTTGCAAATCTGCATTTGCGGAGGTCTATGACAAGGTGAACAAGAATGCAAGACTCTAGAACCAGTGAAGCTTGGACTATTGATGTTATGTTGTATGCGGCATTTTCAAGGAAGTCACGGCTAGTGGTTAACGTTATAAAAATAAAGATTGTTTGAATTGAAGAAATTGTGGTTTTTGTGATACCATACCATACAGAACTGGAACCGAATGTTGAGTGCGCTTGCGCCTCCGGCTCAGCACTAGCTGACTGGCCAGTGGGCCCGTTCCGTTCCGTTCTTGCCTCATTCCATGGGTTCATTCATAACTCCGGACGGTTCATTCAATTACGTTGCGCCCAAAGCACGGCGTGCACCTGTCGTGTGTTCGCTTACCTGCCTCGCAGCTTTTGGCTCGAGACCCATTCTGAGTCCGGTCGCGACTCGCGAGTGCTAAACCCATGCGCTAACTGGCCAACTTCTCCAACCACGGCGCCAATGCCTACCCCCTGGACCATGGGCCGCGTGAAAGTGACACTCTTCTGGGCCATCATCTTCGTCCAATGTAAGTCTGCCCGCGAATTGCATTCCAAACCAATGACTAAACCGAGACGCCCATCTTTATCATTCTAACCAAGGTGTAACACAACACACCTCCACCTGCATTCCGATAAGAACATCCGCCCGGCCACCCTTTGTCCACATCTTTTAGTGAGATCCAAGAATGGACCAATAAATTACAGAAGAGAAATAATTAATTTTATACGATTTTCTTCACGTAATATCCAAAATTCGAATAGATATCAACAATAACCGGCATTTTTGTAAAACCAAAAAATCACAACTTGACCACCACCAAATTATAACGAATTCGCTTTCAACTCGATTTCCTTTTTATTTTCAATCTATAATCGAAGAAAAATTACAAACTTTTTGAAGTTTTTCGTTTTTGACAATATTTCGGGCCAAAAACGATTTCAACGAAACTAATTGGTTTGTGTCTAAATTTTGATTTGGTGTTGCAAAATTACTTCCGCTTTTATTAAACTGGATGCAGGTCATTAACTCGTTGAAGCTTACTTGCAACGTCTTAATTTCCCACACTACAACAAAAATACTAACGTGTTCGAAATTTTGAAGCAACTTTACGATTTAAAATCAAAATTCTATCCACTGATGATTAATGATTTGAATAAACAAGAATGTCTCATCGTGTTACTTCCTTAACGAAATTCCTTCATGATTCATTTTTGATAGTGTTGTGGTATTGACCACAATGTTGTAGTAGTGGAATATTTGTTATAAAACTAATTGAACGAAATTCAACATGGTAGTGAGATTTCAATTAATTTTTGTAAAATGAAACTCTGAAAAGTAATAATTTTTTTATGATTTGCAGTATTGTCGACGATTCTATCTTAAAAATATGTATCGTTGTAGCGGTTGTGATAGAACTAGAGGCTATTCAAATAGATTGTGTTTACCAGAGCGGAAAAGCAAGGAATTATTGGCAATCGTAGAGTTTTGCTTTAATCGTAAAAAGCATTTGGTATTCGATAAAAAGTCATTAGCTATTATTTGCGTTGGCGAGACAAACTATATCAACAAAAACATTTCATCACTCGAATCCTTTGAAAATTCTGGTGTAATATTACCCATTCAACAGAGAAGAGATTTTCTAGAAATCAAAATTTAATTTTCCATCAAAGTACTTTTTTTAACAACTCTTTTAGTAGAAGTAATAAATTAAAAAGTTTAATAATTTCATCAAACTCAAAATTGCAAATTTTAATATCTCTTATTGCGTTGAAATTGATGGGCCCTGGGAATGTGAAGCTGCCATAAAATTGTAAATTCCTCATTTTAACTATAAAAAAATTTGTCCAATTCCGCTCTTCCAGTGAAGCAAAACAGTTGTTTTTCGTTGTAGCTGGTATTTGTTTCTTCTTTTTGGTTCTTTTAAATTGTAAATTGCCATATCCTGTAAAAACGAATCTGGTTTTGCCCGTAAGAATCTCTGATGCAGTCTCGCTGCAGACTTAATACGTCCCATTAAAATACGTAAGGTAAAAGATTAGGTAGTGCAGGTACTACAATTACAGGCAGGTGTTCAACTGATTTAGAACGGCCTCTTTAAATGAAACACAGGTAGTTCGAATACCACAACTGAATTGCTTTACCTGCTTCTGGCTTTCACGAATTCGTAGTAAATAAACTCATAACTGTGCACCACCCTCGATGTGTATTGTAGTGTGTCGGGGTCGCGGATAATAGGCGGAGAAATTCTTACGGGACACCTTGTGGCATTATATAACGGATTAAGTAAATATTTAAATTCACGACTGCTGGTTGATGTTATCTATAATTTCCCTAATTAAAAGTCATAATCTTAATTGTAAAATCGCTTCTTTAATCGTGCTTAAAATAAATAAGGAAATGGAGTAAGAGGCTTTCCGTTTTCTAAATGGAGTGTAGAAACCACAACCGGAACGACTACCGAATGACGTAAAACAATAATAAACCTTTACAAGTTTTGGGGTAGTAGTAGATGGTCCTTCCATAAAGGGATCTGAACCGGTATTACAGGTACTCACCGGATGTCGTCTCTGGAATCTCTACAAGGACGGAAACAAGCAGTGGGCAGGATCCGGGGTTTCTACACTGCCTCCATTCCATTATCTCTTAGCTTGGCATGGCAGCAATAACTGTGGTAACTCGCCAGGCCTCGTCGCACTCCGGTCGCTGACTCTGGGCTCATCGGACCATAACAAGCCAACCACACCATGGTCCGTTCTTTTGCGAATGTAGATGTTGTTCACGTGAACTATTACTAGGCCATTCCAAATTTCACCAAAATCCTCAAAAAAACAAACGTACCCATACCCGTCTTAACCAGTCAAAAATCGCAGTTGGACGCAATTTGATGATAGTCTACTAACAGTAATTACAAGTGCGAAGTAGGTTTCAGGACGTCGCTTGCTAGCTTTGGGAAGAGATGGGGGTTGATTAGGTGGCGCTACCGCGCCCAATTGTCTTCGGTCGTTGGAGCGTTGTTGAAATTCCCAATTAGTTCTGACCTAGTAGCACTGGTTGAGTGCTTTTAATAGAAACGAAAACATTTGTTGTTTCAGGGGGCTGTACAGTGGGAATCTGCTATTTTCCCCAAGAGTTCCAAGGAGAATTCGTAATGCAGAGCACTTCTAATGCAGGAACCGGGATCCAATATGCTACAGTTAACGTGACAGCGGTTTCGATCCCGATTTGGGGGCTCTGTCATCGCAGAATTGGAAACAATTTTATTTTGATGCTCAAGTAAGGAAACTGCTTCTAGGTAGTTTATTGGTATTTTATTTTGTTTCAAATTAATTGGTTGTGGTTTTGAGATATTTACTCCATCATCCAAATTGTGCCATGAAACGACCGTACATTCTTATTTAGTGCATAATAACCAGCTAAAAAAGCAGTCAAATTATTTGGACATGCTTCGAGTAACACGCTGACATTGAAAATTGATATTAACCAAGTGGAAATAGTTTGGAGACTAAAAAATTTATTACTTACGACAAAACCTATAAACAAGGAACATCTCGATCTTTGGAGCTTCCGTCAATTACCGATATTAAAATACTTGATATTACATTTGATTGCTGCAACAAACTACTGATAATCCGTAACAATTATTTGTTCCATAGATATATTTTTCAAATAACTTTTGAAGATTTTGCCAAATTAATAACTAATGGTTCTTAATTATGCAAACAAGTTTTGTCTTTTCCTTAATTAATTCAATTATTAATCTTTTAGTATTAACAGGTTTCCGCTTAATTTTTTGCCAACACCGTAACAAGCCAGATAATGGACGACTTGTTGTTTCGGAAACGCAATTCAATTCTTTTTATTGCCATTAACCACGTAAGCTTAAAAAATCGGGTTATTAAACTTTTCAATCGCCCATTCTCCAGAGTGAAGGTTAAAAAACTGCTCTTTGAGTTTGACTATGGCTGCCTTGTGTTTCCTGTGTTCACGCCAATACCGGATACTGGATGAATCTTTTTAATAACAACCGATTGCTTTGAGAGTGTCGATTTATTTTCAAAATTTCAAATAACAAACCGGCAAGAAACTAGTTTAACCTTGTGTCCCACGTGTTCAACGAGGAGATGTTTGCTAAAAATGGAATGCCAATGAAACAGAAAATTCAAAAACGGTTCACACAGCCAATTCACATGAACCCTGTATAACTCATGAATATACCCGGTTAATGATCGTATTTCACAGCTACAGGGAAACGAGCTGCGTCCGTTGTTTACACTTGAAATTGCGATCAGCCAACGTCCTACAAGTGTTTGCGTTAAATCAGGAAATCATTTCGAAATGCTATACAAGTGAGGAAATAGCGGAAGCGAATTGTCCTTCCGAAGAATCTTTAGCGAGTCGTGAAGCGGCGGAAATATTGTTATTCAGTGAGTTAACGCACGATAATTATCAACATCATTACCACAAGGGCGTTTATTACAGAAACTAGAGATGCTATCGGTTCTTACACGAGAAAAGAGTACTGTCCCATTGACGGCAAATTTTCCGTCAACTACAAAAGCAACAATATCCGGAAACAAAACGAATGCACCGGATTTGGTTCCACGATGGATTCTTGCCCTTCTGGATCAACTCTTAATTTTCGGTTACGCGGTTGCAGTTTCGATAATTACGGTAATCTAACATCAATTTTTAACAAACGCTAATAATTCAATTTTAGAATTGAAATTTGAATGTTTGGGAAGTTGGCATGGTCCTGATGACGAAAATTTCCTAATTTTTACCGACAACAGACAATCCAACGGTCAAAAACCCAAATATCGATGCGCGGTAATTTGATTCTTTTAACGATTTATTTATATTTTTATTTTAAATTTTTTAGTTATACAAGCACAATTACAAAACTGGTGAAATTCAAATGGCTTTAAGTAAAGATTCGACGTGTTCAACAGATCTAATTAACTCGACTCATGGTTACGAAACTTTTGTCTTAACTCCAAAACCAGAAAGTAGTTGGCCAGCCGAAACTACTTTCGGTATTTGCAGCTTTCCCAAGTGGATGCACGGAAATTGGGAACATGTTCGAGTAGATGACGATACTATGATTTATAAAGATCATTCATCTTTCAAAACATACACAATCAAGTGTGTCGGAGTTCAAGAAAATGGAGATAAATACATCATTTTTAGCAGAACACAATGGTTTGTTGCATGATTCAAATCAATTTCGTTGTTTTATTAAGAATTTTAGCGACGAAGAACGATACAACTGCATGAGGATCTTAAAGAGGAGCAACAACATATTAGAATTCCAAATGGGTGCCAACGCTAGCAGTACCAAAGACGTGTTCACTTTGTGCTCAGACGATAACTTTCAAGACGACTCTTGGATAACCCAAGGACGTAAGTACATTTTTGGAAGTTATGAAAGCGCAACTTTTGAATCCTACCTAAAATTGTTTTTGAAAGCAAAAGTTACTTTACGGTCTTTCATATGACTAACGAAAACGTCAAGAGAACTAGAAAGTCAAATCAGCAAAGAACGACCTCGAAAAGCTACAAATTAGAATTTATATTTAATAGTCACTTTTTTATTTATTTTGTTTTTGTCAGGGGCTGAGGTGCTTCCGGGGGCGTCAAGTAAGTGCCCGATTTCAGGCGAGTACGTGGGAATGATCCCAGATAGTGCTGAGTTAGACTTATGTGCCAAATTATGGTCAGACTGCAACGCTTCTGAATTGATGTATTATCAAGTGTCTCACTGTAAAACCCACGAGATTTACGAAGAACGTGAGTACCGGTGTTTGGGACATTGGAAAGAATCTGAATTCCTCTACACCTACACGCAAAGGCGTGACGTTGCTGCTGGAACCTACGAGTGTTTTGTCGGCGTTAAAATTTCTAATAGAGAAATTTACATTAAAGAAGCAGGAGAGCATTGCCAAAGACACATCGATCCTTTGCATTACGGAATGCAACTCAACAAGTCCGGCACCTACATATGTAATTTTTTCATTTTCTAATATTATTTGAAATAATTTTATTCGATTTTAGGCAATTATACTGCACCGTGGAATCCTACCGGTGTTAGGACGACGACGGTTTCGTCAATGGACCCAAAAAGGCCCCTTGTTAGCCCAATCCCAACAGTCAAATCTACCACAAAAGTATGGAGTTTTGGTAAGTTAGTTAACATAAATTTGTTCCGATTATTAAAGAAATCGTTTCAGACACGGAAGGAGCGGAAACAAAAAATGAAAACACTAGTGGGGCCTCACTACCTAAATCAACCTACCTCATGTCCATATTTGTATATATACATTATATAATAAGAAATTTAACGTGAGGAAAAACGAAAACTATTAACTGTTGAAGAAATTTCCAAGATCTTGCCACAGTATTTAAAAACTGTTTCTCGAATGGGACTATATTTAAATATTTATTTTACGACTATTTCTTGCTCTGGGAGCATCTTTGCCTTATTAGTGATTGTACACAATTGTGATGTAAATTATTTATATTTAAATAAAATTAAGTAGTTATTAATGAATTATTTCGCATAAGGGTCAAACTCAACATATCAGGGTTAATCTTAATAAAAATCTAAACTGGTTAACGCAACAAAGATTAAGGTCTCTCCCATCTAGATGTGTTAAGTAACCACTTCCGTCCTTTCTTAATAATGCAAATAGACTAACAGCGTTTCTCTATAAATAGTTTTAAGTTAACTTACGTATGGTTCGATAAGCGCTAGGAAGAGATAACACCTAACGTCTGGATAACAATGGAGACCAAGTACCTTAATCGCTATCAATGAAATTATTAAGTCACATGTTTAGAGCAAAGTCAACAATTTTACCTCAAGGTTGGCTTAGTTTTGCTAATAAAATTATATTGTTTTACAAGTTAATTATGTAGGTGCATCACAATACATATAAATTTGCTTCTTAAAATATGTTGCAATCTAAGTCAAATTTATCACAAATTCCTAACTTATTTGAATCAAGAAAAAATGGTGTAAGTATCGTTTGTTATTCCGGAAATTGCAAAGTCTTCACATATAAAAATACAATTAAAAATAATTCATTTCAATACTGCCTCAAATGTGTTGGTGTGCTACTGTCCATTTAATTTATTCTAAAGATGTTCAATACAATTGACGACTAGCGACAATATTTAACGATATCTTCCACATTTTCGTCATTCAAACTCAAACATGTAAAAATTAAGGCTCTAATGTTTGACGGAGAGTTTAAAATTTGATTACATAACGTGGTTTACGAGAAACTGCAATAATATTCAGAACCTATGCTTGATGTTGTTTTATCATAAATTACTCAAAATTCGAGAGAAAAGGATGTTAATTATGTTAGTTATGTAATAGTCACAATAATTTCTAAATATGTGCGTTGAAATTCCCACCAAACTTAATAAGAGGACTCCACTTATCTCAAGAACCTTGACTCTATTAGCTGTGTAGTAAATATGAGTTAGGAAACAAAAGATTTCAAAAATTCTTCCCTGAAAATTGCCTTTATATATCAACTGTAACCAAAGTGATCTAAAAGTGTCGATTTTAATAAATCTACAATCATAAAAACTCTTTCTTTTATTTAGACACACACAACAATTACATTGGGGGTATAAAACCATTTGGAAAATTTGAAGAAGTAAGTGAACATCGTCAGTTTGGCAGACGTCTTCTTCCGGTCACAAGGCTACTGCGTGTGGTGTTGTCAACATAACATCATTGATTATTTATCTCTAAGTAAAAAGTCAATGATAACATTAAACAGGCGCTAAGAATCGTGTTTTCAATTGCACTAACGTTTTAAAAAAATTAAATTACTCGAAAAACGGTGTTCGTATAAGGAATTTATTAGCTGATTTAGAAAGTTTACAAGGTATCTTTTTTATGAACAAGTTTCTAAGTAAACTGAAAGTTTTGAACACTCGAAAAAGTCCAAGAACAACATTATTAAGTGGAATTTTAGAAGCATTTATAATGTCTTTGTAGGACTTTTAATTGGAGAAACAGCGACGATAATAAGAAATTCAAAATTTAATTTTATTATTTTCAATATAGGCAGCCAGATATACATCATCGTTGCGCTAAATAACTCAAAAATCAGAGCAGCTATCCAAAAGCAGGCGGCACCAGTGGATTTAGCTGTGTTAATGTACTAAAACTTGAGCATTTACACTAAATCATTACATTCTAAGAAAAAAAGCTAAAATACCCTAATATCTTTCAATTCCAAGTTTAGGTTAAAGCTTAAAAAATAAATTCAAAAGCACCTTCAATCTTTCATTACATCAAAGTTTCTGGGTTATTAAGGATTTTCTGAACACTGCAATAAACTTAAACGTAATTTCACTAAAAACTACCAGGGTTACAATTATAAAAACAAATGTTTTAGAATAACAAAAGGGTTCTATTATTAAAAATATTATTTCATTACAATAAAAAGAATTATCTTGCAACTAAAGCTAACAAAATCCAAATTACTACTTTAAACTATCCTGGATGAATTAACAATTAAAGTAACGCTGCTAAACATAATGCAAGAAAACAACATTGTTAAGAAAAAGATGTTAAATTTAGTTTGGCCAGCAAAATGCTTTAAGCAACAAACTTGAGCACCACAGTTGATTGATATAAATAAATATATATATAAATAAAAATAAATAAAAAATTTTGAAAGTAATCTAGTAAATGCCAAAAACAACTAAGGAGTTGTTTTAACAAATATGTTTAAACTTAGTTGAAAATATATTTAATGCAGAAGTGGCTTCTTGAAGAAGCCACTTCTTTCTTCTTATTCCTTAATTGCACCTTATCACTTGAGTTTCCTGCAAAGATGGAATTAGATTTTCAGAAGCTGTTAACTCAAGAGTGTGTAACAAATACTGGACACGTATGAATAATTAATGTAGTCTAGTAGATATAAAAAATTCATTCGTAATTCAAGTGTCTCTGGGCTGGAAGACGATTTGCAGGACATGAACATCAATTTGGAGACATTTGTTGTGGATTGCAGGAATTTAACTTAAATATCATGATTCTGCTTTAAAGTGTGAAAGTGATGATTTTAATAAATTGATTATGGTAGAATTTCTAATCAAAACACGTAGATCTGTTCGAATAATGAGTAAATAAACTAGTTTAAAAATTAAAAGTGAGGTTATCTGTCAATCTCTGAACTGCATGTAGTGTTGCCTATACTACAGGAGGTAAATTTGATTTTATTAACAATTTTTGAAAATTCTAAATATTTATTCCCAGAATACAGAAATCGATAAAAAAATTATGGCAAAATTTAAAAGTGTAATTATTTTTGTCGTAACTCCCATACTTCTTGAGTAATTTCATTTTTTGCAGTTCTGAGTTCTATCATTCCAAAACTGTCGGTAGTATTTCAAAAGTACTCGCAGAATTGAATACCAAATTCAATTCTGTATATATGTGCCAAGTTTTATGTGAATTGATCCAAACGGCGTATGTAGCAAGCTTTAATTATGAACTCATAATAAATTTTTGAAATTCTTAATAATAATCTTAAAAATACCGAACATACAAAAATTGATTGGAAAAATATCGCAGAATCGAAAAGTGTAATTACATTTTTCTCACATCTCGTATTCTTCAAGAAATGAATTTTTTTCAAATTAAAACTCCAAGGCTAATAACTCGGAAACTATACGAAATATGTGGGAACTGTTTGCAGAATTTAATTCGAAATTTAATTCTCGATCTGTGTGCCAAATTTCATGAAGATCGGAGGGAAAAAATATTTTTTTCAACTTTTGATAAAATTTTTCACACAGGTGTAGAATTGAATTCTGAACGTCGGAGAGTGGTCAGTTGCTTTGTAGCTCGTTTACTTTTTGAAATATCGATCCTAAAGTCGCTAATGTCAAAACCGCAATGTCTTTTGAACGGAAATAACTAGCATAGTTTTATTAACATTTTTGAGATCAGTGTTTTTTTTCGAAGAAAAATTGTGGTTTTCAGATTGTTCTGAATGATATTTAAAATTTCCAAAATTCAATTTAATCATCCTAAATACAGGCAACCAATTATACACAATTGTTGTGTTAAACAAAATTTTCATCAGAACTTCATTAATAACTGAAAAACCATAACAGCTATCGGAAAATGAACAGTGCCACTGGATGCAGCCCTGTTTCTTTGAAAACATACCAAAATTCAAATATTCAAGCAAAATCACAACTTTTTTAAGAAAAAGAATCCAAAATGAACTCAGCTCTTTCAAATTCGTAATTTAAATGAAAGCTATAAAAGGTAAATCTTAAGGTACTTTTGTTTTTTCTTTGTCTCAAAAGGTTCCGCAGTTATTCAAGATTTCCTGCACACTGCAATAAACATGAACGTGACTATCTCAAAAACTATCAGGGTTAGAATTATAAAAATTAATGTTTTAGAATAATAGAAGTATCCTATTATAAGAAATAGAATTGCATTGCAATCAAAAAATCTAAATAAACATAGCACAGCTGAAACTAAGAAAATTCAAGCAACTACCTCAACACATAAGCAAATCACAGGCCTTTAAAGATGGTTTAATTAAGGACCATACGTGACTTAAAGCTATTCTACACTCTTGGTCAACGCAAAACCAACTAGGTGGATTGTTTTAACAAATAAGTTTAAATGGGAAAGAAACAATTTGCAGGATCAATTGCCCCACTTCAATTGGAAGCCACTTGATGTGGGGCTTAAGTGACAGGAATATGAACCTCATTTTAATGATTTCGCAGCAAAGTGGCCTGAAAGTAAGAATTTTTAATACATTTATCATAGTAGAAACCCCTTTAAATTAGGCAGGCACAATACTTGCATTAATAAACAAATAAACCATTTCGTTCTTCATTTTTCAACTAAAGAACGTCCCGTTTTCCCATCAACCCCCAAAATAGCTACAATAAGTTTCATCTCTCGCCCAAAAACTTGAAACTTATTTTTTCCAAACCATTTGTGCTAGACAAAAAAAGCTCTTAGTTTGACGTTTATAACTGAGGTTAGATTTTGACTGAAGTACTGAAGTATTTTAATGTTAGTTCCAATGAATGGGCGCAGTCATCGCTCATGGCTTGGGCAACTTACGCTCATGTTTACGTTTTTATTGTTTTTATGCGTTGAATACATTTAGGTTATGTTAGGTGCGTGACGTTTCGTAATTCAACTACTTGTAATTCAAGTACAATTTGTTAATATAGCGCATGATTTGCAACAAATTTATCACTAATTACCTGTGATTTGCTTGAGAAATATGTCGACTTTTCCTGAACTGAAAAATGATCGAATTCTCAAAGCCGCTAGGGGCGAAGTTCCGGACAAACTCCCAATATGGATCATGCGACAAGCAGGGCGCTATCTACCAGGTCAGTAGTCATCAACAATGAGACCGTAATCGCAACGAAAATTTGCAGAATTTATGGAATTTCGAAAAAATCATAGTTTCTTCGATATCTGCCAAAATCCAGAGCTAGCATGTGAAGTAACTTTGATGCCAATTAAAAGATATGATTTAGACGCTGCCATAATTTTTAGCGACATTTTAGTGATTCCACAAGCTTTAGGAATGCTAGTAGAAATGAGACCCGGTGTTGTAAGTTGTTTATTACAAAAATGACCAAGTTTTAATATCAATTTGCAGGGACCTGTATTACCTGATCCTTTAACTCTAGAAAGCTTTCATGAACTACAACTTAATGGCGCAATTGCTAAATTAAAATACGTCGCTGATGCTATCACGTTAACTAGACACAAGTTGGAAGGAAAAGTACCCTTGTTTGGCTTTACAGGAGCTCCTGTTAGTTTCATTATGAAATTTAAATTTGGCAATTAATTTATTGATTTTTAGTGGACGTTAATGAGTTACATGATTGAGGGTGGTGGTTCAAAAACTTACAGTAAATCAAAAAAATGGTTGTATGCTTATCCTGAGCAAAGTCATAAAGTTCTTGAACTTTTAACAAATGTTATAATTGATTATTTAGTTATGCAAGTGGAAGCAGGTGCTCAAATTTTGCAAGTTTTTGACAGTAACGCTGATTATCTGAACATAAGTCTTTATACCGAATTTGGTTTACCATATTTGAAGAAAATTAGTGATTCTGTTCGACAAAAGATTGAAGAAAAGAAACTAGAACAAGTTCCAATGGTATTTAAAATCATTTTAAACAACTAATATTTATACATATTTTTGTAGGTTTTATTCGCGAAAGGTGGACATTATTGCTTGCAAGAACAAGCAGATCTAGGATATGAAGTTCTTGGTATTGACTGGACCCAGCGACCGGGAGTTGTGAGAGAGTTATTAAAAAACAAGAACATTACTGTTCAAGGAAATTTGGATCCTTGCGCGCTATACAGTCCCAAAGAGGATTTGGCTAAACTTGTACAAGATATGATTGAGGAGTTCGGTTGTAAAAAATATATTGTTAATTTAGGTCATGGGATTTATCCTGATGCTGATCCAGAATCTCTCAAAACTTTTATTGATGTTGTTCATAGTATTAAGATTTAATTTTGTTTACAAATCTTGCACACTTCTTGTTTTACATAAAATTTTATTTAGCATAATAATGTTTGAATTGTTCCAATTTACCATGTGTTATTACAACATCTGCAACTATAAACTGGTCGTTTCTTTCGTCAGGAATTTCTGCGATCACCGTTGAATTTTTATACAACCACCTAAAACTCAACATTAAAACAAAGTTAAATCGAAAATGAACTTACCGAATTTCATCCCTGCCTGTTGGTATTCTGATTTTGATTCGTTTTCGATCAGTGGCTGCCATAATGCAATTTTCTAGCATTAAACGAAGCGCATCCAAACCTAATTTAAAACAATGTTCAATAATTATTAATTATTTGTTGCAACTATTTACCAACGTCTGTTTTCGCCGACACTTTCAACATACCAAAATCTTGGTCGCTTGCGACTAGATCACATTTATTGCCAACGCTAATAACTTTCTTCATCAGATCATTCCTATCAGTTTTAGTTCCCAAATTCTGCAAAGTAGCCAAGACATGTTTCCTTTTAAATTCGAAGCAAGGACTTGCGATGTCTTCTACGTGTAAAATAACGTCCTATAACAATCAAGTTTATTAACCAATGCGTGGAGGTTGATTAGGAATATTTTTTAACGCGGTATAGTCTAAATTTAGTTTCTTGACTACGTTTGAGTAATTCTGTTTGGTAAGAAAATCAATTTAAATGATTAACGTTAGTTAAAATCGTATTAATTAGAACAAATTCTCAAAAACGAAGTAGTAGTGAACACGTTAATGGTGGGTGAGACAAGATGTTAAAATCGAAAAACATAAACTCTGAACAAACATACAGCTAAAACCGCATCTTCAAGTGTTGCAACAAAACACTCAATCAGGTTGGCGGGAATATCTGAAATGAATCCCACAGTGTCGACATAAAGAACTTCCAAACTAGATGGTAATAGTCCAGCGTGCACAGTCACGTCTAAAGTCGCAAACAATTGATTCCTGGGTTTCAACTGGTCCTCTCCGGTTAACGCTTTAATAAGAGATGTTTTCCCAGAATTTGTGTACCCTACAACCGCTACTACAGGACAACCATTTTTCTGTCTCTTGTTCCTAAGTAAAGATCGATGTTCCCTTAAGTCTTTAATTGCAGTCTTCAATTTCTGTTCTTGATTTTGAAACATTAACTTAAGATTTTCACGTTCCAGTTTGCCTAAATTCGATTCACTAAAAGCAATACGTTGCAAATAATAAAGTTCTGCTAAAGCCACTTGCAATTTTGCATGTTTTGAGATTGCGTGGATTTTAAGAATTTGCATCACGATTTTGTAACGGTCCAAAATTGGGACGCCTAATTCTTTTTCTAAATTAGCAACTTGAACTTTTTTAATGGTTCCCAAATTTATAAAAACAGCATTAACGTTGGGGTGTTTTCTAACTAATTGTTTAAGTTTATCAAGAGAACCTGACTTGAATAAACTTTTCATATCAAAATTTTCCAAAGGAACAGTCAAAACGTCTTGGACAGTCCAAGATGGTAGAGTGTTAATTAGAGCTTGTGCCTCGTCCGTTTGTTCTGATGGAGTAATATCACGCAATTTTTGAGGACCCCATTTAATGTAGGGTTGCACAATGTAGCAATTGTAGGGCTTGTCGATTTTTAGATAGTTTTCGCTAAACTCTTGATATTCCCTGAAATCAAAAAACATTTTTCTATTTTTCTCTAACAAAAATTATTACCTGTCTGAATCCGAGATTTGTTCAGGAAAATCAGTGTCTTCTTGCAATTTTGCAGATAGAAACAACGCCGCTTTTGGTCGATACAACGATTTCTTGCACAAGAAATTAAGTTTCCGTAACGCCTGCATATTTGAATTTGGCGGCCGCTGCGCACTTTGAGCGAGGGCTTGAAGGAAACAGAAGCGTGATCGTTCTTATAGGGTAAAAAATACTAAATTGCTATATTAGATTAAACATCTATTTTCCCAATAACTCCTGATCGATTAACAATTTAGTTCTGTACATGTGACAATAACACTAAATCAATAGTTAAGACAATTAGCTAAAAACATAACTACCAAACCAAGTATCTATAGAAAGAAACCATTATAACCCATCTACGCATGCGCGACTGATTAGGAATTAGCGCCAGTTTTAACTTTAATAACTAAACATAAGCACTTTACTTAAAATTTGCAAAAAATCTTAATTTAATAATTAACGAATTAGTTACGTCAATGAACTAATAACAATTCAGAATGGGGAAATTATGGAATTGTTTGTTGAAGTCTCAAGTTGTGGTTTGGGGATCCTCCGGCCTCCGGATGCTGTTATCTGAAGCCGCCCACGTTAGGAAGTTGGGATTGCTCGGAAACGATAAGCATTTGATTATGTTACTTTGTTTAACAGCGATAATGGTTAAAATATTCTCGTTCTTGAGGCGTTTGGTAGTAATTTAGTAATACCGTGATAAGAGTGTCGAAGATCAATCGGTCAGTGTCCTCAAAAAAATATATAAATTATTAAGCGGCTAATATTTTCGAAACGATAAGGGCATCTTTGCGCGGTGTCCGTATATAGCGTATAATTCGTCATCTCATTCATCTGGACTGAAACACAAGTGTACAACACATGTGTTCTTCGACTCCAGCTTTTGAGCTGAATAAGCTTAAGTTCAGCGAGTCGGGTTCGACGTGATTTACCACCAGCTTCAACAATCAAAAACAATAATTTAGTGCTTTTGTGTGCAGGAGTGCGAGCGACGTGGAGAACGACGCCTCAGGCTAAAGAAGAGAAGCCGCTCCATATCCGACCTTCTGGTAAGTCTTTTGGACCATTTAAGTTTGTCGCGTTCGGCATCATCAAGTAGATTGGTTAACAAAAAATTGTGCATTCTTTCATAATCCAGCTGGTTACTGCTTGAAACTTGAGAGAAGACAGAAGGCAGTGTTACAGCGGACGTCGCCCTCTGCAGCGGTTGAATAAAATCGAGTTTCATGGTAGTGTTAGTTTTTAAATTCGCCATTTTTTTTGTGCGATGTGATTGGACGATTGATCAAATTTAGTTTCGGAGACCTGCACGTGTCTTTAGGTAAACATCTGGAGGTAAACAACCTTAAGGCGACACCCTATTTCGATTAAATAGAACAAACTATTCCATTTTAGGAAGACAAAATTGACGTTTAAGAGATCTGCATTCTAACATTTACGTTATAAGATTCTTCACCACATACAATGATGTCATTCATAATTCATATTATTGGTACTGATGAAATGATATCACATCTATTCATTAGCATTTTTTGCTTATATCAGCAACAAATTTCAGCACATTTAAGATTAATTCGTTTAATAACTTCAACCTTCCTCAAGTAGTTTTTTAATTAACATGTCCACATTGTGATATTGCATATAAATTTTATTGTGATTCTATTTTTAACCCAAATATTTTAATCTAATTAAAATGTTTTGCGCTCATAAACGGAATGGTTGGCAAATTCAAGTCTCATAAGACAGCGGTTCCGTTTAAAAAAACTAAAATTTAATTATTTATTTGCACTTCCCACAGGACTCGCATCTCGTCTTTTAGCCATGTCACTGCCAAGGACGGGAATATGGATTTTACTATCGGCATTTTTGTTTCCAATAGTACAAAGAAGTGAGCTTTTCCTTGAAATTAATTATTGCAAATGAAACAACTAATTTACAGATTTTCATGTGCAGGCCCAATACGCGGGACCTAGAATTCGAGGGAATCCCACTGGCGGTAGGTTATTGTCGCCATTTTTTTTCATATATTTTCATATAATAAAATTATACTCGCAGAACAATCACAACAAATTATGAATTTAATCCATTTTAGTTCGTTACTATTGCCAGTTATGCTAAATCGTTTTCGAATCCAAATTGAGATAAGAAATTGATAATTTTTTTTAAACAAATTTCAACGGTCGTTGACCAATGCCTAAAATACTAGATAAACCGTGATTGTAGAGCATTTATTATCTAAAGGTCTCCATAACTAAGCCACAAGTATCTGGCGTTTCTGGCAATTAGTAGTTTCGTCTATTTTAATCATTACCATCAGTTAAAAGGGGTGACCAAGCACCACCTCCTGATAATGATAACGATGAGTACCCAGACGGAGATGTTCTTCATCCTCTTTCGGAAGTCTTCAGAATTCGCCAACCTTACGGTTTCAATCATGGTGGGTGAAATCGAATATAAAGCGATCGAGGTGTGGGCTTTTCGCTACCAACTAATTCAACCATAAATAACAATTTCCAGTGTGACTTATTGGTGTCGGTTTTTATGTAACCAACTAACTAGTCTATAGAATTATCTATTAAACAATATATTGAATTGATATCGTATTTCTATTTAGGGTATATACCGGCAAAATTACATCCATGCGAACAAAGTTCCTGTTATCCAGCTACCGGTAACTTACTCATAGGAAGAGAAGAACAATTATACGCTTCATCCACTTGCGGTTTACATGGTCAACAAAGGTATTGCATCGTTTCACATTTGGAAGAAAGAAAAAAATGTTTTTGGTGCGACTCCAGACCCAGTAACAAGCCAAATCCACAGTTAAACCACAATATTAGTAATATCGTTTATCGGATGTATCCAGGGTAAGTTTTTGGGATAAATTAAATAACAATAAAATATCAACAATTGTTTGCAGAACGAGGCAAAAATCGTGGTGGCAGTCCGAAAATGGGAAAGAAAACGTCTATATTCAACTCGATTTAGAAGCTGAATTTCACTTCACCCATTTAATTATCACGTTTAAAACCTTCAGACCTGCTGCTATGCTGATTGAACGCTCCTACGATTTTAAACAAACTTGGCAGGTATAATACTAAAGCTAACATTACGAATGTGCTGAAGATTTTTTTTTAACTGCTTTCTGGGTAGGTTTCAAGGAAAACGAATCGGCCAGGTTTTTGATTTTCGTTTTTAACGTATATAAATAATTTTTGCGAACATCCGCTATACTCAGCAACAATATTTTTCTTTAGTGATGTAACATTGCAAGAATACGCGTTGAAAAATAGATTTAGCACTAGGTTTAAATTCTGTTTTGATAAAGAAGAACAAATACAAAGTTCTGTTATAAATTTTCATTATATATGTTACGGGCATAGTGAGAAATTGGCCATTCTGATCAGTGCCCGGGCAATGTAAACGATGACCAATAGAGGTCATTGTGGATAATATTCCGTAATTAACCACAAATAAATACCTAGAAAAATTATAAAAAAACATTACACGATTATAATTTCGATACGCATCTTTAATTGTCTTTATTGAAGCAGGGGTAGCTGCTGTGGCATTTTCAAAAATTTTCCGCTATTGCGACACTTCCACTTTTTTGTTTTGCATTTTTTGTTACAGTAACATCTATCAGCTTTGACCCCCCACAGATGAAAATTCTTGTTCACATTCAACAATTTTCTGGCACGTCATCTATTCCGACCATTGACTCCTTACTGATTGTTAACTGATTTCTTGAGTCGTTTGTTTCAATTTTCCTTGGTTTCTTCCAATAACGTAATTATTATCTGCCACTAAAAAGCACCTTAAATATTTTCGAGGTATTTTACGAAATATTTATCCGTTAAAATACCTCCTAGAACTTTACGCAAATCACTTCTGGCTCTACCGAATTCATTTGTTTTGCTTGAATCTTATATTTGTCACTGCCATTTTTTTCCTGATTAAATTTTGCCTTTCACGCATAATATCATTTGAATTATTCTCCGCTGCATTAATGGCATGATTCTCATCTTCTTTGGCCTCAGTCTGTGAAATTCAGCAAAATGTTAATGTGATAAAAGAAAAGAAGTGTGAAAAAGAAATTACAGCAATTTTCTCCATTTCTGTTTCTTGGTGTTCAATTACTTAGTCATCGTCTCTTTCATTACTTTCCGTTACTGTTCCTGATGAATACCTTTTATGATTTCTACCAACTCTTCCTCCGTGTTAATTTTAGATATTACTTCTGTTGGAAGAGAGGCCGATTCTAGCATTGGTGCCGAACATTGCTTCGTAAGGGCTGCACTTTATTCCTTTATGATAAGTTATGTTTTTGATCAATTCAAAGAGTGTTAAACGTTTGCTCTACTTATTTCTCGCATTTTGTAGTTTCTACGTACTAAGCATACTTTCTATGTCTTAATTTGCCCTTCCAACAAAGCCTTAGTTTTGCGAGTGGCTTGGTTTGCCGTGAACTATTTTTAACTCATCCGCTAATCATTCTATAACTTTGTTAGCGAATTCTCGACAATTATCACTTTGAAAGATATGGGGTGCTCCAAACGAAGTGAATATGTCTGATAAAACGTAAGATACTTTTTCAGCACGTTTTGATTTTAATGGTCGAAGAATGACAAACTTTGCCAGGTGATATTGATGTACAAGAATCTATCTGTACTCTCCATCTTATTGAGCTTGCATATCGATTAAGTCGACCTGACATCTAGCATTCATGTCATTAAAAATCATTGGCTTGACCACTATGCCATGATAAACATATTTACCTACATTGCCCAAGTTGATGTGCGCTTTGTTTACATTGACCGGATTCAGGAAATGCAGTGAAATATTTCCTTATTTTCTTCAATGCCCAATATGAACGGTCTTTGTTTACATTGCCCGAGCATTGCCTCACTTTCTCACTATGCCCGTAACTTATATTTTTAAATATTTTGATTGAAGCATTTGTAACTCGTTTTCGACCTCTTCGCCTAACAAGCATTTATTAAAAAAGACCTTGTTGAGAGGACCGACACAATTGCTGTGATATTACTTTAGTTGTTTGTTTACAGGTATACCGATACTTTGCCCATAATTGTGCAGAGAATTTTCCGGGCGTTAGGGAAGGTTACCCGGAAAATTTGACTGATGTCGTTTGTGAATCTCGCTACTCCAACGTGGCGCCTTCAACTGGAGGTGAAATTATTTACAGAGTTCTACTGCCAGCCATGCACATTGATAATCCTTATTCGAAACAAGTACAAAATTTGCTTAAAATGACAAATTTGCGAATTAACTTTACTAAATTACACACACTTGGTGATGATTTACTTGATAAACGCGAAGAAATACAAGAGAAATACTACTATGCCATAACTGATATGGTAGTACGTGGTTCTTGTTCGTGTTACGGTCACGCCAATCGTTGCTTACCTTTACCTGGAATCGACCCCAAACCCGATATGGTACATGGACGATGTGAATGTACCCACAATACTAAAGGGCGAAATTGTGAAAAATGTGAAGATTTCTTTAACGATTTACCCTGGCGACCTGCGATTGGAAAACAAACAAATGCTTGTAAAAGTAACTAATCACCCTTAAACCGAAATTGATAACAATAATAATTAATAATAATTTCAGAATGTACTTGTAATAATCACGCAACTAGTTGTCATTTCGATCCTGCTTATTATGAAGCAACCAATCGACATAGTGGAGGTATCTGTGATGGATGCCAACACAACACTATGGGACCCAACTGCGAACAATGCAAACCATTTTATTACAGAGATCCCGCTAAAGACATTCAAGATCCTGAAGTATGTAGGCGTAAGTTAATACAATTTTTTTTTTTACAAAATCTTATAATTGTAATTATAGCTTGTGATTGTGATCCTCACGGGTCTCTGGATAACGGGATTTGCGACTCTATGACCGACGCCGACAATAACGTTATAGCTGGTAGCTGTTTTTGTAAACAAAACGTGGAAGGGCGAAGATGCGATATTTGTAAGAATGGATTTTGGAATTTCACTGAAGCTAATCCAAATGGTTGCCAAAGTTGTACTTGTAACACTTTTGGAACTGTCGATAACCAAGGTTGTAACGTATATACAGGCGAGTGTACTTGTAAACGTTATGTAACTGGCCGTGATTGCAACCAATGTTTGCCTGAATACTGGGGGTTATCAGAAAAAAAAGACGGATGCCAACCCTGTGAATGCGATCCTGGTGGTTCTTATGACAATAATTGTGATGTCATCAATGGTCAATGTAAATGCAGGGACCACATGATTGGAAGAACTTGCGGTACTCCAAAACAACAACATTTCACCGCAGGACTTGACTTCTTGCTCTACGAGGCAGAACTAGCTAGAAGTTCACCTGTAAGTCCAAATTCACGTAAAACTTAAATCTCGACTAGAATACGACTAAAGTTTTCAGCTTTAAGTTAAATTTTCCGTATGCGGAGCTAGTATAGTAAAAACTGATTTGTTAAATTTTATTAGTGATCAATTCATTGTTTTTAGAATTGCCAAGTGGTGATTAGGGAACCCAATCGAGACGGTTCAGAAGTAACTTGGACTGGAACCGGTTTTGTGAAGGCTTTTGAGAAGTCTTTCATCGAGTTCACAGTTGATGATATCAAAACTTCAATGGACTACGAAATAGTTATTAGATACGAACCAGCTTTGCCGAGTAATTGGGACGATGTTGAAGTAACCCTTGAAAGACCAGGACCTGTCGACCCTAACGGTCCATGTCATGCTACTCAAGATGATTTAAGACGAATTGGATTACCTCCTGATAGTCGAAGTGTAACAGTTTTTCCTCCATACTGTTTAGAAGCTGGAAGACAGTACAAAGTTCGCTTGAGTTTTAGACGATCTAATTTTGAAAGAGACACACCTTCAGCATCAGTTTTAATAGATTCGGTATTTCTTTTTAAATATTTAACTTGATTTAATTGGTTGTTTTTATAGGTTGCTTTGATACCACAAATTGAAGCATTAACTCCTTTGTTTCATGGTTCAGCCCCAGCTGAAGCAAGAAGACAAGAATTTGAACGAAACCGTTGCAGCTCCTACTCATCTCAAGCAGTTCAACAAGGCAAAATCCCAGATGTATGCAAGAAATATTACAGCAGTATTGGCGCATATGTTTTTAATGGAGCTTTCGGTAATTTATTATTTAAATTCGCTATTGTTTCTATTAGATGTTGTTGCAGCTTGTCAGTGCGACCCCACTGGTGCCATTAGCAAACTTTGTGATAATTACGGCGGCAATTGTGAATGTAAAGTAAATGTAGTCGGTAGACGATGTGACAGATGCACTCCAGGGACTTACGGATTCGGTCCTGAAGGATGTCGAGGTAATGAACAATATAAATATATAAAAAAAACTAGTTTCTACTAGTTCTAGTATTTTTTTAATGCAATAGTAGAACGTATTGGAATCAAGTACTAAAACCGCACTAATATCCAATTTATTTAATTAAAAATTATTGCTACAACTAGTTAAAGCTAATTAGTTGTTACATTTTGTTTCAGCTTGTGACTGCAATAGTATTGGGGCTCTAGATAACTTCTGCAATGAAACAACCGGTCAATGCAGGTGCAGAGCTAACACCTATGGACGCGAATGTGATCAGTGTCGCACAGGTTTCTGGAATTTCCCCAATTGCCAAAGATGCGACTGTAACGGTCATGCAGATATTTGTGACTCTCGCACCGGTGCTTGTATCAATTGTAGAGATAACACTTTCGGTCATAACTGCGATCAATGCATGGAAAGTTTTTACGGTGATCCCAGGCTTGATGTTGATATTCCTTGTCGTCCTTGTCCATGTCCAGGTGTTCCTGGTTCAAATCATTCTTATTCCGACCGTTGTTCTTTGGATCCTACAACAAAAGACGTTATTTGCGAATGTGATGAGGGTTATTCAGGTTCACGTTGTGACGTTTGTTCTGATAATTATTATGGTAATCCGGAAGTACCAGGAGGTTCTTGTCAACCTTGCAATTGTAGCGATAAAATCGATTTGTATAAGCCAGGAAATTGCGACCCTCATACCGGCAAATGCAAACAGTGTCTTTACGAAACCACAGGGGATCACTGTGAAGTTTGTAGATCAGGATTTTTCAGATTTGGTGACGATAGAATGTGCGAAGGTAAAAATGTCGATATCTTATTGTGCATATAACAAATATATTTCTTCTTTTTCCTAGAATGTGTTTGCAACTTTTTGGGCACTAATAGTTCAGTTGGGCCTTGTGATCCCACTTCGGGACAGTGTCATTGTTTCCCGAACGTCACTGGTATACATTGTGATCAATGTATCGAAAACCACTGGAAGATTGCCAGTGTAGAGGGATGCGAAGCCTGCAACTGTGATCCTGTGGGTTCGACTAGTTCTCAGTGTAATGAGGTGAGCTTTCTTTCACAACTGCCCATTGCCGCATCTTAATGTTATTCTCCTTATTATCATCCAGAATCTAGTGTTTGTTGTTTTGAATTTTATCTTGTACTATTCTCCAGAACTCTTATTGTAGTTTTCTTCAGTATTCCTTATAATTATTTGATATTTTTAATTCTCATCATACTACTACTACCAATACTTTTTTTAATACCACAACATTACAATAAGAAAAATAAAAAATAATTTTGTGTTAGTACGATGGACAATGCGTGTGTAAACCTAGTTTTGGAGGAAGGCAATGTAACGAATGCATGGCTGGATTTTGGGGTAACCCTAAAGCTGCGAAGTGTAGAGGTAATTACATCTTAATGGGGATGTGTACAAAGTATAACAATTAAATTATAGAATGTAAATGCGATAGGAGAGGTTCGAAGTCGCTGCAGTGTGATATGAGAACAGGAGCTTGTGTCTGTTTGCCTGGAATTGGCGGGTACAACTGCGACAAGTGCGACAGAGGTTATTTGGGACAAGCTCCTGAATGCACGCCTTGCGGAGAATGCTTCGATAACTGGGACAGAATTTTGCAGGAGACCAAAAGTATGTTTTTTAATAATTTTACATTGTGAGGACGTCAGTTATTACTTTTAATTTTTAGATCAAACCCTGAAGATAATCGAGAGAGCTGGTGATATTAACAAAGTTGGGGCTACTGGAGCTTACACTAAAGAATTCGACGATATGCAGTCTCAACTTGACGAAATCGAGCAACTCTTAAACAACACAGACGAAATCAACGTTGAGGCTATCGACAAAGAACTTCAAACTTTACGTTCAAAAATTAACAAGACTGAATCCCAAACTTTAAAAGAGTTGGACGGATCCATAGCGAATACCAAAGACAGCATGTTATTAACTGATTTGAAATTAACTAATTTAAAAAAGGGTATAGACGATCTCAAGAATAAAACTAAAGAATTAGAGATTAACGGAACTCAACTGCAAGAAGCCAACGTTCGGGGTGCTTTAACACTAATTCAGAATGCTAAAGACAAAGCAGATTTAGCAGCTCATAAAGCTGAGCATACAGAGGTGAGTTGTAGTAATTGAAAATTAAAAAATTAATTCTGTTAATTTAGGCAATTATTAATTATGCTGAGCGTCAAATTAAAGCTACTGAAACTTATATAAACGATACAGCGGAGAATTTCAAACAGCAACAGTTAAACAACGAAAATAAACTTGATGAATTGAGGGATCAACTCAACAATCTTAAACAAATAATGCCACAATTAAATGATTTAGTTTGTGATGGAAAGGGTGATCCTTGCGATCCGATTTGCGGGGGTGCTGGTTGCGAAACTTGCGGACTTTCGATTTCTTGTGAAGACGGTGCGAAACAACAAGCCGAAACTGCTCTAACTCTAGCGAACGGAACAGAAAGTGTCTTAAGAAATAAAGAATCAATGGCAAATGATTTCATAAGAAACGTAAGTAAATTATCGTGATTTTCTTGTTGAACAAAACAAATTGGACATAAATTACTTTATTAATTTGTTATTAAAAGGGAATGGCCATTTAAAGCTTCTAGATAATTTAAATGCAATGCGGAAAATTTGTTGGGTTTTAATTGAAACAATTTATTTTTTAGGTTTCTCAAATTAACACGAACGAAACTAGGACAATAGCTCAAAAAACTTACGATAAAGCTAAAGCTAATTTGATTGTTGCGAACAATACTCTCAATTCCGCCAATAATTTGGAAGAAGACATCCGGGAGTTTTTAGCGCAAAACAATACGAAACCAGAAGATATCAAGGATTTGGCTAATCAAGTTCTGACAAAGAAAATCCAACTTGAACCTAATGAAATTACGAATTTAGCTAATAAAATAAAAAACGCCGTTTACAGTTTGACGAACATCGATCCCATCATTGAGGCTACACGTGATGATTTGAGAAGAGTCAACAAATTGAAGGAAGACGCTGAAAACGCCAAGTAATTGCTATAAATTTGATGTTTTTTTAAATATAAATTTTGGTTTTGTTTAGATCAAACGCTACTAAAATTTTATCGCAAGCTGGTGATATTAACAAAGCGTTAGAAAACACGAAAATAGCACAAGATGACGCAGTCTCCGCTATTAATGCTGCCCGAATTGATATTGATACTGTTAACAATTTATTGCATGAGGTGAAGAATTTGTTGCGGTAATGTTTGATTTTAATAATTTGATTTTAGATTGGCAATAAAACGGAAGTTGCTCAAAACGAAACCAGCACCACTGCCAATGACATCAAAGAACTCGCCAATCAACTTGGGCAATTACAAAGGAATATTACTGATAACGGAATTTATGCTAATCGCGTTGTTAATGAATCCGCAAATATTCTAGAAAACGCCAAAGAAACATACGATAAATTTAACACTTTACAAGCTACATACACTACAGCTAAAATCGATTTGAGTTCAAATTTAAAGAAAGTACAATCAGCTAAAGATCGAGCCTATGAACTGTTCAATCGAGCTCTAACGTTAGTGGCGAAAGTGACCAGTACTGAAGGTGAAATAACGAAATTGGAAAACAGCACTCAAGGAGATGATTTAGCTGCTTTAGAAAACCAACTGCAAGAGTTGATAAGGGCTATGGGCGGATACACTACAGTTATCCAAGGCAGAGTCCAACATTATAAAGTGTGTAACTAACAAACTGTAAATATGTAGCTTACACTCACTGCCTTTTAAGTAGGTCTTACCATAAGATACACGTTTTATAATCAGTTGTCCAAGAGCTTGTACATATACTTTTAGCGTTTTTACCACAAATATTTTTTTGTAATGTATACTCGGCCATATTAATTTTAATAAAAGTTTGTGTCTATTTTTGCTTTTACTCAGGGTGATTCTAGCCTTTATAGTAGAGTGCAAAGCCGCGCGAATTTTGACTTGTGTGGGCACTTCAGCTAGATGTATTGGTTATTCTCTATGGATTCTAAATCCATAAATCGTACAATAAGAGTACAGGAGGTGCGGACAAAAAATTCAAAACTAATGACGAAGAAACTAAATTCAAGTTGGGGCGAGAGAGCCGGACAATGAGAGGGTGCATGGAGTGGCTGAGTCATTTTGACGTTACTTTATATTCCAATCAAGCGTTAAATATTTTCCAAAAAAATTGATTCAAAAGCCATCGTTATCCAGATAGAATTCTTCATATTCTACTAAAGTGAAAATTTTTGATTCGCTCAACAACTGAGATAACTGCATGCAAAACAAAAAGTGCCGAAAATAATTAATTTTTAGACGATACCCAACTGAGAAAAAGGCGTCTTAAAATATCCGTTTCAAAGGTAACTTCAACAGTTAAAAATAGAACGCCTACAGAGAATATTTTGATTTTCGACCACCTTATTCTACAATTTGTAGCTTTCTCGTGATACCGTTAGTTTGAATTTTTGCACGACTTGCGGATTTAGAATCCATAGAACATGAGAAACACATTTGGCTGATTTATTTATTTGCATTTTGAAGCGCCCACAGAATCGCTTAAAACGCATCTTTTCTCAACGCGAGCACTCCATTAGGTGTTGGCTTGTTTCTGATATTCAGTTAATAATATTTACAAATCAATTGTAATTTACTAATCTGGACTGTTCTTGACTAATTGACAAGAAGGAAGAATCGACTATTTATTAGTTATTAAAAAAACACCAATTACATACATTTAAATTATTTAATATCATTAGTACGAGATAGCTAACATATTTACAATCGACTAGAACATGTTGCTCTCTTTAAATAATTTAATTATTTACAAACCTTTTATAGGCAACATTAGAAGACAATTATCAATATGTTCAATGTCATAAAGACAGAGAGCCTAAGTTAAGGCAATCTTAATGTTAACGAAAACGTCAAAAATTTTCAAGACGACAAAATGAAATTCGAGGAAGTAACATTAAGTTTGCCTTGCTTATTTAACACGAAAATTAGAAAACAATTAACAAAATTAAAACAAAAAAAAATTAAGTATACGCACTGGAGCGAAATTAAGACAGCCATAATTCATATATTTGGTAACACTTACAAATGGTGAAAATGTATTTGGTTATTTATAACATGCACAAGTTAGAATTTGAAAAGAATTGGTTACATCTACATAGATAATAAATTTTTGGATTTAAACGCATGGTTACACTTCTGTTGACTTAGCCACTGCACTATTTTGTTGCTTTTTGTTAAATAGCCCCCCTAAAAACGATTGGTGATTGTGCAGGCCCGGTTTGCCCTTATTTGCAAGCTTATCTGAACGTGAACAAGTGCTAGCAGATGTGGACTGGAATGAGACAGACATCCCGCTGTCGAGGGAACCCACACTGCCACGACGTTGCGCTTTTTCTCCTGCAACTACATTTGACAGTTACTAATATTGCAATTCCCTCGACACCGAAAACTTACATTGCTCGTGAATATCTAACAAAGAGTTGCTCAAAGCCGATCTCTTTATTTGAGTTTCATGGCTCGATTCTTCAGCGCACATCTCCGAAGCTCCGAGCGCCTGGTTCTGAGAACAGGGACACTGGTACGGACAAACTTCCACATCAGCTACACCACTGTCACGGTTCTCAGTCCCTGCAACCCATTAAAAAAAAAAGTCTTATAAGTAATTTAGAATTGAACATCATAGTTACCTGTTCGAGTACCCCTGTTGGATTTTTGACGTTCCAATTCGGCCTCAATACGCAAATTCTCCATTTCGTCCATTTCACTAACCGCTTCTTTCAGGTCCTCGGCGAACTTGCATCGATCATGTTCGTTTCTGGCATTAAATGTCACTAAAATCTTGCCATCAACCCGCTGACTCAATCGAATTCCGTATGGGTAGTCTAAATTAAAACAACAAAATTAATTAAATAACGTCGGTTTTAATTAAAATTAACTTACGAGCAGCTTCGAATAGTGTCACAGTCATTCCGCATAAGGGGAAACTGTTTCTAAATGTGTAAGTAACTGATGATTTTTTTTTGCTTAAAATTTTCGTAATTACGAGTAAATCGTTGAACAGGAACACTTCTCTTTGATGGACACCGGGCCGTTCTTTTTTGCAAATATCAGGAATTTCGTAAAGTCGGCAATAACAGACTAAACGACGATGGGGCAAAGCCATGTTGGGCTTCTTCCCGACAATAGTCGCCTGAACTTTCATTACTTGAGTAACGTGATCTGAACCAGGTTTGAATTCGTTTGCTTTAACTCTATCATAAACGCCAGTAAGCATATCACTATCAATATCACCACAATCGTCAATTCCTCTTAAATTTTTAATGAAGTCTTCCAATCTCATTCGTCGTTCTGGCTTAATGTTCGGAGTGTGAAGATCCGTGTTCAGCATGATAATAGCAAACGCCAGAACGAAAATCTGCAAATTCACAAAAAAAAAATAACGTTAAACTAATTTATTATCCCAGGTTTTGATACTGAAGCAATTGACGGAAGTTAGAATAAAGGTTAATTAATCATTATTATTAATTCGGACAGACAACAGAAAACATGATTTAGCGAAATCTTACCGTGTCTGGAGATCTTAATCTGGCGACGATGTCGATGTTGCATTGGCAGTACCTTTGCGAGAAAATCTCCATGAGTCTCTCAATTTTTTGTGCTTCGCCTGGCATCCTAAAGTGTTGTTGGAATTTCCTTAACGCGACATCAACCTGCATGCCCGATAAGTCCAATTCGTTGGAAAAACATTCAAGAACAGCCATACAAAAAGGATTTTGCAAATTTCCCAAATATTCGCCGATCATCTGTTTGCTCAGTCCTTTCCTCGAAATCAAAAATCTAGCAACACCTTGAGGCGAATTCTCTAAAAAGCCGCGTCTGATCAAATACGCTATACCTCTTTCTGGCTTTTTATTAAACAAATTAAGTCCAACTCGATATTGTCGCTTTCTAATTGTTTCCGAAATTTTGTAACTAGTAGGAGCTTGTTGTTCGTTGGCTCTTTCTAAAGTGTAAGTGGAGGAGCTGGCATTTGATATACTTCCTAAACTAGTTTCAAGAGCAGGTTCAGCATATTCCGACATATGAGTACCTTTACGTTTCCAAACTGGTGATCCGGAAAATTCGCATTGGACACGGTCAGTTGATATGCTACTATCACTACCTGAACTTTGGACACTGGACAATGATCCATTTTCGTTAGTTTTGGTCAAACCGTTCGATTTATGGTGGCGAGGATCTAAAGACCTCGACGAAATACTTGAAGTTCGTTTTGGTACTTCAGGTGGTACTTTTCTACTGCTTAAACTGTGTCGACTGCGGCTGTAACCATTGCTGGAGGTAGTTGGAGTACTGCAAGAACTTGGACTTGCGGTCACTTGAACCGAATCTGATTTTAAATCAGCAGGTGAGTAATAATGTTGTAAAGAAGAAGACGAGTAGTTTTCCCAACAAACAGTAGGAGTTCCTGATTGACTCCGAGGAATGGGCATGTTATCGATGTTTCTTCTTTCGCGCAACGACATAGACCTAACAGGAAGCACCCTCATGTTCGAACATTCATGATTTTCATATGTTCGCATGTATTCAGAACATTGCTGTTCAACCTCGTTCACAGTCCCTCGACAGTCTTCTGCGTTCGCCGGAATTCTTCGGCTAATACGCTTTTCAGCTTTAGCCATCGCAGTGATGGCGGCAAATTTTTTAAGTAAAGTGTAACGCCTAAAAGCACGTTGAATAGTGAGCGCGGCATTTCTAGCTTTCACGCCCCCGTATTTCCGTTCCAAAACTTCTATTTGTTTATCCAAAATATCCTGGGATAATTCATATCTAAGGTAAAATAAAAAAGTTGCAAAATACTGTTGTATTAAAAAAAATAATTAAACTCACGTTGTTTGAACTCTGGAACGCTTTAGAACATCCCCATTCCGTAATGAGCCTTTTTTGTGTAAAGGTTGTGCCACGTTCACGTAAGTCGAGTTGTTAGGGGACGAACGGCTGTACATCGGACTCGGTGTTGGGGAACTGTAGTTTTGTGCTTGAACGAAACTCGGGGCTTGAATGTAGGTCTGTTCCTGAATATGGTCCGATGAACCCATGGAATTGACGAGTTGGGACCTTTCCATTTTTGGTGGAAAACTGTAACAAAACACCATGTCAATGATAGCTGATTAAAAAGTTGCTTGAATAAAAGAACCGACAACCTTGGATTGTGAACTTTGGCGTTACTGACCCAACTTTTACCGGATTAACAAACCGAAACGTTGTTTTAATGTCACATAAAAATACAGTGCGAAACGAACAAAAGAACAGAAATTTACTTTTTGGAAGCAATCACAACTTGCTCGCCAGGAGATTGAGAAAACCTATTTAACGCAGTAAAATCACAATTAAACACAATTATTAAGCACGGGAGATTTTACAACAGATGACTGTGATCGAATTTCGAAACGCCTCCCTTCCTGACGCAATTTCTGAAACTGATGTGGTTCTACAAATTTTTAATTAACCATCATTTAAATTGCTCACACAATTTTGGTAATACGAGTCTTTAGCTAGAAGACTGTCTGTAAATTTAATTTAATTTAATTAAAGAAAATTTCGGAAAAATTTACCTAAATTCAAATGAAAGACGTTTTCTGAAGAACATTAAATTAAATTAAAATTAAATTTCCGCGATGATTTAAAGATATAAAAATCTTAGGCATAATATTATCATTATAACGAGTTACATCGCCAAGTGATTTTAATTTTGAATGTGAACAATGTTGGAAACTTGATTAAGTGAGTCTATATTTTTGTTTCTTCGCACCTAACGAATATTCGCGTGACGTCAATTTTGTTTACACATAATTTTCGTACACTTCGTGGCTTTTCTTAATTTAATTAAAACCACTTATTGTAATTATTTTGTTAATTAATTTGCACTGAATAAAATAATACCTTCCCACTAAAAATCCAGATATACATATGATCATTGTTAGTAAATCACATAAACACAAGGCACGACAAACAAAAACAAGAGCACTGAAGGAAAGTGTCAAGTGAACTCCAAGGAAGCAGCTGCCAAACTAAAATCAAGAAGACCGTGAATGGTTCCAATCCTCAAATCGCAGGTAGTCAGATGAACGATCAACAGGAAAAAAAAATAAGGTCCAGAAGAAGAGCAGCTGGCGTTTTTCCATCGACATGTGCTCCGATCCGATCTATCCTTGAGAGAGGTGTATCTGAGTTTCAAGCTATACAAACCCAACGAACGAAAATAACAAACACGAAAGGAATTTTAATGGCGAATTAAATCAATTAACAGCAATTGGAACCATTCATTGACATTATTAGATTACCTACTCATAACGCAAAGACAATTGCGACGAGGTATATGGCGACCATTACTCAATTGGTTGGGAATTATGTCGACACTTTCCACGATAGCAACTTTAGACTTGGTCCTAATTCGTAATACCAAATCACAACGAACCTGGTTCACTACATTTGATAACGCAATAGCTAGTTCCGGCTATAAGTTATAAACCTTGGTAACTTGACAACGTGCACGTGTCCGTAGAGACCTATCACGTGAAATCTCGTGGAAGGTGAGGTGTGAGGGGGGCGCGGCAGGTGGCACCCCTAAGCATGTGTGGCGTGTGGTACTTTCCGACGAAAAGCAGATGTTTCACGACACAGCCCCTCACCTTATACCTCGCCCTTTCATAAAAATTCCAACATTTCACGTTATAGTCTCAAAAAACAGAAAAAATTAAAAAAGTACCATTTTATGACCTCGACAGTTTGCGTCAGTTTCCGCACGGCCGGCAATTAATATTAAAAATAGACTAACGCGGGGGCATACGCAATTTGTTACATTGGAACATCCAATTTACGATTACACAGAAAAAATTGAATTTGCCTAGATCGGGCTGGGAAAAACAAACAAAACTGGCGACACCCGGATGGATTAGGAAGTAGAAAGTTTTGCCATAAAACCACTCTGGCATTACGCAATTTTCGATTTTGAGAAACTTGCTAATTAATCGATAAAACATTGTCTAATTATCTCCGTACCATTACAGGCCCCTATTTCAGCTAATGAGCACAATCAAATTTTAGTTTCTGCACAAGCACCAGCAATTTCGAAAATAAATGTCTTGAGAGGAAGAGCCTCGAAAATTCAAATCTTCAAAGTTGTTGCCGATTTCTTTGTCGCTATAAATTAAGTAGGGGACTTTATCTTTTGCGTTTCTACCTACAAAAAATTCATTAAATACAAATGAATCGCCGAATTACCGCTACCTACGTTAAATCAGTTTCCTCTCCGAATTCGGGCATAATTGGAATGCTACCTCAAAGTTCTTGAAGGCTTGGAAATAAAATTTTCTCTCCCTTTCGCGTATGTTTTCATGCAAATCCTGACAAAAAAGAAAACTACACGCCATCGTCGCAATTAAGAATCCATTTAAATAATAAATTGATACAGTATTTACGTGTAAATAAATTCAAATTAGAAAAAGTAAGTTACTTACATTCTAAATATTGCGTATAATTAAACGATAAAGGAGAAAGTTGTTGAAATATTCAGAATTTGTGTATACATTGATTGACAACGGTTTTCTAAATTGTTAAAAAAAAACATCTGGTCGGATGACATAACGCGATTTAATTTTACGGTTTTTAATTCAATTACGCCTGCCATATTTGCTTTGATTAAACCATAACGAAACACGAAATCCGTAACATAATCAAGTCCAAAACAGCAACAAGTTTTATTCGGGTAAAGCTAGTACCACCATTGGGGTTATCAAAGTAGAATACGCATCACTTTAGCGGGACTTAATGATACGATAGCCTCGTTTCTAAACTTGGACAATTACACACGCATCAACAAAACTTGTCAGCCAGTCACGGGATTCGTACTAAGATTTAATTACACGAAAACCGTCCCAAATTCGGTTCTAGTTGACCAATCCATCAAGTATCTGAAAAATGATTATCGTCAAAGACAGAAGAATCGTTCATGTATCTCCCAGTTGTCAAGTGTTCCGTGAAATAATTACTCATTATCTAGTTGGAAGCAACAATAACAAAACACGCTATATTAGAGTAATTGTTGATAATTTTGTTTGTAATCGACCAAATTTGGATTTATTCAACTATAATGTCGTAAGTGGTTTTAACATTTAACCTTCTTTTCGGGTTTTCTTGTTTAACATTCAAGTTGAGTTCGTAAAAAAATGGGTTTATAGAACAGCGGGAGGGCAAGGTAATGAATTTGTTGCACCGCTGTGTTGATAGTTTCGAAATTCAAGTGGCCTCATCATTTTGGTCGTTCCCGGGAGTCCCGGAGCCAACATAATTCTTTTGGTACTTCTGTTCAATAAACATATTTTATAGGTCGAATTGGTTCAGTCAGGTCAGAAACTGCCAGATAACACATTCAACAGTAATAACAATTGTTGTCTTTGATTACTGCAAGGACATTTAATTTACGGTATAATTCTTGTTTTAATTGGTATTTTCCGCAAAATCAACTCCTTCGCTGAAAGGAATCGAAATTAGTCAAAACAAACTGAAGCGTCACAAGGTATTTCCAATGTAAAGTTTAACACTACAATAATTGTGTTTCAACCAAGATCTAATTCTCGCTAATTTTAGTTCTCCGTATGGAATTGTTGAAACTGTTGGCAGTTGCTGAAAAGGATATGACAATGTAAATTTCCATGACTACATCCCGTAATTAGTAACTCTTTGAACGAGATATACCAGAAAGTGGCATTTTGTCGTGGTTTAAGAGAAACTTGGGTCTGGTGGTTGGTTTGCAGCTATGCAAAGTGAGCAAGTGTTACACATAAAATGCAACTGAAACGGTTAAGCAAATGTAGGTTTAATGGCGTGTTGGGACAACGGTAGGCGCATGTTAATTACCCCAACGGTACTGTCCATGCGAGGTTCGCGTCCTCCCGATCACCCACCTACAAATTCAATGATTCATCCAGAACCCGTAAACAAAAATTTCAACGCGATCCCCTGGAAGCGGTTACCTGATGATGGTGACGTGCTTCCGGAGGGGTGGCAGCGTGTGGCAGGCGTCGGTGACGGTAACCAACCTACTGACATGGTGGCGGCGGGTTGTGCAAACCACCCTAATTCTTTCCTGTTGAATTCCAGATCTCCGTACACGCACTAAAGTGCGATCGCATACATCAACAGTACGTGCTGGATGGACGTAGGGCTGCGGAAACCCTGTTGGTGACTGCCCATGCATCACAATTCAGACTTTGCACATTCTCCGATTTAACAAGTCAAAGTCATACATAGCCACTTTCTACTGATTTAGCGAAGAAAACCAATATGGGTATCAAAGTTTAAAAAAAAAAAACACTATCGCTACCGAATTGGCTTTAGGGTTAAATTATTTCACTAAAACACCAGGTTATAGGGTTGAATGAGAAACACTGTTGACTAGTTGAATTTAAACCACCACTGAAAGTCGACGATGTTTCCGGACAATCGTAAATGTCAGCTGACCGTGCCTCACCAGTCACCACAGCAATGGAAACGATCGGCGGCACAGTTAGAAGAAGGCGAGCGGGGCTACTGCTTGACGTCACTCAGTCACAGTCCTTGGTGTTACATCACCGCACACTAACATAAACATCTAGTTGTCGATTTTGTGGGAAATACCGGCGTCGCGACGCTTTCCGTCCAAATCGCCGCCTTTTGGACGAAAAATACTGCGCGCTGGTCCTGGAGGAACGCGTCTTGGAGTCGATGATGGCGACTGGGACGGTGTCGAACGACTTGCTGTACTGACAGATACAAACAAAAACAGAATCGTCAAGGCTGATGCACGAGGCAATTACCGCGAACGTGTGGGTGCCAGGTCTATACTCTATACTTCTACAAGTTACTAGTTGTGGAGGTTTCAACGTTCAGCTAGGAAAACGTTTTAAAAACGACAGCCGTGCCGACGAAACTAGCCTGAGGATATCCGTTCACTTTCCCTTATTTAGAAATCAATACGTCGGTCGTTGGTCGAGTACGGCATATATAACACACTAACAGAACCCATTTCCGTGTTGGTTGTCGAAATGTCGAACCATCGACCAAGTGCACCGTGCGGTTAACGACACCGACAACAAAAACCCTTTTTGGTACGAAACACGCAAAGAACCGGCAGACTGGACTAATTTCACACACCCACAATCATTTAATAACATAAAACACCTACAGACCCTCTCCACTCGAAAACAAAAATTTTCATCTGCCATTTGTGCTGGAAAAATAGTCCAAGGCTGTAACCAACCAACCAAAAACGATAAAAGTTTCGATCAAAAGTAAACAAATTTTTACAGCGCATCTCCGGGATTTCATCAGTGTGTCGTTTGGTTTTAGTCCCATCCCAATTGCCATTAATCAACAAGAAATAATGTTACTAAACGATCTGTTAATGTAGCAAGTCCTAAAACGTTCAAGAGTACGGTCGAAGCAAAGAGTAAATAACTTATAAAGAGGCGACGCTTCTGGCGGTTTCTTTGTTGTTTTGAAACAAAATTCTATGACCTTGAAACAGCAGTCCTTTTAATTTGGTAGGGTAGACAAATCACGTTCGTGTAATACAATAATACAAGCCCGTTGTGGTCACAATTTCAAAACAAATCTTTTAAATTGGTAGGTTGGGCATCTCTGTCGCCGAATCAGTTTCCTTGTTCGACCGTCGCCTCTTTATAAGTTCTTTACTCTTTGGTTGAAGCACCACATAAATATGATACCATAGACTACAGTTACAATATTTTAAAATGAGTTTTAATTTCTTACAAACAAAAACAAAAGTTCCTGTCGAGGTTTAAAATAAAAAAAACGGCAATAAGTTGTCTAATATTAGAAGTAGAACGGGACTATTAATTTGGAGAAAGCACACTTGATTAATTTAAATTTGTAGTTGAAGAGTAATCACTTCAGAAAAGGTACAATTGTTTGTTGCAAAATCGGTTTATCTGTTTGAGGTCTAATTTAAGAAAATAATAATAACCAAATAGGACGGTTATTTAGAACGTTAGACTTCAAAAAGAATAGTCAACTCTTCTTGTTGGGGCCAATGTCAGAATCGGAGACAATTAAACCAAAAATAGAAAGCTTAGAAGAGGTGAAGATCGAACAAGGCAACAGGTTCGACATTGATATCAAATTAAAGATCCCATCGAAATTGAATTAGCCCAGCAACGCGCTGAACGCACAGCACTGAGGAGAAACAATAATATAAACAAAACTTTATCCAAACAAAAACTCGAGATATAATTTTATTACGATGCTGACGAGTCTGATGTTCCCTAGTTCCCTCCTCCTTAGTTTTGGCACCGTTGTGTGTGTGGAATAACAAATTCCGTTTAATATCGGAGAAAAGGTATCGACATCTGGTTGATCAGTCGGTTTCCTTACATTTACTAGTCAATTTAAAAATTTATTTATTAATATATTTTTCTTTTATTAAATGCTCGGGTTTCTATTGAATAAGACTTTTCTATCTTATGTACACATTGTCTGACAAGAAAAATCGGAGCTGCTGAACTATTGAAACGAAACAAAAATAAACAATATTCGAGTGTATGGAGTTGTCATTAAAGAATCTGGCATTGGAATAACATCTGACCGAGAATGTGTTTATAGCTTATACCTATTTAAAGGGACTACCGTTTCAAGGTTATAGAATTTCGTTTGAAAACTTCAAAAGAGTCGCCTCTTATGGGTTCTCTACTCTTTGATTAAACTTTTGATCATTGGTAAAGTTGAGCAACCTCGTTACCTCGTTGCTTTAAAATTGTTAAATCTTTGCTTGTTGATATGGAATCAGTACAACCGCTTGGATGACATCAGTCTTATTTGATAAAAAAATTAGACAACAGAATAACAAAATTTTTAAACAAAACAAAAAAATTATTACGATTTAACTGAACATACTAAATTTTGTTTCACCAAATACGACCTCAATTTTTGAACTCAAACTAGAGGGTGTATAATCCGGAAAAATTCCATTTGAAGAATAATTGGAAAACCTACCTTTGGCAGATCGAGTTTGCTGGTGAGTACCTGTGAAAAATTCTACCACCGATGAGAATTGGGAAACTTTTCCAGTGAAGTAGTGGCGGCGCTAAAAGTAAGTGAGCAGGAATCAACCCCAAAAATAACCGTCACCCATGGTCACTCTATTATTGACGATTAGGAAACTTTTTCTGAAAACTGTAGTGATCACCCTCTAAAGCGGCTACAAGATCAACGGCTACGGTAAAATTTTTGGCCCTTACCGCCTACCATAAACTCAAAATTGCAACACCTATTCAAGTTGTTAAATCAATTAATATTAAAATGTATTATTAGACAATTTACGTATTAGAAGGTGCCAAGTGTAGAGTGTATTGTTTATAAACTTTACATTCTATTTTCTTATCATAACGAGTAGATATAAAATGTGTCGTGTTCACAAATTTTGCATAGTTGCCTTAACCATTATGTAAAATATTTTTTATGTACGAACCGTTATCCTAGGTCCGAAACTTTTTGACTTATCTGTATTGTCAACTGAAATCTTACACAACACCAGAAGAATGACTGGTGTAGCAAACAATTACGTAGACAGAAATGTAAATTTAATAAATCCAAATGTAATACTTACTTCTATCAATAAATGTCGTTTTTCTTTAGTTTTAGCGTGTTTGTTTATGGCAATCTACGGATATATCCTTTGGCCGGCATTATAAACGTTATCTACTGTAGTTGACTTATAAGCAATTGAAATTTAATGCTACATGTCCTTGTAACGAATCGTTAAATGTAAGAATTTCCTCTTGAAATTGCCCAATGAAAATAGTTCCAATAGTGATCTACATCTTGTAAATGTGCATTAGAAGAGATCACAACAATAACCACCATTTGTATTATAGTGACTATGAAGGGGAACGGCCGGCGTCGGGGACGTCGCGGACGAACGATGTGCGCATGCGCGGCAGGATTGTCAGTGGGAGGCGTCGGTGTTTGACATTTGCTACAACATTAACATCCTTGTTGTTCTCTTATTTTGAATGACAAACGCAACTCCACCCGGCGAAAAAAACAGAAAATGCGGAAAAAGCTGAGAGAAACGACTTAATTTAAAATTTGCGGGATCTCATATATCGTTAAAATTATCGATTTCATCACGCTTATTCAGCGATAAAACCGCGTAATCAGTAAATTTCCTTTTATAACTCATCACTTCCCAAAACGAAGGTCAAAAAACGCGATTAGATCGCATGATTCGTAAAGCCGCCGTTTACTGCATGATCATGTGAATTGAATTGCGATGTTTTATGTGGGATTTCTCACCTTTCATCTTGAAGACGTTTCAACTCCACCATTTCCAATTCGAATCTGAGGTTGCCGTTTTCGCACAGCAAGAGGTCTCTTTCACTGGCCACACCGTCCAATTCGCGTTTTAACCGTATTATTTGATCTCGTTGTTCACGTATGATGGCATCTTTTTGCGCCAACAACGAATTGATGTCAATATCGAGGGTTATTCCTGCCATTGCAGGTCTCCTACTGTTACGAGACCGGACTTGACAGACCTATTGTTACGGAACTCTCCATACTTTCAAAAGCATTGGCATTTTGTTCGACGCTACAATCACTACAATTCTTTCGCTGTTGCTATTATCACATTCAAATATTTATAACATGGCCAAAAATCACGATATTGACAATCGAATTAGAACGCACCGCACTGTTCTTACGTTTATGTTGCTATTATTCGTCCATCTCTCTTACGTCACTGAAGACACTTGATAAACGATAAGGCAGAGTCGACCCCTATTAGGACTCTTAATAACTAACCAGGATATTACAGATACCTTTATAGGGAGAACACAATTTTAAATTTTTGCAATAATTAAACATTTTGATTGATTATTGAGTTGATTATTTGTCTCAAATAACGCTTTATATTTAAGTAGCATCACAACTTAAATTAATTTTAACAAAAAATAATAATTTTGGACCTGTAGTACCGAGAAGTGCCGCTAAAGCGGATTCTCGAGAGATTTCGCAGTGTTGCCACACCTCTCAACAGTTCAAATTTCTAGCCAAAATTAGTGAAATCTTGTTTTCAATCTAGCAGATAACTACTAACGGTAAATATACTTTATTATTATCTTAGATTTATAAACACTTTGTCATTCTTAGAACACATTTGTTTGTTTGTTTGTTGAAGCATTTACTCTTAACTTATCTCAATCGGTTTAACCTGTAATAATTATGTTAAAAATTATCCGCAATTAAGCAGCGTAATGTCGGCTTTTAGTAATAACAATATAAATTAAAAACTATAAAATTCGTAAAATTAAGAAGTTGATGGACATTAATCCACTAACTGTAAACATAAATAAAACTATCAACAAGTCATTTAAACAAAGAAGCGACACTAATATTGAAATAGAGATAAAGATAAATGACAAGAACATACAACTTATAACAAATATCAAATAGTTAAAACTTAATATTGAGACGAAATCAACAACTGGCTCCAACTATAATTGAAATTAACAAGGAAATTGTTTCTGTCAAAGAATATGTTAAAAAGCGTTCATACTGTAACCAAATTTGAAACAAACATGCTATAATGTGATGAATTCATAAGGTGATACTGTTGTCAAAGAGAATTGGCCATTTAATGGTCATTATCGCGGAGAAAGGATAAATGACCTTGAGTTGATCCAATTGTATGAACAGCGCAGGCGCGCTTTGCGATATTAGACGTCAGCTTCCATATTTATTTACAAAAAATTTGAACTAAAGAATTGAATTAATTTCTATTTCGGCATTTTGTTGCATAATTGAGGTGTTTCTGTTAATAATTGGAAACAAAAACATTTTATTGTTTTGTTTAAGGGAGATATTGGTGTCATTTAATATTTGGTAGAAGCTTCCTAAAAAATTGGCTTTAACCTTGAACTTTAAATTTTTATTAATAATTTGATCAAATAGTCAAAATTGATGATAATTGTTATATTAGAGTTATCTAGTTTTTAATAACGTATTTGCAATATAATTAGGATGGTCAAAAGATAGAGATTTATGATTATAGTAATTTGTTGTGTTGCTTGAAAGTCGCGCGCTTTTTTGTATTTTTGAGTGGAGTAAAGTTGGCAGCAATGCGATACGTCATGTCCGGCTAGCTGAAGTTTAATGTAAAAGCTAGCTGCCTGACTCCATTTTGTTACTGTTCTTAGTGGTGTAAGCGTGAGGTTGTGTCTCTCCAACAGAACACAACCCACCTAAAAAAAGTGAATAATATATAGAAAAATACAAAAAAATTCTAAAAATTAAATAAAAACCCCCAAAAAAATCGAAAAACAGTGGAAAAATAACGAAAATAAACGGTCAATGTTAATTTTTCGTTTCTTAAGTTGAACGGCGTAGCATTTAAATATCTGTATTCTTGTGTGCGATAAAAGCGAAGATGAACCCGGGTGCCCCCAATTATCCGATGGCGTCCCTCTACGTCGGGGACCTGCATACAGATATCACCGAGGCTATGCTTTTTGAGAAATTTTCCACTGCTGGACCAGTTCTCTCGATCAGGGTTTGTCGGGACCTCATCACCAGGCGTTCTTTGGGCTATGCCTATGTTAATTTCCAGCAGCCCGCTGATGGTGAGTAACGTTTTTTAATCAACATATGGTACCCCCAAAACACGTTTTAAGAGACAAACTTTGACGAAATTGACCATGTGACTAGACACAAAATGGCGGCAGCAGCCCTACAATTTATCCGGAAACCTCTGCATTCATTCCCCTAATTAACCAATAATGAAAAACGGGAATTCCCAGTTTATCCCGTATGATTCATCATGTTGATTTAACTCGTTATCATTCTTTGTTTTCACAACTTGATGTCTTATTGCGCAATAACTGGAAAGTCCTGTTTTTTACATCGTGTTTTGCACGCTTTTTTCAGCGGAGCGAGCCCTCGACACCATGAACTTCGATTTGATCAAGGGCCGTCCCATTCGTATAATGTGGTCCCAACGCGATCCTTCCCTCCGCAAGTCCGGAGTTGGCAATGTTTTTATTAAAAACTTGGATCGTTCAATTGATAACAAGGCCATGTACGACACGTTTTCTGCTTTCGGAAACATTCTTAGCTGCAAGGTGGCTCAAGACGAGAACGGCACTAGCAAAGGTTATGGATTCGTTCATTTCGAAACTGAGGAGGCAGCTAACAAGTCCATTGAAAAAGTCAATGGAATGTTGCTTAACGGCAAGAAAGTCTACGTGGGCCGTTTCATCCCACGTAAGGAACGCGAAAAGGAATTGGGAGAGAAAGCCAAACTCTTCACTAATGTTTACGTTAAAAATTTTGGAGAAGACCTAAGTGAAGAACAGCTCCGCATCATGTTTGAGAAATTCGGCAAGATCACCAGCTACAAGATCATGAGCAAGGACGACGGGAAATCCAAAGGATTCGGATTTGTTGCTTTTGAAAGCCCAGAAGCAGCTGAAACCGCCGTGGAAGCGTTGAATGGTAATTTAATTGAGTCTAATGTGGATGTGGTGCCAACAAAATGGTAACCATTCTGATATCAGAATAATTGTTGCCAACATGATGCCAGGAACGTCATTAAAAACACGTCCACTGGCGCAGTTGGTTGCTAGGTTTTAATAACTTCTGACAGTTGCTCTAAATGTTCTTAAAATTGTGATAATTTTTTACTACTCGCGCGAATTTATTTAAAAAAAAATAATTTTATAATTAAACTGGTTACTACATATTTAACAAAAAAATATTAAATATTGGCTTTGTTAAAAAAATGTCTTCAGTCAGTATTATTATTCTAACTTTGGGAATTTTTAAGCTGTTTTGAGAAATCCCACCATGAATTTATTGCGCATTGAAAACCCAGATAGCAAGTTAGAAGCAGTAGAATATTTGCAGATATTGCCAACGTAATTTGTTGTTTGACTATTGCTAACGCATTTGTTTTGTTTAGGCAAGGAGATTCTGGAAGGTAAACCTCTTTATGTTGGACGTGCACAGAAGAAGGCGGAGCGTCAACAAGAACTGAAACGCCGCTTTGAGGCTTTGAAAATGGAGCGTCTGAATCGCTATCAAGGCGTAAACTTGTACGTGAAGAATTTGGATGATACTATCGATGACGAGCGTCTGCGTAAGGAATTCTCGCCGTTCGGAACTATAACATCGGCAAAGGTGATGATGGAAGAGGGCAGAAGCAAGGGCTTTGGTTTTGTTTGCTTCTCATCACCTGAAGAAGCCACGAAGGCCGTGACCGAAATGAACGGCCGCATTGTCGGCTCAAAACCTTTGTATGTGGCGTTGGCCCAAAGAAAGGAGGACCGTAAGGCCCACTTAACTTCCCAATACATGCAGCGCATGGCAAATATGCGCATGCATCAAATGGGTCAATTTATCCAGCCGGGAACTTCCAGTGGTTACTTTGTTCCAACAATTCCTGCCCCGCAACGTTTCTATGGAGCAGCGCAAATGGCTCAAATTCGTACAAACCCCAGGTGGCCGGCACAAACCCCCGTGAGACCCGGGGCTCAAGGTAGCGCCAATCCTTACGGAACTATTCCAACTACTTACAGGGCTGCTCCAAGACCACCAAACCAGTCTGCAGCTATGAGAAGTAACATTAATGTACCCAGGCCAATAACTGGGCAACAACCCCCGAATATACAAGGACGCCCCCTGGCGAGCCAGGGCGTAGTAGCACCTGCTGGTAATCGTACTACTACTTACAAATACACTGCTAATATGCGCAATCCACCACAAGGTATGGGCATCACCAACGCTGCTCCAGTACAACAGGCTGTACACATCCAGGGCCAGGAGCCTCTAACTGCAACCATGTTGGCCGCTGCTCCGCCTCAAGAACAGAAACAAATGTTGGGTGAGCGACTTTTCCCACTTATCCAGCGCATGTATCCAGAATTGGCCGGCAAGATTACTGGAATGTTGCTTGAAATCGACAACTCTGAGCTTCTACACATGTTGGAACACAACGAATCCCTCAAAGCAAAAGTTGAGGAAGCCGTTGCCGTCTTGCAAGCCCATCAAGCCAAGCAAGCCGCTATCAAGAAGGAGTAAATAACGGCCCTATGAGAAAACGAACATCTCCTTTTACAAGCTTACAATACAATCAAAAATTGCAAGTTTGATTGTCCCTTGTAACACTTGGAAAGGTCCTTCATTTAATTATGATGTGCATTTTCTTATAGTTATTTAATTTTAAAGTATTTCTTATTTAATGTTTTGGTTCATGGATTTCGTTCATCAATAAAAGATGCAATTATATTAAGTCTCTTTATTTTAATTACTTCCACTCTATTAACAAACTTAACTGTAAAAGATATGGATAAGGTGTTTTGAGAGTTCCAGCTGCAATTCTTAGCTGGAGCACTTTTCACAAAGATGCGTTTTAATCAAATCCACGCGTCTTGCTGTGGTTGTAATATCCCTAAGTCAATTTTTCTCCTCATAATAACTTCCAAAGTCTGCGTACATTTAGGCTTCTCGTGTCAATTTCGTTTCCAGTAACAAGTAAAGTAACGTGACGTCAATCCACTTGGTCCCATCTTCATTCTTCTAGGTGGAAGAGGTTTTCGACGTGAAATATTCTCAGGAGGAAGGTCTGAGAGATCTATACAAAGATAGCGGCCGCTGAACTAGTGAATTTTTCTGTGGTGCAGTATTCCCTGCTGCGGTCCATGTTGACACAGTGAAGCTTTTTAAGACAGATCAACCCTCGGTAGTAGACTTTCAAACTACGAGAAATTGATGGAGAAGCTCTTGACAGGAGGCTAGGAAAAATTAGAACCGGTGCCCATCGACATTGATTGAATAGACGTCAGAATGTTGAAGATTATTTTTCAGTCTGTAGAGAGGCACTTCTGTATATTATCAATCATTCTTTTGCCACTGGCGAATTTCCGGACCTGTGGAGGAGCTCGTTTATCCAGCCCCATTCTAAGATCAAGCTTGTCAACGAGCTTTCTCACCTTCGCCCCATTAGCATTCTACCAACAATGTCAAAGCTAATCCAGTATGTAATTGCCGACTTATTGGAAGATTATCTGCGGAGATATGCTTTCTTACCTCCAGCCCTGTCAGCTTTCAGACCTGGATATAGTACGTGGACGGCTTTGCTCCGGGTTGTCAATGACTTAATATCTGTAATTGATAAATCGAAAGTCCTTGGTCTTACTAGATTCCCGAGCTTTTTACTCTGTGATGCAATACTATGGGATTGATGGCAAAGGGAATTCGTGGTTCTCGCAGTTTTTGTCCGGTCGCAGCCGTAGAGTATCTCTTCGAGTACAGCTGTCTACGGAGCCGCCGGTTGCATGTGGTGTTATCCAGAGTTGTGTACTCGGACCGTTGCTTTTCATACTCTACAGCAAATTTACCCGCACTCCTGCCCGGGGGATGCTCGGTGCACTTGTATGCGGATGATACCCAAATATATATCTCATTCGATCCTCGGCGCCGATAGCGGACCTTAACAGAGGTCTTGCGGTGGTTTTCTACTACCCCCAGAAGTCCCAAGTATTTATGAGTTGGTACCGAAAGTGCCCGGCATGTTGCTCTCGTTTCCTTGGAGACTGGTCCCGTCATTGACGGTGCAGGAATTGCTAGAGTTGAATCAGCGTACAACTTGGGGGTCCTCTTTGACCAGGGACATCGGGTTCTGATGTATTTATGTTCATATTAATTAGAAATGCCCATTTCAAAATATTTAAGTTGAGTAGAGCTGAAGAGCGACTTCAGTCAAAGCTTGGTCTATTGAGGGAATACTTTTCTCAATAATTTTATCAATGCTACTGATATTACCCACCGGCAGTACACTTTCAAAAGTTCTTTAGCCTTGTGCTGAAAAACTCTCCTTGCGTATTATAGAACATAATTCGAGTTAACGCATCCGAATTTAAAAAAAATTTATTCGTCTCTTGCTATCAACTGGTCATATTTTTGGACGTAAATTATAAACTAAGATTTTGTGACTTTGGGAAATACATTTATTGATTGAAACAAGGCGGAATTTCCTGGTAAATGTTTTTAGTCCAAGTTTGGTAGTTTCCAAAATGCTTATTTGAGTTAGGACTAGAACGTCAGTCTCGATACTCTAGTCCCAGTCAAAATTCTACAAGTAATTTTCTGACTTTGTAAATTAATAAAAGCGATTGTCTTTAATAAAAATTATATTGAAAGGAACGAACAAAAGATTAAAAAAATGTAATTTAAACACTATTCACAGCCTTTTGAGCAGCGTCGCCCAAGTGGTCAGCGGTTTGAATGTTTAAGCCAGATTCTGCGATAATTTTTCTAGCTTCAGAAGCGTTAGTGCCTTCCAGCCGCACAACCAATGGTACTTCCAGCTTCATTGACTCCATAGCGCCAACAATTCCTTTAGCGATAGTGGAGCAGTTAACAATTCCACCAAACACATTAACCAAAATGCAACGAACGCTCTTGTCTTTGGTTAAAATTTGGAATGCAGCTTTGACTTGTTCCTCCTTGACACCACCACCGACGTCTAAAAAATTAGCTGGATCTCCTCCATACAATTTGATAATGTCCATAGTAGCCATAGCCAAACCAGCACCATTTACCAAACAACTACAATATTTACAAATAAAATTTACCTACCTAACAAAATAAAATTATTACCCAATATTTCCAGTCATTCCTATGTAGTTTAGGTTGTGTTTGGCAGCTTCTACTTCTCGGGGATCACTCTCACTTGCATCTTCCAAAGCAAAAACTTCTTTTTGGCGAAATTGGGCGTTATCGTCAAAATTAATTTTAGCATCTACTGCAATTACTTTATTATCATCAGTTTCAATGAACGGATTAATTTCAAGTTGAGTAGCATCAACTTTAAGGAAAAACTGCCACAATTTTTTGATTTCAGAAGCTGCTTTCGCTTCTAAATCATTTTTAAACTCCAGGAATTGAGCAACTTCACTTGCTATTTCATCAGTAACACCTAAAATTAACCAGTTATTTTGAAAAATTGAAATTTTTTATCAAAACCTTCAAAAATATCAATCGGAATATTTTTTATTAAATGAGGAGTTTTTTCTGCGACGGCCTCAATATCTACACCTCCAGCAGGTGAAGCTATGATAACCGGTCCATTCCTTTGTCTATCCATTAAAATACAAATGTAGGTTTCACGTTTGATGTTAACACTTTCTGCTATCATTACTTGTTTAACTTCAATTCCACTTTTCGGGGTTTGTTTAGTAATGAGTTTGTGTCCCAACATTTGCTTGGCGATTGACTCGATATTGTTACGTCTGCAATTATTTATTAGGAAATAAATAAACAAGTTTCAATAAACTACTTGTCAGTAACGTGAACGCCTCCTTTGAAACCATTGTCGAAATGACCTTTACCCCTGCCTCCGGCTAAAATTTGGGCTTTAATAACGTATTCTTTGACGTCTGTAAATGAAACTGTTAAGTTAAGGTAACCTCAAAATTTTGGGGACTTACTGAAATTTTTTAATTCTTCGAAATTTTGTTCGTTTACCATGCAAAAATCTTGAACTGCTACACCATGTTTTTGCAGTAAATGCTTGCTTTGGTACTCTAGTAGATTCAAGTATCTAACCGGTACCTAATTTCGGATTTTAGGTTAAATCGTTTACTAATTTCATTACTTACATTGAAACTCTTGATTTGGACTGGAATTTTACGAATAGTGGTCCAAAGAGAAGACATTGTTGGTTTAAAACTGCTGCTTCTACAAGAATATGAAAATATGGACGAGATGAAGTAAACTTTTTGGAGCAAAGTCCAAGTTCTGTTTGGCACGTTACGTTCGACCAATGATATTGAATTATTTATTATTTGATACTTGTTATTGTTCGTTATTTATATTACAAATCTTTTCTTATCAAAAACATAAATTAACATAAAGGACCTTTGGTCAAAATTTGGTTTATTTTCAAAGCAGATTTATGACTACGACTGCGCATGCGTGAAGCGGGAAACAATTCTGAAAACTTGTCAAACTTAAAAAACTTATTTGTTGTTATGTTTACCAAAATTTCTTCAACATTGTTACAAGACAGTGCCAATTGTGCTTCTTAACACATGAAGTAAGTCATACTCTAATTAATTTTAACTCAGTTAAATAATAAGGAAGTTAATCTGCGTCTTTTTAATAATTTTGCCGGCTTTTTGTTGTTGACGACAATTTTTAGGTTAGGTTTTTTTCAAATTAAAAACTCAAAAATGCCACCTTTTTCGAAGAATAGTTGGATGCTGAAGCCGAAATAGCAGCAATCCTACAACAAAGAAACTCATTTGTTGTTTTCAATTCTTTTTGCTATTATTCCATTTGCATAAAAATTATAAACAATTATTTTCACATTAATTTTGAAATGCACTAAATATATTACGAAGGCTGTTTGATGGTTAAGCTAAAATAACTGTTTTTCTTTCATGTTAACGTTAAATTCAGACATGCCATTCGAAAGATGATGAAGAAGAAAAAGAATCAAGAGATTAGGAAAGCTAACGTGATAATCAATTGATAATAATTAATTGATCAACAATTTGACACAAAAACAATAGGACAGAAAGCAACCAGTGCTACACCTTTAAACATAATGGTTCTGCTACTAAATTATAAATATAAATATACAACTTTCTTGCACTATTTACGCAGCATTTCTTTCCGAAACTTTTGATCCCTAAGTTCGGTGCTTAATTTCCACATATTATGTTTAACTTATTTATTTTCAACTTAACGATATAATACTGACATTTATTACACAATTTTACAACTCGTATTTAATAACCCATATGTAAATGACTTTCTCTTTCTTTGGACCTCTTTTTCAATAGCACAATGCAAACTAACAGCAGGGCCAGTAATGCGATGACTAAAGCGACCAAAGTGTACATGGCGTGTCGGAAACCTGCTGCAGGATCTGTCAAAATATAGGTAGCCCATTAGTTAACCAAAAAAGGGCATTTACGCTAATTGATGACTAACCAGGACTGTTTTGTAGTTCTCTCGGTATATAATTGGACAAATTATTCCTAATATTCGAAATTTTTGGTAATAATTGGTTCCAAAACATTATCCTCTCTGTCCTTGTCCTATCAACTCCATGAGAATTAACGGCGGCCAGTTGTTGAATGTAATAGTCACCTGTTGTGTATTTGCGCCACTCAGTCATTTGGTTGTTAGGAGTGGGATTTCTACAATTTATTGCTAGTACTATGGTGAATTAACAAAATCGTAATTTACACAAAATTAATTCATTATGAACCGTCTACTAGTTAATTTAATTTCGGTCTTTAGAAAACTTGAAGACGAAGCCAAAATCTCAACTAAACGGTTCGCAACTACAACTAAGAGACCAACATAAAAATTACCCGAAATTGATGAAATTTGTCCATAATTGCTTAACAGAGCGACTTAAATTGAGTTCGTTTTGGTTAAACCGTCTTCTTCCGACTTGTTTGAGGAGAATGGGTCCGAAAATTAATAGTAAATCACTTGTAATGATTGAATCTAATAAAAACGAATAATTTACTAAAATATTGAGAATTATACCAATTTTACCTGTAGTATTGGGTACAAAACCCACGTCGTCTAGGAAATAAACAAAAATCGGTTGCACGTAAGACGCTACGAATTGTGATAACTGCAAGTAATGAGGTGCTTCAACTTTTGATTCAAATTCCAAATTTTTTAGTTGGTCGAAAACATTTCTAACATCTCCTTGACTGGATGAAAAATATTTCCAATTGATCAAATCTCCAATTTGGTCTTTACCACTAAATCTATATAGGCGAATTATTTCAGGAATTTTTGCCTTCTCCGTGTATTGCTGCAATTGGGGGTAACCTTGACTAGCTAATTCCAACCATTGCACTACAGTTTAAACATTCACATTTAAAATTAAAATAAATTCACTGGATTACACTTACTAAACTGCTCATCAGCAATTGGTTTTGAAATTCCCGTCATCACCGGCACTTGCAAGTACGTTCCTTCCTTGAGGGCCCTACTGGGGTCCAAGGGAAAATATCGGTTGTTTTCGGGCAAAAATGCGTCTATCACCGGGTAAAATTTCTCATTCCAAGTAAAGGACTGTAAGTTTAGATTAAATTCCAGTTCTAAAGTTACATTAGGGTTTATTCGACAAGGGACTAAGCCCTAACAATTAACACCTCGATCACTTGAAATTCTCTAACAACTTGGATATTTTCAAACTAATTTAAGTTATAATATTTGATGTGTTACAGTGGATTAAGTTTAATAGAAAAAGTTGTTTGTTCGTATTTCTAAAATTTTTGTGGGGATTTTTTAAAATAAGTTACAAAGTATCGAACTAGAATTTTTAATTTTGCTGCCAAATTGAGTTTCACTAATGATTGACTACGACTATACCTCTGAATATTCCGCCAAAGCCTGAAGGATATCCTCAACTTTTTTAGTGCGAAGACACTGAATGGGATTAGTGGTGTAACCATCACAGCCCAACATTCGTAAAATTTGCTTGGAAGCTACTATAGGATTATTGTTGAGTAGCCAAGGAGTGACCGCGCTTCCTTGGGTGATTATAGCACGGTGAAACAAACCTGTAACATCATTATAAGTTATTGTTAGATGATTGGGATATGGAAAATAGATACCAGCTGTTCGCGGAGAAACCATATGGAAAGTCACACTGACAGCTCCTGAGGAATGGCCGTACAGTGTGATTTTTTCTGGATCACCACCAAATTGTTTAATATTTTGTCGAATCCACAATAACCCAAAGTATTGGTCCAATATTCCTAAATTACCCCTCGCTTCGGAAGAACCTAAACAAAAAAAGCCGAAAACGTTCAAACGGTAATTCATGGTAACAACCACCAAGCCTTCAGCAGCCAAATCTTGGCCCGAAATCGGAAATTTACTACTCCTATAAAAATCTTCGCCTTCAAAAAATATCACGACTGGCAAAGGCGCGTAGAGGCCTCCATTCTAAAATCAATAAGCAAAAACCGTTATTATGTAAAAATCGTCATATAATTATTTTCTACTTCTTTTTGCGAATTTATTGCAACTCTAGTTGGCTAATATCGTTTGACAAAAATAAACGTAGAGATGGCTAAAATTTTTTGTTTTGTTTTTAACTATTAACAATCTCTACCTCGGGGGCCCAAATGTTGAGGTGTAGACAGTCTTCACTATCGTTACTTTCTGGTTTTAATTGGGGACATCGAGGGCCATAGTCTCTGGTTTGTCTAGTTTGGTTCCACCCCTGGTGTTTTTGGGGCGGCATAAATCTCAAACTTCCAACTGGAGGCGCAGCGAAAGGTATTCCAAGGAATACGTTGACAGTTTTGCCAGAATCGGTGTAAGTTTTCGACTAAATCAAGATTTAAGTACTTAAATAATATATGTACAACTCACCCCTTCGATCGTGCCTTGCATAATCCTAATAATTGGTCTTCGATCACGCCAATTTTGACTGTTTACTAAATCGACGATGAGAGTGTAGATTAAACATTTTAAGTACATAATCACGTGTATTTGGTTGTTGCCGTTTTGGAAGTAAATAAATAAATAAAATTATTCCGTTACATTGTGTTGCCCGTCGTCAATGCTGAATCGCTTCAGTAATGAAATAGTACATTGCGATCATAACAAATTTTATGTGTGTCCATGTAGCGCTTCCGGTTTGGCCCTTTTGTTTGATTTCCGGTAACGTTGATCAAGTCTAGATCTGCTATTGCTCATATTGCGCGCTTTTCTGAGTAGGAAGGAACCGGCACGCGCTCCAAACAAAAATATTAACGCATCATCATCCGATCATTTTGAATCTTACAACATGAACTTGTAATATACCTAGTCAAAGATTTATTAAAAATCCAACATATTTGACTTCCTTCTTCAAAATATCAAGTATCAAATTTTTGTTTGAGAATTTACCCTAATTATCAAATACCTTTCGAACATAGTCAAATCATATTAACATCCCTAGTGAGGACTTTAGTAATGGGAAACAAAGGACAGGGACTTGGAATAAAAAATTAGAAACTCAAAAAAAAATTTTAAAACACAAAAATGTATTGCCCGAAGTGCCTATTCACTACCATCAAGGATCACATCGTCCTTTCATGAGTTATTATAACTATATACGTTAATAATTGTATTAACACGGGAACAATAACTTTGCAACCTTGTTCTGGTTTCGTGATTCCTATAATCTCACTAAAATTCTAATTTGTAGCAAAACTTTCTGGTCCCTCGTTTTTAAATCATCTCACTGAGTGACTCATAGAGACGATTTAAAACTAAATTTCGCAGCAATTATTCATGTATTATTTCAATCGGTTTTGCCAAATTCGCGCTGTGAATAATACGAATAAAAAAATTGTATCCTGGCAATTCTCCAATAGGTTCTAGGAACTTTTTTCCGTTTAAAACAAAGTCTCGGTCTTTTATCACCGTAACAGATCAAGCCGTAAAATTGATCAAAAACTGCTTTCATCTATAAGTATTAAAGAACTCATACGAGCTGGGGTCACTTACGGGACCGTGACGTTAGACTGCACAATTGTGACCATAAATGTTAATTTATCACGTTTTGCAGTAATTGTCGATTATTATGAATCGTAACTTAATTGTTTCGTTAAATTGGAGCAAATATTGTTATTATTAAAGCGATATTATTGTCGTGAATTGTTGGCAAATAAGAAAAAATACCATGTGTTGTTTGTAACAATTGCGATTAAGCATAGAATGTGAGTCAAGCGCAATACTTCCAAATAAGGTGATGAAGCTTACTTTTCAGGTCGTGTTACTCATATTATAGACAAATACAGTTTAATTACTACAACAAACTATTTTTTTTAAGGCTGTAATAATCAAAATCGGGGAAAATTATTTTTGAAATTTTAGATTTTAGGAAAAATTTGTTTAACATAGAATAGAAAAAGGGCAAAATTTCAGGATTGTTCTGGAAATTGGGACCAAAATTTATGTTTAAAAATAGTGGTGGATGGGCATTTTAAGACTCGGACACCTATTGATAGAATATCTAAAGTAAGAATAGACGAGCAGTCGAATAAATTTAACAAATCTTGACATGTGACACAAAATATGGTGCTGAATACTGAAAAAAGTGGGGTTAAGTTTGAAGACAATCTATAAACAACCAAACTCATGGACGGAGTTCTATTCTTAGTTTCATACATATCTTTGGTTCGAGTCGTGTTCAGTCTTTCCACTACATCGAAAGTGTTATAAAAGTGCAATGATTTTACGGAATGTTCTGTAAATTTATCGAAGCTGCTAATAAAGTGAGTGCCTTTTTTGAATTTTCGAAATTTCGAATTTTCACCTTTTCAAAATTCGACTTGCTGCTTTTGTTTTTACAGGTATTTCGATCGCGAGTCGATTAAATTTAGACGCGTTCCTACATCCATTTTCTACACCAAAATCCAGAAAAACAAGTAAACATCCAAATACTTTTTTATTTTTATTAACATTCACTAAAACACATCGTTAACATTTCGTAAAAATTTCCTTTAAACCCGGCATTGTAATTGTTATACCTGCAGGATTATTTTCTCTGATGCTAAGATTTAATACTTTTTAAATCGCCTTTTGATTTTGCAATTAACTTTATCAGTTTGCCGCAGCCACATCCGCAAAATCCAAAACTAGTTCCTTACGCTTGAATCATTTTTTATAATTAAATTTTATTATTTTTTACCATTCAATGGTATAGTGAGATTACTATTAGGAAAAGTCGGCAACCAAGTATACACCTGAATCTCGAACACAATTGACCGAATTTATGGGAGCGCCCTTGATGATTTGTTTATTTATATAATGAAAAATAATTGGATGGCATTCAACCACAAGACAAGTTCGTTATTAATAGAGTGTATACTAACGAAGTGTTGATAATGTCAGGTAATAACAAGTTTCATCTGAAATTGTTTTTGGGATGACAGACGACACTTGAAACTTTTACTTCCGGTGCGGAGTGCGGATGATCTTTTTTAAAAATAAATTGGGTGACTTGGCAAAAGAGATCAATCTTGCGATCTGTTTTTAATGAGCAATCACTGCAATTTGATTTATCATTTTTAAGTACTAGTAAGTTTAGATAAAAAAAATCTCCAAATCTCCTGCAAAACTCAATGTAAATAGGAATATCAGTTATAGAATTAGTAACGAGTTTAAAAATTAAAAAAAAAAATGATGGAAAAAATGCATTACCCGCACTTGGGCGTATTTAGGATGATGGTAGCTAGTTCTTGGATTAGGAGCAGGAGCAGGAGCGTTCTTGTATTGCTTGTTGTATATCACTGCAGTGTTGCAGGGGTCATAGGTGATTCGATTGGAATTGGTCAGCAGCAGAGGTCTCTGAAAAGATGAGCGAGTTTCCCTACCCAGGCACCGGTTTCGAACCGGTCGAGGCTTGTATGCAGCGCGATGTGGATTATTGTGAGTTTAATGACGAGGACGAGATGGTGACGACCGAGCGCGAGTTGGCGGAGGACGCCCAGTGGAAAAAAATTCAACAAAACACCTTCACGAGATGGGCCAACGAGCATCTGAAGCTAGTGGAAAAACATATAGGGAATCTGGAAACGGATCTCAGCGATGGCTTAAGACTCATCACCCTGATCGAGGTTTTGGCCGGGAAGCGACTACCCAAACACAACAAGAAACCCTCTTTCCGCTCCCAAAAACTAGAAAACGTTTCTGTGGCCCTCAAGTTCCTCCAGGATGACGAAGGTATCAGGATTGTGAATATTGGTGAGTCCTCAAACTAGGATAGTTAATTTCGAAAAACGACACCACAATCTTTTCCCGGAAACCGGGAAATTTTCTCAACTTTCTCTTCGAACTGTCAGCGATTTTAAAAGAAATTTGCAAAGTTTACAAGCAAACATACAAAATCACTTCCAGGTTATCTTATCAACCAACAATTCAAACAACGGACAACCTCGCAACAGCGAAATAGGTAGAAACTAGTTAAAAATAAAATCGTGTCATCGGAGTTGTAAACAATAATGTTAATTAACTAATTCAATTTCGCCAACTCCTGGCCTGTCCTAGTCACAATTCCCATTAGAATTTATTAATCACTCAATAGAACAATTTATACAATGCTGATGATACTATATTATGGAATTCTGCAACGGTGACCGTTTCAATTACCTGTGTCACACTTAAAAATAACACGAATCGGTTATTGAAAATAACGATTTTTCGAGCATTCGTTTGATTAAACAATATAAACGGAAGTTCAAGGTTAGAAATAACGACAATTTCTTAAACTCGTTTTTGGCAAAATTGTTTACACTAATCAATCCACTTTATACCTTGCACCGTTAATTTTTCGTTTCAATTAGTTTATTAATAACCATTTTTAGTCAATCTGGAAGAATTACGTCTCAAATCAAACTAATCAAAGGTTAATTGGATATTATCGAAAAAGTGACTGGGGTTAATAAACGCATGTACCGAAATGATTGTTGTATCAGTTGGAGCTGCGTTAAAAAAATTATTTGAACCAATTATCACTTTCAGTGAACAATCAATTAATTTTGTACGTTTAATTTTGAAAAAGGTAAAAAAATACTTGCGAAAATCTGGAGTTGGGCATTTTCTGAATCATCGCTTATCCACATTCCGTTTTAATTATGCAATTTTCTAGTCTTTGACGCATAATATTCTGCATGTATTCAAGCGCCCTTTCGCACTAGTGGTGGAGTAAAAATAATGTTACTTAATCTTATCATTTTTGACCTAGGTGAACTTGGGAAGTGGCATTGCTCTCTAAAAAATGTCTTCATCTAACTAACATCAGAGCCGTCGTCTAGTGTTAGTCTGCATTTGGAGGCGATGTTTATGTTTTTGTTACATGTTTGAAACCTAACCACCTGTTTGTTATACAGATTAGAAATTGGCGCGACCTCTTAAAACGATTACCTGTTGGCTTTCGCGTTTTTAACATGGTACAACGAATCGTCCATTTCTATCCAGACGCGTTTACGTCGAGCAAATAGTTGGTCAAAAATCGAGACCTTCACGCTCTCAACTTCGTTAACCACAGAACGTCGCGCGTTTGAACCAACGGCGCCATTCTAATTTATCCAAATTAAAAGCGTCCCTTGAGAAATCGCAACTGCAACAGAACCACTAATTGCAGCTGCAAAATGTCAAAGCAATCTTGTTAATACGCGATATAGCCTCCTTTTAATTGAGATTTTCATTCATTTTGAATTACGTAACGGTAACGGAAGTCATTCCTCGGTTATCGGTTTTCCTTCTGCGATTCGAGATAACCGACCGCTATAGGTGGGAAAGTGAGAATTTTACGCATGCATGATACTGCATCATGGATTGTTTTTAGAAATGACCCTATTTCGACTAAGCTAGATGTACCGGTGTGTACGACGACACCTTTGTTTTAACACCGTGCACTGTATATGGCGTATTTTTGCAGCTGACGCCATCGGCCTTGTAATACTTTAGTCCCATCTCATTTGCAATTCTGCTGGTGGTTTTGGCAAATTACTCTTGTTTTTGTTGCAGACAATTAGTAGAGGGAGCTGCTGGATGTTATCCGGCCCCCGACCCCGGCTAGGTGTGTTGTGTTCGGAGAAAATGCAATTATTTGCCGAATCCGTTGGTTCTATGACACACTCATTACTGATAATGTCAGGTTGACATTGGAATAAGGTTGCATAACGTTTCTTTGAATCCCCTTCGGTCACTCGAACGAGTCGTCTGAACGAGTAGACGCCCTCTCATATATGGAATTGATCGCGATCTCTTTTCAACGCGAACGCGATTGTTCTCCTTGGCCGTCTGCATAGACCCAGTTACAATGTTCTCCATTTCTTTATACCTTAAATAGATCTAACAACTTCGAACGATTAATAAATTAAACAGCAGCGATTTTCAAAGACTTCAGATTATATTTCAACCTCCTTTTATTTATTTTTAATCAATTTCTGGCACAACTTTCAATTTTTCCCATTACCAGAACACTCCAACCGAAGTATCTCGATACCATTGTCTCCTTGCTCCTCTTAGAGAGAGGTGAAATTATTAAATATGTAAATATCGACGTTATTATCGTTATATTGGGTCAGCTACATTTTTTTTTTAAATACAACTTTAATGCATGTAGTTTACTAGGATTGGCCGCTAGCCAATTTATTTGTAATTCGTGTTCAAACTTTCAACTCTTTTTTTGCAACATAACTTGTAATACTGTAGGATATCTGCAAAGGTACCCTCAGTAAATGTAATGCTGAGTGATTTTAAGTCAACAATGTGGCAGATTTTCATTAAAATTTTTGGCAAGTTATTCCAAATCGTGTTCTGATACCGCGGTATCCAAATTAACAAAATCAAAAGGTAAGCAAAAAGTCAAATTAAAATGCGCACTAGTGCAGTTGGGACGTGTCGGGTTAATAAGACCGCTAGTATGTTTCGATAGTCTGCGGTCACGTCACGAGTATCAGTCAATGTCCTTGTGTATTTTACGCCACTAGCAGAAATTCTTCGCGCTCAAAAACGACTCAAATTGATTTCCACTCTACACCTGTCAATCGGAACGACTATTATGTAACTAAAGTTCCTTAGCCTTTTCTGAACTATTGTTCATATTTGCTTGGTTCATTAAGTTTGTGGAGCAAACTCCCGCAATGACCGTTTGTATTGTTTCAGATTCAAGTCATATTGTAGATTGTAAATTAAAGCTGATATTGGGGCTGATATGGACGTTAATTTTGCACTATTCGATATCGCTGCCCATGTGGGAGGGCGAAGACGATATGAACAATGGAGGGACAGAACCCACTCCAAAACAAAGGTAAACTATTTGAAATGATTCCGATCAACTCATGGCGATTTTTTAGGCTAATGAATTGGATACAAACAAAATTGCCGGATTTACCAATAAGGAATTTTACGACGGATTGGAACGATGGCAAAGCTGTTGGGGCTTTGGTTGATGCTGTCGCGCCAGGGCTTTGCCCCGATTGGCCGGTATTTAGTAAAACAATCGGTAGAATTTTGATTAAGTTTGATTTGACAGGACTGGGACCCTAAGGACTCTGTCCAAAATGCTTCCGAAGCTATGGGGTTAGCTGACGATTGGTTGAACATTCCCCAGTTGATCAAACCAGAGGAGATAGTCAACCCTAACGTCGACGAGCAGTCCATGATGACTTACTTGTCGCAATATCCAAGTGCTAAACTCAAACAAGGTGCGCCTTTGAGGCCAAGAACCAGTCCAAACAAGTGAGTAAACTATGAAATCTAAACTAAGGGGAAAATAAGTGAAGGTGATAATTAATTATTTTCTTTGTTTCGAATTCAGACTTCCCCCACCTAGGTAAGTCCAAAAATTGAGGAAAAGCGCTAACGCATTAATTGGGTTTCTTCCGAATAGTCACTAACTCGATTAACGAGTGTTTTATGTTTTCCTCGCTGTTTTAGGTCCATGATTTTTTGTTTTTTAAGTGTATTGCAATCGGATTTCTTTACAGAGTGAGAGTTTATGGTCCTGGAATCGAACCTACTGGCCCCGTTGTTGGAGCTCCAGCTAATTTCACCGTTGAAACTTTCTCAGCTGGAAAAGGTCAAGTCGACGTCATTGTGGAAAATCCAAAAGGACAGAAGGAACCGGTCGAAGTCAGATTCAACAATGATAGAAACTTAACTTATTCGATTGCCTATACACCGCAATCAGAAGGAAACCACAAAATTACAGTGAGATTTGCGGGACGTGAAGTGCCCAAGAGTCCCTATGTAGTTAAAGTTGAGGGCCATGCAGGTGATCCTTCTAAAGTTACAGCATCAGGACCGGGACTTCAGCCTGACGGAGTTTGCATTAACAGACCAACGTTTTTCGATATTTCAACAAAAAGTCGGTAATTAATATTAATTTGCTAGCTTTTAACAATCGATTTTTAGATGCCGGTAAAGGAGTTCCTGAAGTTATCATCTTAGATCCATCTGGAAATAAAAACTCAATTCCTGTTAAAGTTCGCCAAACAACTCCCGATATTTGGCGTTGCGAATACTTGTCTCCAACTGTTGGTTTACATTCCGTTAATATTTTCTTCGCCGGACAACCCATTCCAAACAGTCCGTACGGAGTTAGGGTATCACCCGTTTCAGACTCTAAAAAAGTTCGAGCTAGCGGGCGCGGCCTTCAGCCGGCCGGTGTCAGGGTGAGAGATGATGCCGATTTTAGAATATACACAGAAGGTGCTGGTGAAGGACATCCAGACGTGCAAATTATCGGACCCGGAGGCGTTAAAGAACAGTGCAAGATCACTAAAATTGATGGAACAACTTACTATGCCGTCTACCATCCGATGAAAGAAGGCAGATACATTATCATGATCACTTTTGCGGGACAAGAAATTTATAAATCGCCTTTCGAAGTTACTGTAGGACCTTACAAAGAAACATTAATTAGAGCTTACGGACCTGGATTAGCTGGTGGCGTTGTTGGATACCCTGCCCTATTTACTGTGGAAACTAACGGTGAAACTGGGGCATTAGGTTTCAGTATTCAAGGTCCCTCTCAGGCTAAAATAGAGTGCCATGATAACGGTGATGGTTCTGCCGACGTCCGTTATTACCCAACAGCTCCTGGTGAATACGCTGTTCATATTTTGTGCGACAACGAAGACATTCCTCGTAGCCCTTACATTGCTCAAATTCTACCAAATACCGATTATTATCCAGAAAAAGTTGATGTTTACGGACCTGGAATCGAGCCAGCTGGCGTTCAGAAAAACGTTCCAACCAAATTCATGGTAGACACCAGGAAAGCCGGTTCAGCACCCTTAGATGTTAAAGTTTCCGACGCCAATCGCAATAATGTTGATGTCAAATTAACGGAAAAACCAGACGGCACCATTGAAGCCTCTTACATGCCTCATAGCGGTAATCGCCATACCGTTCAAGTTAATTATGGCGGTGTTGCGACGAGAAATTCACCTTTCAGAGTTTATGTTGGTGAACCAATAGACGCTTCTAAAGTGCAATGTTTCGGACCAGGCGTCCAGGATGGGGTCAAAGCCAACACCCCGACTCATTTCAACATCGATTCAAGGTAACTTAACAGCAATGATGGCCAGATACTATCAGAAAATTCGGTCCGGTCTTTTCAACTGTCAAGTTCCTAGATATCTGCGAGATAACTTTTAGTTAATTCTAAAAATTTCCTCAATATTACTAATTGATAGAAGTTACGGAGAATGGTAGAAAGTTGTAGTATCAAGAGTTGAAGATTTAGTTAATTTTAACATAATTTTCTACAAGTGATCAGGGGCGTACCCACGGGGGAATGAAGGGGATAAATACCCCCCATAGCTTCGAGCTCAATACGAAAAAATAATGTCGCCGGCGGTTGCCGCCGGATTTTTTCGCCGTTTTTTTTTCTTTTTATAACTATGTACTATTCTAGTATCTACTGCAACATCATAGGTTCGTGTAAACTTTCTCTCAGAATAGATTGAATGGTTCAAGCTCTTCTGTCAATTCATAAAGATGTACTGTTACTATATGTACCATTATCCACTCTTAAAATTTTTAAGAGCTGACCAAGGTTTCAAGACGGCTCGATATATATTGATATTTGATTTAATTTCTTATTCGAATATTCCGTCTTTGCGCTATTGAGACTAACCCAGGTAAGGGTGGTATAATCTACTTGTGCCATTTTCTTCTTGACAAAGTTATTTATAAAAACAAAATGAAGGAAATGTTACAAAATGTATGACAGGATAATTCTTTTTTCTTGTTATTAATATTGTCACTGTTATGCTGAATAAATTACCCTGCGGCGCTTTTTTAAGTTAATTTCGGTCATTCAGTTCAGATTCCTTAAAATATTGTACTGAACCTTTTCGATCCTTCTCCTGCCCATTCTGGGTACGCCACTGCAAGTGATATTTAATAAAAATTGAAAAGCACTGCCTGACCAACAAAATTTTTTACCAGCGTTGAGGACGAGAATTTTACCAAATTAATTTTTTTAATAGAACGGAATTGGTTGTGTAAATTATTTTTTAAAACAGCGCGAAAAGCATCAAACATCTAATTATAACAAATTTTGCTACCAACAACAATATAATAGCCTTCAACTTATTCACAGAGAAGCTGGCGAAGCCGATTTGGACGTCCACTTAGTTAACGAGGATACTCATCAAGAAGTTCCAGTTAAATTAACAGATAACGGCGACAGAACTTTTACAGTGGATTATGAAACGCCTCAATCTGGAAATCACACAGTCACTCTCCATTACGGCGGGTTGAAAGTGCCAAGTACTCCCATCAAATTCCAAGTTCATCCAAATGTTGACGTGTCAAAAATAAAAGTGGATGGACTTGAACCAAGTAAGTATAATAATCTTGTATAAATTTAAACAATACCTAATTGGTAAATTAGCCGCTCCTGTGAATAGTTTACAACAATTCAGGGTGATAACGCAAGACGCAGGTAAAGCAGAATTCGCTATTTCCATTACAAGTCCTTCAGGAAGCAAAGTAAAAGCTCACGTAATTCCCACTCATGAAGGTTATTTAGTAAATTTTACTCCGACACAATTGGGAGAGTATTTACTAGGGATCTCTTTTGGTGGTGAACCAATTTCTCATCGGCCCTTCCGATTAACTTGTTTAACTGGAAGTGATCCATTGAAAGTAAAAGCTTCTGGTCCGGGTTTGCATAGAGGAATTGTTAATAGACCTGCAGAATTCATGATTGATACTAGAGGAGCCGGACAAGGTGGTTTAGGGGTCACAGTAGAAGGACCATGCGAAGCTGCTATTAATTGCCGAGATAACGGTGATGGTACTTGTTCCGTTGCTTATTTACCGACTGAGATCGGAGATTACGGAATCAACATTACATTTAATGATCAACATATACCCGGCAGTCCCTTTCAAGCTATCATAGTTCCAGAAGTTGACATGAACAAAATTAAGGTTTCTGGAAGCGGGATTCAACTGCACGGTAAACTAGTGTGGATTGACGTGGAGATGCCGAAAACTACCAATAATAACCATGTTTTTGATTTATTGCTTTAACGTATTAATCGCATTTTATTGTTGTTTAATTTGATCGCATGTACTGTTCAAAAATTTTTAATCTTTTGTTAAAATCGTTTTTTCTTTCAGGCGTTTTTGTTGATTCCCCAACTGATTTCCTTGTGGATACCAGAGGTATTCCTAAGGCAGGGGATGACGGCAAAGTTACTTGTACAATAACAAACCCCTCAGGGGCCCAAACAGAAAATCTTGTAACACCTCTCCTTGACGGAACTTACAAAGTCAGTTATACACCTTTTGAGGAAGGACGACACACCATCGACATTTTCTATGATAATGTTCCAGTCCCCGGCTCACCTTTTATTGTTAATGTTAGACGAGGTTGTGACGCCAAAAAATGCATAGCGTACGGCCCAGGGTTAGAACAAGGGTTCTTGAACAAATCCAACGTGTTTACTGTAGAAACAAAAGGTAAAATTGACTATATCAGAATTAAAAATCGAGATATTGGTAAATTCGCTTTCATATTCATTCTAAACTAAATATACTTGTAAATCTTGCACTTTCTTGAATATTACGAATCTTTACTTCATTTTTATTACTTTTATGCTCTACTTTCATGCATCAATTTTTATTTGTTTATTTATTTATTTATTTATTTAAATTTCCCGTTGTTTCACAACTTGTTCAGTTCTAACGATATTTACAGGAGCTGGAACAGGGGGATTGTCCCTAGCTATTGAGGGTCCATCCGAAGCCAAGATGACTTGTAAAGATAACCGTGACGGCTCTTGTTCCGTAGAATATATTCCTACAGAACCTGGTGAATACGATGTCGCAATTAAATTTGCAGACCAACATATATCGGGATCTCCATTCAAGGTTTGTTCCTTTAAAAATTCATATGCAATAAATTAATAGTTGTAATCAGGTTCAAGTGGGTCCTGATGTTGACGAAAAACTAGTAAAAGCTTTTGGGGCTGGTTTAGAAGCATCTAAATGCAGATCTGGAATTCCGACGAAATTTACTATCGACGCGTCAAAGGCAGGACCAGCACCTGTGGCGGTTAATATAACTTCCGATCAAAAACCTTTGCCGAGACGACCTGAAGTCACTGATAACGGTGACGGTACTTTTGATGTTTCCTATGTTCCTCCCAATGAGGGCGCAAATCTCAAAGCTCAAATTACTTACAACGGAAAAGATATTCCTAATAGTCCATTCCCTATTAAAGTGAAACCTGTAGTGGAGCCCGAAAAAGTCAAGTTAAGTGGACCCAGTATCGACGAGAATGGGGTACCCGCTTCTATACCAACCACAATTAAAATTGATACCCAAGAAGCCGGTTATGGCGATCTGGATGTTCAAATTTTGGTAATTGCAAAATTAAAATAGGGCACAAATTAATTTCGAGTTTTAGGGCCCGGACGGAAATCTTCGTCCTGTTAAAGTGACTGATAATGGCGACGGAAAGTACAGTGCCACATACGTGCCTGATGATTGTGGTAGATATAAAATAGACGTTAAATATGGCGGAAAAGAAATTTCCAAAGCACCCATCCCTGTCCAGGTGTACGCTATAGGAAACGTAAGTTCTCCAAATGGAAATGCGGAATGGTAAACTCGAATTTTCGTTAACCGTTTTATAAAGTATAACCCGATTTTATTGTGTAAGAGTCCGGAAACTAATAAAATTTTACATGACGCTATAAACTTCTATTCGTATTTGCGAATTTGATCAAGTTTAATTTTTGTTCCTTTTTTCTGATAGGCTGATAAATGTAAAATTACTGAAGGCTTAGAGAGGACTTTGTGTAGCGGAGAATCGTACTGCGTAACTGTCAACACTGAGAATGCCGGTAATGGAGCGGTAACCTGCCGGATTCGATCAACAAGTGGAAGGTGATTACTGATAAATTTGAGGCAAATCTATTTTCTTTTGAATTTCAGTGATTTGGATATTAATATTGTGGATAATGGTGACGGCACTGTCAGCATCTACTACACCGTGAAGGATGCCGGAGATTACACAATTAATATTAAATTTGGAGGCCAACCCGTTCCTGGCGGATTTTACACGTTTACAGTAAGTTTTTTGATTTTTAATTTAAACTGACGTTAAGTTGGCAAAATCTTACTCACAATTTTAATATTTAATTTTAACCCGAAGAAACTTAAAGTTTACATAGAAACGTTGTTTGAACTATTTTAGTGTCTATCTGTGTTTTTGCGGCTGAAACTTAATTGTGTCAGAAGTGGGATTGGAAAGTACGTGCATTAAATCGAAATCGTCTTTAAAATGTGTCAATATTTATTTTTAGCGGTCACATGAAAAATGAAAGGAGGAAACTATCAAAATTTTATACGACCATATGTTTTAGGATTATGTTTAACTAAATCAACGTATGTCTGAAGATATTTAATGATTTTCTGATTTCATGCCAATATGTTTGCCAGAATATCTGTTTGATGATTCTAAACGCCTAATTCAACGTTCAAGAACCCGTAATTAGTAACTTAAACGTCGTGTCGGTTTAAATATTTCATATTTCTCATATTTCAAGAAAATTACTTAATCGTTCGCTAACCATTCAATGGCGGTTTATTTTTACGTATTTACAATTATAAAACTGGCTGCATGTTCATGAAAACATTTAATTCTCCTAGTAAATGTCGCTATAAAATTGATCGCACACCGCAACAGTCAAGGTTTTAGTATTTCAACTATTTCAACCACAACATGGAGATATACGAATTTTCAATCGAGATTTAATCAATTTAGGAACAGCAGGAAACCGTTTTGTTGCACTATCTATGTAAGTGTAAGTATGCGTAGGTGCGACCAAAATAGTGAATTAAGGAACCAATTAAATCTGAGTGCGTCTCAGTGGTGTGATCTAAGATGAAACTTATAATAAGCTCGAGCAAAAATAGCTTCTAGAAGCGTCTTCCTAGCCATTGTTCAATTTCATATCTGATAAATAAACAGAATTTGGTGAAATTATTTTTGGAAATGCGACGCGATTGTATACTTTACTCCGCGACCTTATTCAAGTTTATATATTAAATATAAATTTCTTGTAAATACAAAATGAATCTGCAGATGGATATTTTTTCTGAACTGAATTAAAAACAAGTCAATATATTTAAATTGGGGCGTGGTTAAGGAAATTTTGTTGATCCAGTTGTTGGTGCAGAAGAGAAAAGAATTCAGTTGTTTTTAACATCAGCCTCTTTCGTCGCTTACTTATCAAACACAAAAGATTCTTTTTAGTGCCGTGAACTTCTATTATAATGTCAGCTATTATTTTAAATATCTCGAATTTTTGGCTGGTTACTTTACTGCAGGCTAGACAATCTCGTCGTCATAATTTTCTCCCACCACGTTGAGCGTCGGAAGCATCGCTCCACCCCCTACAACTCTTCCAGGAATTAGCTTTCATTATATTCCATTAAAATGGAAATTAAAGCTAAAATTAGACGAGTCGTGGTCGTATTCTTCAAATTGTCGATGGCTTCAGTATTTCGTCGTAATCTTGTAGTGCAATTACTCGAGTTTAGTTGTCTCAAATTACCGAGTTTGATTAAATTGTAGAGGCGGAGACAATCGAAAATAGCCGAACGTGTCTAGCTGTATTCTTTCAGGCACCCACCAGTTTTTGAATTTCTATATCAATGTAATTTAATTGTCTTCAGTCTTGTGAGCACATTTGTATCGTGGTTGCTGAAGAAGGTATGACACTGCTTCTCACTATTAACTCCAATGAACTTACATTGAACTAAAAAAGTTTCTGTGCGATTAGGCCCAAGTGATTTACAATTTTGTGAGCAACGTTAATTTAATAATTGCTTACAATTATTAAGATTTTGCTTCAATTTTCTGGTTTATTGTCGAGAATCCCGACAGTTTTCCAAGAATTCCTTGTTGTAATTATATCATCTAGGAAGATTTATTTTCAGTTCCCAGCCAAACAATTGTTCCCGCTTCTACCTTAAATTATTAACGCGGTTCACTTTTCAGTTTCATCAACCTGTTAAAGGCGGATTTTCCGGTTCTAGTGCTATCAAATTCATATTTCTTATTTGTGGAATTGCTCGTTTTATATATAGATCGCTATTTATATCAAAAATTTTAGGCGAAAATGTTGTCCAATTTATCAAAATTATTTTCTCATTTATCGAGCTCGTTTGGGGCCTGTGAGATTTTTTTCGTGTCTTGATTGATATCACAACCTGTCCACAAACAATTTTGAAGATTTTTTCAATAATCGGAAAATTTGAAACGGAAGTTGCATTTATCAGTTCAATCCTCTTATTGGAATTTCAAAAACATCCACTCAAGTGAGACAAATGCAAGTTCATTAATTATCACAGTGTGAATTTTTTTCGCGTCGAAATTTGTAAATCGTTGTTTACAATATTTGCACTTCGCTCTGTAGTAAAACACCGACGTCTTTCTTTTGTTGCCAGATTCCATTAATCTTTATCGCAACTTGTATTTTTAGTTTCTAATTATAATTATTCTGGCGTTAAAGTTACCGGCCCAAGTACTGCAAAAATTAACAGTTTAATTACATTTTTAGTTCATCACGGCACATTAATCCGAAATTGTATCTTTTTTTTTTCAGTGTGTAAATGCGGCCAAAGCAGCATGGCTTTAAAATAGTTTGCTGCGATGCTTTGAGAAATTGTCGACAGGTGGAACTTAAATAAATAGCACTTGAATCTCCAAGATCCCCACATCAAACGCTATTAACACCATCGCCTTTGCACACCTTTTCGTATAAATATTTAGAGTTTATGGCTTGCTCGATTAACCCTGATGAGCGCGGAGATGCTTATTTTTGGGAGAGGCCACTCTCCCAAATCATTTTGCCCAAAAACACCAAAAAAGCAAGAAACTAAACGCGACAAGTTCGACAGTACTGTTTACATTTTATGATTTAATGTCAATCGCAGACAACTTTTTATCTAAATTATGGGAAATATTTTTAATTTAAATATGATGGATATGAAATTGTGACTGCCAAGAAATAACTGAAAGTTCACATTGAATGTGGCGGCTCAATTTTCAGTTTGATGGACTGGATCGTTGAGAAAGAAAAATTACCCATGCAAAGTTGTAATAATGCGTGAAATTTGGTTTGACTCGTAGCGGTTTTGAATGGATAGAGAATTTAAAAATATTCCAAACTTATTTAGAAAGCAATATTTTACGGGTTTAGTTGTGTAAACATCCAATTTTCTCCAAGACAACAGCCGGAATCAGTTGGCACAATCTGCAGTTGTCATTGTTTTAATAGTTTCTTTACGTCCCCCACCCGCAGATACGAACGTGTGCCCTAATTCTAGAAGGATTGTAAAGTTATAAGAAAATCTTTAGAAAACAAAGATTTTTTATCATAACAAATGAGGCTCGAAACGAGAATTGTTTTGAAATTATTTCATTTTAGTAAAAAAAATTGATGACAAAAATAACCAAAGAGGTTTATGAGAAACACAATAATTGAAAGAAACTACTGACTGACAACTCAATCACGTTAGTTTTATGTACATTGGCACGGTTTTCCTGTTGTTTCCAGATATTTAATTTCCAATTTGTAGATTTCAACAATTTCAAAAATGTTCAACAAATGAAACAAATTTTTACGAAACACCATTACATAAGCTCTTGTTTTGCAAATTTTCAAATTTGTAAATAAAATAAAACCAATTTAGAGATTCCGTTTGATTAAGTCAGTTAGTTAATTTTTTCCAATTATTTGCAGGCCGAGGAAGTTAGCAAGTCCGAGAAAACTAGCGTAAGTCATTCACAGACAGATTCGGCTGTCAAGAAGACCAGCTCGAGCACTCAGTCTGCTAAGCAAACATTTAGACCTCTGAACTTAGACAATATCCCATTGCCGAGCACCGGAGGACACGTCACCGGTAAGTATTTTCACTATTATTATTAAGAATTTAAATGAAACAGTCTTGAGTTGTATTTTCTAATTTAATAACAAACGAAATTTTCTTTGTTGTTTTGAACAATTTTGGTCATATAAGTGACTTGCTGGGCGCCGCCGTGGAAAACGTGAATAACTGGAATAAAGTTTATTTCCTGGGCGCAACCTAATTTTTACATCAAAACATATTTTGATATTTTTAGATGTCAAATATTATCCACCTTACTTATTTCTTGCACAGCTGTCTACATGCTCATTTATTTAATAAGCATTTTCGTTGCCATATTCCTACCCTAAAATTCTGCAAGAGCCTCAGTTGCATCTGGAATCCCGCAGTGTCGACTCAGTCAGAAACAAATCGCGCTTCCATTATCGACAACCACCTTCAGTTATTAGTGCAATTAATTGGCGACAATGTCTCTTTAATTAATTGAAAATGTTTTCTTGGTTGAATATTACCAAACCACCAGAAGCTACTTGGTCAGAAATTTCTGCCATTTATATCGACTCTCTCAAAACTATAACTCATTCAGAAATTGACCACGAAGAGTTTCCGGTAGTTTATGGTAAGATTCCTTCAATTCCTATTGGCGGAAAAGGTTTTGGCGTCAATTTTACTCCATTAACGTTATTATCTTGCTATACAATTCACTCTCATAAAGGTAAAAAAATGTGTAACTTCTAAACTGTAATCGGTGTTAATAAATTAAAATTCTCGATTTTACAGCCGAAATTAAAATGCCAAGTGGAAACGTTGATAAACCCGTTATCGAAGACAATCACGATGGAACAGTTTCAATTAGATACGATCCTCGCGAAGAAGGTTTGCACGAATTAGCTGTGAAATTCAACGGCGAACACGTCCAAGGTTCTCCTTACAAAATTCACGTTGATTCGATTAGTTCCGGCTACGTAACCGCTTACGGTTCAGGTTTAACCCATGGCGTTTCTGGAGAACCCAGCAATTTCACCATTTCTACTAAAGGAGCTGGTGCTGGTGGTCTTTCGATGGCTGTAGAAGGTCCTAGTAAGGCCGAAATCAGCTGCCACGATAATAAAGACGGAACCGTTTCTGTATCTTATTTACCAACAGCTCCTGGAGAATACAAAATCTCAGTTAGATTTGGGGATAAACACATCAAGGGTTCTCCATTCAACGCCAAAATTACAGGAGAAGGTCGCAAACGCAACCAAATTTCTGTTGGGTCATGCAGCGAAGTTTCGTTGCCCGGAAAAATTTCTGATGCCGACATTAGATCGCTTAATGCTTCCATTCAAGCACCCAGCGGTTTGGAGGAACCGTGTTTCTTGAAAAGACTTCCAACTGGTAATATCGGTATTTCATTTACACCTAGAGAAATTGGCGAACATGTCGTTTCCGTCAAGAAAATGGGCAATCACATCACTAACTCACCGTTTAAGATCAATGTTTGTGAAAGAGAAGTTGGTGATGCTAGGAAAGTTACTGTTTCCGGAAGCGCACTCAAAGACGGTAAAACCCACACCAACAACACTTTTACTGTAGACACCAGAAATGCAGGTAAATTTTTTGTTGCGTTTTCATTGATTACTTTATTGATTGTTAATTGTTGAGGTTTCGGCGGTCTTTCTCTTTCAATTGAGGGTCCTAGCAAGGCTGAGATTCAGTGTAACGACAACACTGATGGTACTTTGAACATTTCATATAAGCCAACAGAACCAGGCTATTACATTGTTAACTTGAAATTCGCTGATCACCACGTGAACGGATCACCTTTCACCGTTAAAGTTACCGGGGAAGGCACCAACAGGCAACGTGAGAAAATTCAAAGACAACGTGAAGCTGTCCCTATCACCGAAGTTGGAAGCCAGTGCAAGCTCACTTTCAAAATGCCGGGTAATTAAACAAAACCGAACTGGATGCAACCACTGAGACCAGATTTCGGTGAAAATTTCCACTAAACCACCCCTAAATAACTTAATTTTAAAGGAATTACTTCGTTTGATCTAAGCGCTACCGTAACGTCGCCCGGCGGAGTCACTGAAGATGCTGTTATCAATGAAGTACAGGATGGGCTTTATGCTGTACATTTCGTTCCTAAAGAATTGGGCGTACACACCGTTTCAGTTAAATACAAGGATATTCACATCCCCGGTAATTTCTTTTTTTTTTCCAGTTCTTGGTTTTATCTAGTAAGTTGTAGGCTCTCCATTCCAGTTTACTGTAGGGCCTTATCGCGACCATGGTGCCCATTTAGTGAAAGCTGGTGGTGGCGGTTTAGAACGAGGAGAACAGGGTGAACTCAACGAGTTTAACGTGTGGACAAGAGAAGCAGGCAGCGGTCAACTTGCCATTTCAGTTGAGGGTCCCAGTAAGGCCGAAATTAATTTCACCGATCGCAAAGACGGTTCTTGCGACGTCTCTTACAAAGTTTCAGAACCAGGTAACCAAGTGAATAATTTTTTTTTCTCTATTGGGTGAGGTTTGTATAGTTGGAGATGTTTTGATGGTTGTCCACATTCACTACGCGTAAACTGTAATAATTATTCTACATATCACCAATGTTAGAAAAATGATCTTGTTCTTAAGTTAAAGAGAATGAGGTGAACTAAGGTGCTTCGCAAATAGTTTCTGTTGTCATAAATTAACTGTTCTTGGTGGTTTTCAGGCCGGTTTAGTTACATAAAATGATAAAATTTGAATATTTCTAAGTATGTACGGGATAATGTTTCATACTTCTAAATAAATTGCAGAAATGATTTGTACCCAATTGACTTTGGGAATTAACACCGATCATTCGGATTGGCATCTGGCCTGAAATTAGTATTTTTGGAAAATGACAAATAATCATGTGAATAGTGCTTGGGCCGTCCACTATTTTCAAACGTTTCGGTTCGGGATTGCTGCGCTCTAAGGCTGACAGCGCACTATTCGTATCCAGTTCATCACTCTTTTTGAAGTATTTCAAAATTTAATTTAATTAGAGTAAAGTGTTGTGGACTGGGTGCGGTGACTGTGTAAATACCGGAAAAGTGGGTGCAAGTTATTTATATAAATATATTTATTACCGGGTTTATTTTTGCTTGGCATGCGTCCAACTTGAAATTTTGTGGCATGTTTCAAAGTGTGTTATGCTGTGACAAAAAAATAACTTCAAGGTAGTTTGAAAAGTTAAATATAGGAGGTTGAATCATATATTTAATAGTTAGTAAGATATTTTTCATATGACTAAAGTGATCGGCCAATATATGCTTGTTCTCATAGAAGAGTCAATGTTTTTGTTGTTGTGACAATAAAAAAAAAATGTACAAAGTGTGCCACGAGATAAATTTAAACCCTCCTCCTCCACCTGCAGAAGATGAAGGTTTATACAATTCAGTTGTTCTGGTGAACTAGTAACACTTGGTTTTGTGTGGCAGGTGAATACCGTATTGGATTGAAGTTCAACGATGAACATGTGCCGGATTCTCCTTTCAAAGTCTACATTTCACCAGCGGTCGGCGATGCCCACTTACTTGAAGTCATTCACTTCCCCGAAGGTTGCATCCAAGCGGACAAACCTTCCCATTTCGTCGTCCGCCGAAATGGGGCCAAAGGAAATCTAGATGCTAAGGTAACAACTCTAAAACACTATTCAAACCACAATTTCATTAATAAAATTGTCTTATTAGTTGATTGGTCCCTCCGGCCATGAAGACGATTGTTTTGTTCAAATCATCGATTTGGAAGAATATTCAGTGCGTTTTATGCCCCGTGAAAATGGAATCCACAAAATTCACTGCAAATTCAATGGAGTCCACATTCCCGGTTCTCCTTTTAGCGTCAAAGTTGGTAAAGATACTGCTGATCCAGCTGCTGTTCACGCTTCAGGTGCCGGCCTTGCAGATATTAAAACAGGTAAGAGTTGCAAAACAAGGTTTAACCATTTATTTGAACAATTTAATATTTAAGGAGCAAAAACCGATTTCATCATCGACACAGTAAACGCTGGAGCTGGTACTTTAGCTGTCAACATCGATGGTCCAAGCAAAGTATCCATGGACTGCACAGAAGTCGAAGAGGGTTACAAAGTTAGATACACTCCACTAGCTCCAGGAGATTATTATATCAGTATTAAATATAACAATAACCATATAGTTGGCTCGCCATTTAAAGTCAACAGTAAAGGTGATTTGATGGTTCGTTTTATGCGATTTAGTTTCTAGTTTTTGTTTTTAAGGGGATGCAAAAGTCGCTGATATTGGTGGACAAGAATCGTCGTCTGTCGTGGTGGAAACTACAGCGAAAACCGGTAAAGGTTTAAGCAGCAAAGGACCTGTTTTACCCCATTTCAAAAGTAACGCTTCTAAAGTCACCTCGAAAGGGATGGGCCTAAAGAAAGCTTATTTAGGCAAACAAAACCAGTTCACTGTATCAGCCCAAGACGCAGGTTTGTACAAAGAAATTAATTTTGTTTCATGAATGATCTCCTGCGTTTTTCAGGGGCAAATATCTTGTTTGTTGGAGTTCATGGACCAAAGGGACCTTGTGATGAAGTGTTTATTAAACATCAGGGTCGTAATCAATACAATGTCAGTTACGTGGTTAAAGAAAGAGGAGATTATATTATAATTGTCAAGTGGGGAGATGATCATATTCCAGGTTCTCCATACAAAGTGGAAGTTTAGAAACTTTAATTCTCTTATTATTTTTCACAATCCTCCTATCCCCATTTATTGTGTTTAAAAAAATCGTTGATTTAGTGGAAGTTACTTTAATTTCACGTTTGTATATATTAAATTTTTAACTAAATCCAACTTCCAGTAACTGAACCAATTCTTTTAAGTCATTTCTACATTGTAAAACGCCTAAAATGTGCCTTATTATTTTAAGAACAAAGTAATATTAAATTTTTTTATTTGCATTATATTATGTAGTAAGTTATTACTTATTAGGAATTTTCATATATACAACTGTTATTTTATTATATTGTGCCGTTAATTCCTTTGATTTTCAGTTACTTAAATGTTATTTTACTATAATAAATTTATGCTGTTCTTAAAAACATTTTCATTAATTTTACAATTTTTCCTTTGCAATATGATTCATATAGTAACAGAATAACTTCAACAATTGAATGAAATTTCTGGTACTTGTAAAAATATTTTTTTTTACAACAAAAACCTCTTAACTCTAACTAAAAATAGAGACAAACAAGAAGGCTTCAACTCCATTAATTTACTTACATAGAATGAAAATGCATATAATAGTTCTAATATTTAAGATTGATCGGTGCCTCAAATACGTTTTTTTGCAAGGAATAGCCACTAAGCTATGGATCTCCACGTACACCCATAATAAACACTGAAATCCTATTGAAATTACAAATTTGCTAGTGATATTATGCGATGTTTTATTGTATTATTGTACGTTGTGAAGTATAGTAACCTTGACTTAGGGGTTGGAAATTGTACGCATGTACATGCGTCCTTGTCCTTGGAATATTGTATTTGTTTATGAACAGCTGACTTCCATCTCCAATGTCCTTAGAGTCACGAAAAGATCGTTCTGATTCGTGCGTCTTCGCGCCGGTTTGATTGTCGATTTCGGGACAATTTGTCGAAAATATCAAGGTAATAGCCACCGGAATGGTTGTTAGTATTAAATCGATTAATAAATTGTCGAATACAGTTGAAGCTACGAACAAATTGAGAGCGTCTAGAAGTTCATTGCGATACGAGAGGGTTGCGTTTTGTGGGGTGCTTTACCGCGCCCGGCCGCCCGGACGAGCGATGAGCGGTGACGTAGAGCGAAGCGTCCCAGGGTGGCCTAGGTTACGTACAATAAGGTAATTGCGGTGTATGTTTTGTCCTTACTTTCTAATTTTCATTGTTTTTTCTAGATCTACAATGACTGTTTTTACTCCAATGCGAGTTCGATTTTATAAATCCAAAGCTATTTTAATAGCAGGCCAAAAAAGTAATTTCAAATGGTAAAAGAACTAAAGGGAGAAAATGAATTTGAACTGGTTTGCTCACATTCTGGTGCATCACCCTTGCGTAATTATAGCAGCGGTAGCCGTTTTCTCTGGAACATGCCTCATCATTCCTTTCACCCTAAAAACAAGACCTTTCCCGGATTTCTCAGATCCCCAAGCAGTATTTTAATCAAACAACTCTCAATTTGAAATAATTAAGAAAATTTTAGGGATTTACAACTAGAGGGACAACCATATCTAACCGGTTGATTGCCTGGGAAAATTTAGTAAAATCAACAGGACCCAGTGGACAATTCGCGATCAACCCTAAAGATATTTTGATGAGGCGAAATACTACATTCATGAAACCGAAAAGTAAGAAAAATGGAAAAAATAAGAAAAAACACAAACCCCAGCACAACAATAACATTTCTAAGGTAATAACAAATTAGTTTTGTTCATTTTTCTCATTTCAAATTACAGGTTTATATAAATGCCAGTAATCATCGTCCTAACAGTAGCTACGATGATAACAAATGGGTCGCTTTACAACATCTACACCCCAATATTGCTGACAACATTGATGTTAAACCCGCTGAAACTGATGGGTTCCTCTGTGGGTACCCCGGTAAGATTCAAAAACATTTCGATAACCACCATATTGTTTCAACCTTCTCCAAAAAATTAACCGTAATTTAATTAAGAAACTTGGTTTATTTAAAAAATAAAAGTTATAACCACCAATTTTCCGGTTGAATTCGCATTTAATTTGACCGTGTTACAATTGAGAAACATACATTTGTTTTATTTTCAGATGAACGATATGCTCACGTAGTTTTGAAGTCAAAAAATAACGAAAATCTATTTACATTGAAATCGTTATTAGCTCTCTGTCGAATCGAACATGAATTTACAGAAGCTTCATATTATAAGGATTTGTGCATAACAAACCCCAAACTCAAATCCAAGTGTTGTAAACCTTGGTCGTTAGTGAATTACATAGCAATTTTACAAAATAAAACATCGTGTCTATCTATAACGGTACTATCAGTTGCAATTTTTTTCAACACCTTTACAATCATTAATTTCAGGAAGAAGACGTTAATTCAGCAATGTCGTTATTAATGAATTGTTCACAATATTTTCATAATTTAAGTTTAATGCCGGATTGCGTCGAAAAAGGTTATTGTGATGCTCCATTTGAATGTATCAAACACGATGCTGTTTTTAATGTATTGAATTTTTTAACTAGTACAACGTTTTTGCCTGTTAATGTAAGTTAAGTTGCTGTTTTGTTGTTAATTGTTAACCGTTAATTTTTTTTAGAAAACCATCGAAAATCCAATTCTTTTGGAAACAATGATATTTCTACCAGTAGCGTGCAGCACGGCCACTTTATCTTATTATCATCGACTAGAGCAATTAGATTTGGAATATGAAGGCATATCAGTAGTGGCAATGGAATTTGGGATTAAGAGTGCGTTGTTTGACGAGTGCCTATTAAGAGATGCATGGTTGATGAGTTCTGGAGCTCTGTTTGTCTTGTTGTGTATGTGGCTGTACACAGGATCATTGTTCCTGACTATCATGACAATAATCGCAATCATTTTTTCGTTGGGAATTTCCTATTTTATGTATACGCTCGTTTTCGAGTTGAACTTTTTTCCTTTTATGAATTTACTAGCTATTATTGTTGCTATCGGTAGGTCAAGCAAATCAGTAATAACTCAAAATTAACGTTACGCACTTGTTTCAGGTATTGGAGCTGACGATGCGTTTATATTTTGTAAAATTTGGCACACTGTTAAGCAGGAAAAAAACAGTTCTGTTGTCAAATTAATGAGTGACACTTTCCATCACGCGTTTTTTTCAATGTTTGTCACATCACTCACAACATCAGTGGCGTTTTTTTCGTCTTATGCGAGTTCCGTTACAGCAATTTGTTGTTTTAGGTAATGTGCTCGAATGTTTTGTAACTTTCAGTGATTTGATTAATTATTTTCCAGTATTTTTGCTGGTACGGCCGTAATTACAAATTTTTTATTGATGATCACCTGGTTTCCTGCATGGGTTGTCGTTTGGGAACGGTCCTGTTGTTCGAATGTGGACTTGTTCAAGAGCTGTTTAATGGCGTGCTTACAACGATGGTGCTGCTCTAGAATAATGAAACCCCAATGGAATTTGTCGACGACATGGCCTAAGTGTTCTGGTTTGGGAAAATTTTGGAGTGCAAGAGAACGATTTCTTCTAGATAGTCTTTTAAATTTTCGATACATTTGGCTTGTTTTGTTATCGGCACTTGCCTTGGCTAGTGCAGTTATCGTCATCTATTATCCAAAACTTCAACTCCCCGACACCAAGGAATTCCAATTGTTCCACAGTTCGCATCCGTTTGAACAATACGATTTCGTCTATAAAAACCATTTTTGGTTTAGGCGCGCCGAAACTGTAAGTTTAAACGATCATTCCATTCATATACAAGAGAGAGTTGTGACTAGGAAAATTTATGAGTCCAGCCGGACCCCGCCCAACCCAAGTCCAATTTATCCGATAAATATAGAACCCGGCTCTACCCGATACGGCCCTCAACAAAAATATTTGTTTTGTATATGCAATATTTAAAAATTAACTAAATTTTATTGAGCCTAATTTGAATTAACTAAGTCATTAATGAACCAGCAATTCGTATTATTATCGACTGTGTGCTGGGGATATAAATGGGAAATGTCGATCTAATTATGGGCACTTTTGGTAGTATATTGTCTATCGAATAATCATTCCATAGTTTTCATTAATTAAACTTTAAAGGCATAAGTTTGAATCTAGATACTTCAAATGCTGCAGTTAGCCATTGTTTGCTACTTGAAGTAGTCTTAGTTGAGTGCAAAGCCGCTCATATTTTCACTTGTGTGAGCACTTCAGAATGAAAATATATGAACTAGCCAGATGTGTTGCTTATGCCCCATGGGTTTTAAATCCGTAAGTCGTACGAAAAACGTACAGTGCGTGCAGACACAAAATGCAAAACTCAAACTAATGGTATTACGAGAAAGCTACAATATTGAAGTATAAGGTGCTCGAAAATCAAAATATTTTCAGTAGACATTCTATTTTTAAAATATTTAAGTTTGAGGCACTGTTTTGGAGCTGCCATTAAAACGCCATTGCTTTTATTTCGGAACAGATCTTAAATCGTCGTTTTCTCAGTTCGGTATCTTCTAAAAATTAATTACTTTCGACACACTTTTTGTTTTACACTCTGTTATAACAGTTGCTATTGCGCGAAGTATTTTAATTTTTGGGCATCTTTTACTACAATTATGCAACTTTATCGTGATAGCATTAGTTTGAATTTTGCAATTTAATTTTTGTCCCACTTGCGGATTTGGAATCCATAGGACATAAGCTACACATCTGGCTAGCATATAGATTTTTATTTTGAAGTGCCCACAGAATTGCTTAAAGCGCATGTTTTCTCAGCGGGAGTACTCTACAAGACCCGTCTCACTGACTAATGTTATTCACTTGACTCATTGTATTTGATTTTTATTCCTCACTCAAAGTGAATATTAAAAGATTTTTTTAAACTGCACATCCGCAGAATCAATTTTTATCTATTAATCGCCCAAGCCTAGTTGAGTATATAGTAGCGCTCGCTCTTCTACGAATAGAATGCTTGACGGCTGACTTTCCATTCCATTGTTCATGAAAATGTATACTACGGCTTATGGTTCGGCAGTGTAAATTAAATTATAACTTCACTCTATAATTTTGAAGAGTTACCACAAATGCGTGGAAATGGACTACTTGCACGTAATTTTTTATGTGTAGTTTTATTCGCGCCAAAATGCCGTGAACTTTCATAGCCGAACTCTCCTAGATCCGGCCCGGTCCGACTCAATTTACAAAACATGAATTTTGGCCCGCTCCGATCCAACTTCGAGTTTGGACCAAAAGTCGCCTCTCTAATACAAGTGTCTCAAGTACATTCATCCAGTAATAGAGATAAACTTGTAGATATTTACAAATATCACGATTTCTCTCATTGCAGAGGTGACTCGATTATACTATTGAGTAGAATAAAGCAACATGCATTGTTTCCCAAATTACCTTAATGAATTACCGAAGATCTATTTTTTAATACTCGTATTTTTACCTCAAAGCTAACGAATATTTACCAAATTTACTAATTGCGCCTCATTCTTTGATTTTAATTAATTTGCGAGCAACTTAACTCTGCAACATTAGGTTGATTTTTTTTTAATATCTAAAGGTCTTTGGTAATTCAAAAGGTAGTTTGGGTATTTTTTTAATCCTCTTAGTCGCGTGAAAGTGATTCTAGCATTATTTCTAACGTTGTTACTTTTTTCAGATGAACGTGGAGAAGAGCAACTTTCAACTTCCTCTAAGGTTCGTCTGGGGTATTCTTCCAGTGGATAACGGCAACCATTTAGACCCTGTCAATTTCGGAAAGCTACAACTTGACACAACTTTCGATATATCTAAGCCAGAATCGCAAGTATGGTTGTTGCAGTTCTGTCGCCGTTTGAAACATCAACCATTTTATCAACCTACCTACGGGCCAATTCTTCCAAATTGTTTTATAGAAACGTTCATGAAATCAATGCAAAGAAAATGCGTCGATCCTTTCTCTTCCCGAAATCATACCCCATGTTGTGAAACATCCAAATTCCCCTACAACAGCAATGTGTTCAACGAATGCATTTTGGACGAGATGAAAGAAATTTACGAAACACCTAGTCAATATTTAATACCTGGAATGGCCGGTCCTAAATTTTCTAAAGACCAATTTCCGACAATAAAAGCTGTTATTGTAGAGTATGATAGTAACTATAGTTATTCAATGTCTTATGAGTATATGCACGAGTTTTACACGACCATAGAAAATTGGATGGTAGAAGAACTTAAAACTGCTCCAGATTCAATGAGAAACGGCTGGTTCGTCAGCGATTTAGAGTTCTATGATTTGCAAAGAGAACTGTCTGAGAGTACTTTAGTAGCAATTGCCATGTCAATGGGACTAGCTTTAATAGTGTTATTTTTATCGACGTTAAATATTGTGACAAGTTTATATGCAATTTTAACAATAACGTGCAGTATTTTTGTAACTGTTGCAGTATTAGTTTTGTTAGGCTGGAAGTTGAATATTTTGGAGTCTGTCACTGTTTCAACGGCCATAGGTCTTACTGTAGATTTTAGTTTGCATTACGCTGTGAATTATGGTTTATGTCCAATCGCAATAGCAGCAGAACGGGTAACTGCTACTAAATACGCGATATCCAATATGGCAGGGCCGGCGTTAATGGCGGCATTAACTACAGGAGCGGCTGGAGCATTTATGATGCCTTCCCTCATCCTACCCTACATTCAAATAGGAATATTCCTTATACTTGTAATGAGTGTTAGTTGGATATATGCCACATTTCATTTGGGAGCCATATTAGCTGTCGCTGGGCCACAAAATCAGTTCGGTCAGTTTCACTATTCAAAATTGAATTGTTGCCGTTCAAACAAGTCGAGGACGTCCTCTAGTGACAGGAGCCGACCAGTTGCTTCGTCCCTATTGGATACTCATGAATTGGAGTCTTTAACTTGTAAGAGTGGAATTCGACCGACTCCTAGAGCCCTCCAGAGGTCGCTTAGCAGTGGTGGTGCCGGTAAAAGCAATGCCAATAGGTATGTTTTTACCGATCAATCACCCTCTGCCACCAGCGCCATCACCATCATTATGGCGGATGACAACTAACAATTAAATGTAACATTAGGACTAAATGTTCTGTGATATGCTCTGTATTTCGTTTTTATTGGTTCCTTTTTTACTATTACATAAATGCCGTTTCGACAACTATCATTTTACCTTTGTTCAAATGGCATTTAAGTAATCAATAAACAATTATTTAAATTAACAACGTTTTTTTGATAACACCTTCCGAGTTATTGCAGAACTTTACGATTTGTTGAGTTGATTTGTTTATTTTCCCTAAACGTCTGTTTAGTAATCTACCACAGGTAATTTAGACATGGACTTTGATCTAAAAGAAAATAGAATGGTCTTACGTCGAATCTTCACTTATATTGTTTTGGTGAGATGTGTTTACTTACCATAAAGACATTGATGATCCTGTTTACGAAGCACAATGAGTATTTGTTGATAAGGCCAAACCTCTAATAGATTCTATGCCATCACAAAGACTTGCTATTATTTTTATAGAAAGATTACGAATATTTAGAGCAACATTTGCGTGTCGAACGAGAGGTAGCTCGATTAGGTGTGCTATGAATATGTATGCTTTTTATTGTGTAACTTTCATCTGATATTACACTGAAAGGGGCAAAATGCAAAATAACAACGTGCCCTTCCTTATAATGCTTATACTATGCGTGATACGCTTGAAAAATACATTTAATTTGAAACAGACTGGCGGCAATCACGGTATGACAATATTAAATTGAATTTTCTAAATTTGGCTTCATTGAATTGGTTACCTATAGTTGCGGTTAATTGGATGATGTGTACATATTTTCTATACATTCATTGCAATTATTGCTATTGTTGGTGAATTTTATGTGACGCATTGCGCAAATAATTTCAGTTTTCTATATTTACCTTAGCGACCGTTTCAGGCTTTTATGCAGATAATATCGAATAATAAATTCAAGCATGCGCCAGAAACTTGATTAAAAATGTGCTTTCTAGATTATATCATTTGGAAACAAACAATAGCGGTAAACGGAAACCGGTGTAGTGTTGTGCAGCAACTATGGATAATTTACGTGAAATGAAGAGTCCGAACAACGAAACAGTTTCGGCAAATTACAGCAAATTATCGGATCACATTAGAAGACTAACTCCTCAAGGGATACAGTGCAGCGTTTTTTGTGGGGGTACTAATTGTAAATATGAAAATCCAGAAAATTGGAAACCTGAAAACTTGGCTGTGCAAGGAATATATTCCCACTGGTGAGTTCAACAGGTATACTCGTGTGCTAAATTAAAGATTTAAACAACACTTTCATTAACCAATCAAATATATGCCCAAGCACTTCTTCAAAAATTTCAAAATTAATTTTTGTAACAACATACTTTTTTATTAATGATTTTTTAAGATTTTAGACTAAACACGTATTGAATTTAGAGTACTTAGCTCCACTTTTTTTAATTACAGTTACAATAAAAACGTTCTACTTTTAATTAAGGATGTGAGGTCATTAAATCGATTTTATCGAAAAAGTAAATAAATTCTACCAACGTTGCCTCTATATTTATGTAGCTAGAAAAACTTCCAACTTCTTACAAGCAAAAATCTTTTAATTTTTATTCTATATTATTTAAATTAACAGCGCAAGATTTAAATTTTAATCGAACACAAATTCGTGATTTATTTAAATAAATCCAAGAAATTGTTTATAATTTTTTTAGTTTATAAATATTAACAATCAATTATAAGCAGTGGTATAAAAGTAAACTCTTGACACATATTGAACCCGTATGAATACACACAATAATTTAGCTAAGTAGTTAAGGGTTTATCGATTTAGTTTAAAGAAAATCCGTCATATCGACGTCAACGTTTCAGAGGCTTAAATTCAATTTATTGAGTTTGATTGCAACATGTGTTCTATATAATTATTATTTTCATAGGATAACAGACGACATTTTAGCGATGGCTCGACCTAGTACTATTATTATAATACAAAAAAATATTATACAACAATTTGAAAGGTGAGTTAATGAAAAACGGTTGCGAGATCGCTTCAATTCATGTTGCAGTCTAGGGATAAAATCAATAATAAATCTTCAGTCCCCCAAAGAACATGCTAGTTGTGGACAACCACTGGAAGAATCCGGATTTTCCTACGACCCTACCATTTTTATGAAACACAATAGTAAGTATCCCACTTTGTGTGTTTTTGTGTAGTGAACTTAACAAATTATTTTTAATTTTAATTAATTCGAACAGGAAGTGAACTGTATATTAAGTCTAAAAAAATGTTTTTTCTGAAAAATGTTTTTTTAGTTGACGTTAATTGTTTTTAAAAGATTGTTGCATTTCAAGAACCTATGAAGATAGTTTGCATTATTAAATAACAATAGCTATAGTTTACCAGGTTATAGCTCGTTTGTACAGTGCGTTCACGATGAAAGGAACAAATTCAATAATAACAAATAATTTTTGCAAAAACCTGTTGATTTATAATTTTCAATTGCCAGTTTCTATAAGTAGATAATCGATCTACAATTTCGTTTTTCTATAATATCGATTTTAACTGACCGGCCTATTATTGTACATAATACACTTAGTGGTAATGTTATAAATAGTGGCAAGGAAACTACTTTGTGCTTTTTGTTGTTTTTGCAGTTATTTGTGATAGCCGAACGAATATTTTTATGCTGATAGCTTTAGCTTTTTCACCTCTCAAGAAGTATGCGTTGACTTAATGCACATAAATGATTTTATGCAAATTTATTTTCTAATTAAATGCTGCAGACCCTTAGAACCAAAGTCACACCCTTGTATTTATATCGATCTCACCCTCTTTGGTAGTTTTCTTTTACTACGTCAAACGTAGTTTACGTGAATCGATATAACCGAATATTACTACAAAAATATTAAATATTTTGCAAAATTATATTGTGCGATCTACGATATTATCGAAACTATTGTAGGTAAAATAATTTCTTAATTTGGATGTTTCTTCAAATGAACTCTACTGGATCGGTTACAATGTATCACCCTCGTGAGGAAGTTTTTGATTGTTCAATGACATGACGTAACAATATTACAGATATATTTCGTTATTGATTTGATCATTTGTTTAACGACACGTGTTGTTGAAAAGCTCTAGAACTAAGTACATTGTAATTTTAAAGCAAACTTTAGCGCCCTATTTAATAATTAAGATGTTTGCACAAAGTACTAAGTAAACCAACTAAAGCTATAAAAAATTAAAAATACGAAATAATTGTTCAATATCATTACAGTATGTTTGAAATATTATTTTGTAATTATTCGAGACGAACTATAGTAATAAAAAAAATGCAAACACAATTAATGTTGTAACTAAATCCTGTGATATTCAGTACAAGCTCAATATTAAGAATTTAACGTCAACAAAACATAAACGAAAATATTGTAACCACTCTCAAAATAAAATTATGCAAATAGAGAAATATTTGGCGAATGATTTACAATTCATTGCAAAACCAACTTTATTGTTAATATTGTTATATTTTTATTTATTTACTATTTTAAAGTAACGTTTAAGTTTCCTTTTCTCTTGAGCACATAATTAATAATTTTTCTATTTCAGTATATTATTATAATTTTGCATGGAAGGATTATGGAGACGCCACGTTAGTGGGGTTGCTGAATATGGTGAAAGTTTTAGCTTTTGCTATTACAGAGGGTCGAGTAGCAATTCACTGCCATGCTGGTAAGGTTTTTAAAAAAGTGCACATTAAAAAACGACCTAACGTATGTAGAATAATTATTTTAATAATCTTCCAGTTAGATTCTATTTTTGTTTATTATCGATCATTTAATTTACGTCAACACACTGTCAATTGAGTATTGATTTAACATAAATAAATTGCACAAAACCATTTCATTCAAAAAAATAATATTCTACACCTAACATAATTCGCAGGATTGGGGAGAACTGGAGCCCTGATCGCTTGTTTCCTTGTATATTCTTTGAGAGTGACCGCAAATGATGCGATTCATTACGTTCGACTCAAGAGACCCGGATCGGTACAGACTAGAGGTCAGATTTTATGTGTCCGACACTTCGCTCAATTTATTCTTCCCCAAACAATAACTTACTACCTTAAGTACAAAGTCAACAAAAACCTTAATATTTAGTTATAACAAATAAGTTTTCTAGAGAAAATTCCAACAAAGATAAGTATATGAACGAGTTTACGCTTGCTCGATTTTTAAGAAGACAAAAAGTCGCTCTTCACGGATATGAGGAAAGAAACTTCAAATATTTACCAAAGGTAGCATAACGTCTCTTGAACCCCCGAAATTACGTTAAGTTTCAGATTGTCCACTGTATTTGTGAAAGGATTTTGAAACTATGTGGCTGCTGGGTAGACGAATTTCCTCAATCAAATATTCCGTTTACTATAGATTTTCTATGTTCCAAACTAAATGTCAGTATTCAAAGACATGAAAGTGCCTACAGTCTTTGCAGCAACAATTTCGAATGTACGTTATTTCCCAAACTTATTGTTATTATCAAATTGTCTTTAAGTTGCATGTTCTTGAATCAAAAATTTTGTTGTTAATTAAATTTTAGTGAATAGCGATCTTAAATCTCCATCTGAAAAGCCTTCCTCGCCGGCTAGCCTTAACCCTTCCGAAAATGAAGACCCAAGTGATTCGTTTTCAGAACTGAGTACTTTAGATGGAGACGAGATGAGTGAAGAATTATTAGTTGAAAACAGATGCTTTCAAGAGTTGGAAACTGAAAAAAGTTTTAAACAAGATTTGATGGAAGAATCACTTATCGTCCAGGACATTGAAATTTTTATTGATGCCTTTTTAACTGATGCTACACAATTAGATTATGAAACTAAAAAGAGAATACGTCAGTACCAAATTGAAATAAATACGTCACGAATGGGATGGTCAAAATTAATTATAGAAACGAATTTGAAAGTGTTAGTTATGTTACTTTTCGAATGGATAGAAGGTCTCAAAACTCCCGTTATTAAACGTGAAAATTTTGAAAGTATAGTTGTTTTATACAAACAACCTGAATCTTGTTTTCAGAAATTTGCTATAGTGAGTGGTGTCACAGTTTTTATCATTGTGATAAATAATTGTTGTTTTAGGAAGATGCGTTCCTAATTGAATACCTGTTAAGATTCCTAAGTAAAATCCAGCCGATCAGCAAAGAAACTCAAGATGATCTTTTAAAGCGTTTAATCGCAACTTTATCAAAACAATCTCTCATCATTAACAATAATATAATTCCTTCAGGTAAGTTACCGATAAATTATCTGCGATTTCTTTTAAACAATAAATTGCAGAGAAAGGTTTCAAAAAAATTGGAGATGGAACTCTAGCGTGTGCGATGGAATTTTTCCAGGCGTTATACGAGCTAGTGGAGACGCAACACAACTTTAAAGCGACCACGTATTTGGAGGGTCCAGAAGAATACCATGAATCATCATACGAGAATGACTTCCAATGAATTGCTGTATTTGTCTAGCCATACCGGAACTTATTTTTTTATGGTCAACATTTTCTTACATAACGGTAATTGTCACACAAAAATTGTTCTTCCACAAACTTTTAATTAAAATAAACTAACAATTTTGCCAATAAATTAAACCCAAAGGCGGCTCATGAGTAAGTGAGTGAAATGTTTAATTTTCAAGCCATTACAGCCAAATCAAACAATGACTGTACATTCCTCTTACAGTTAAACAAATGCAGTAAAAAACGCTGAAAATCACAACACAATATGAAGAAAATATCAGTAACGTGTTAAGTAAATTCCTTGAGGAATTCAAGGAAATGTTTAACTAAATCATTCAACAAAGTAGCAGGTTTTGAACATGCTAATATTCATATGTGAACTAAAGTAATGTCTAAGCTTCTCAGGATAGCGCAATGGAATGGTTCAACATAGAAACGAAATAAAAGTATTTGTGAATGAAAACTTAATTTATATTCTTCTAATAAGTGAAACTTACTTTACAAGCAAGCCATACTTTAAAATGACTTACTATACCCTGTACTATTGAGTATTTATCTCTAAGTAAAAAGTCAATGTCTGTACCATACCAATTACCCAGATAATGCTGCTCATGCCGGAGCAGCCATATTAGATCAATCGTTATGAAGTTGTAAAGTATGAAAAAAGTTAACTCCAGGCTACCTCCATTAAAGTTAAAGCAATGCCATATGATATAACAGTCTCCACAGTGACACAACATAAAAAAAGAAGACTTCCAAGGTTTCTTCCAAACACTAGGATCGAAATTTATAGCAGGAGGAGACTACAACAGCAAACATACACCATGGTGCTCCAGAATTATCACAATCAAAGGTAGGGAGCTATTAAACCTGTTACAAGAAATAAATTACATATTTTTGTCCACTGGCACCCCGACTTATTGCCCGACTGACCCTAACAGACAACCAAACGGTGTGGTCCAGAACTTTTGGATTTCTTTGTAGCTAAGGGTATAGTATCAACTTACACTGATGTAGTTTCCAGTTATGGCATATTTTTAGATCACACGCCGATTATTGCAACTATAAGCACCTCAGTCATACATTTCAGGAAGACACCTAAATTGCACAAAAAAAAACAAAGTGGGAAAATTTCAGATACAAAATTAATAATAAGATAAACCTTAATATTAGTTTCAAAACTTTCGAGGAAGTAGAAGCAATCATGCAAGACGCCGCCAAACAAGCTACACTCATGAGCAGAAACTCAATATTCCGGTGGTAATAAAAAAATGTATAACAGAGAAAAGAAGAAGTGTCACCGATCATAAATTCCAAGTGACAATCGAGTAAGCAATACACGGAAAGTAAAGTGGGACAATAATTTTGCACAATTTATTACACACCTTAACCGCTATGACAATTCGATTTGGAGACCATTCAAATCACTTAGAAAACACCTAACACCGTCTTCTCTATTACGAGTACATGGGCAAGGAATAGTCGACCAGAGACACATTTGTAGATCTTAGCTGTTCATGAAGATCCGGTAATTCCTTCCGCAAACTTGCAAGACCATCTCTTCCACATAAAAAAAATGGACCAAAAGATGGGAGATAAAGATTAACGAAAGCAAATCGCAGCATGCAATATTTACAATAAAAAAAGAAAAATGTCCTCCAGTGTACATTGTTAATACAGACATTTCATTATCACCTTGTGTTATGTACTTGGGAATTCACCTCGATACTAAACTTAATTGGAAAGAACACGTAAGTAAAAAATTAAAGCAGATAGACCTTAAAATGAGAGAACTGTACTGGTTGCTTGGCAGAAAATCACAAATGGTATTGGAGATAGAGGATAAGATATTAATATACAAAACTATATATATCCAAATCTGAACCTATGGTATTGAGCTTTAGGGCTGCGCTAGCAGGTCCAGCGTAGCTATAATTCAACGAGCATAATCAAAGATCCTAAAAGCATTAGTCGACGCTCCATGGTATGTCAAAAATCAGATGCTACATCAAGATCTCCGTATCCAAACAGTCAAAGAAATAAGAGAAAGCCAGAAACATCATGAAAAGATAAAAATACACTCCAATAAGATATTGCAACTACTACTGCAAGAAAGCAACAACAGAAGATTAAAAAGATGGCCAGCGGACCTGAAATAAGATAAGTCTTCTCGATGGAGAAGTCTCAACAGGACAACAGCGAGACTCAGCAAAATAGCTTATAGAATATTCTAATTGCTGCTTGTCATGAATAAGAATGAAAAAAGCGTAATTTGATGAAATTAATAAAAATTGCAGGCGGTTTATCAGCTTCATGCGATCAAAACATTGAAAACTTTGTAAAGCTGATTAAATAAAACTCATCAAATAATAGTAATAAAACAACATTTTATCTGAAAAATCTTTAATTTATCAACAAAGTTAAAAAACTGTTTAGACAATGAGAAATTATCGACAACTACAAAGTGTAAATTTAACAGCAATTTATGACTATTATAATAGTTAGTTCATTGAATCATAAAACACATATTGATCAACCAGGAAAAAAAATTGTAATACATATAGTCAGAAGGCATAACTAAATGTTCAAAAATATTCATACATGTTGCCTGAAATGACAATTACAAAGTGCAGTTTAACATCAATATATGACGATTATAACAGTTAATTCATGGAATCATAATACACGTATTGGCTAATCAGAAAAAAAATTTCATAATGCATATAGTCAGGAGGCATTACTAAATGTTCAAAAATATCAATAAATCTCGCCTGGAACATTTGACTATCCAATTTTTTGAACAAAAATTTAAATAGCAAAGCACATTTTCTGGATAGTTCAGCAATACACAACCGTTGTTCGCCGTTCTGCACAGGAAATGAGTTGATTTTGCGGCAAACCAAATTGAACTTGGTCGAGATTAAATTTAATTCATCACTATTAAACACCAAATCTTGCAAATCTAGAAACTCCTTAAACATGCCTCCTTGTGTGTTCCAGTTTAACAAAGTATGCGAACCTGGTTCTAATTTAATTATGAAATTTTTTAAGTAATCATATTGCTCGTTAATGAAAAGTTGGGGCAATATGTGTTCCACAAAAGTTGAATTTGCTTGTTGCCAATCCTTCATGCATAGGAAATGTTGGAAATACTCGTAGGGAGATCCAAAATTTATAGCTACATATGCTTTGACTTCATGAATCCAAGTCGCTGGCATTTTAAATACTTGCACCAGTTCCTTTTCAATGGCCAACGTATCGTTATGTGGAAGAAGATTGCGCTCTAGTATTTTCGTAACCAAATTTTTTTTCACCAAGTTGTCTTTAAGGAATAAAAGAACGAAAATGGCCCATTTCCAGTGTCCCTGGTCCTCCAGTTGATTAGAAAAAGTTACGTGCAAATTGTTGGCTTCACCGTCTTTGATCAATCCAACTTTCAGCGACAAAAACAATTGCAACAAAACCCAACTAAAACGAATGTTTAAATTAGTTTTTTATAAATTAATTTTTCTTTTTTTACGTACCTTATTCGATAATCCATCAACTTGTCAGTATGTGTAGCAGGGTGCAATACGTAACAAAGTTGATAAGTACAACTCGTGTAAAGCATTAAAATGTGATACAGCAGATCGTAATCTGGAGGATCAAAATCACTGGAGTAGTATGGTGGAACTGGCTTCACAGCATATTGTAAGGTATCAAAAGCGGTTTGGTATAAATTAACAGCTACATCAATTGGTGCCGCAGGTGGGGAAATGTACCATAAATGTAACCCAAAAGATCTCTTCCAATCAATGTTCTCGCAAGTATTGATACCCTCATCGATTGGAATACCAGCCAAAAGCAAATAAATTTTTTTAAATGGATCGAGTACAACATCCGTTTGCCACAAATACGAATCAATATATTTTTTTAACCAAGCCTTGAATCTTTCATTGCCGCTCAGTTGACTTATGAGTAAACTTAGGGCATTCATATTGTTTTTCATGGCAAAATCAGCAGCTTCTTTAATTCTGTGGAAGCTCAACAAAGTAAAAATATGTTCAGCTGCTTTGATTTCTGCTCCAATTTCAATAGGATCATCAGCTAGACTATAACTGAATCGTTCCAGCCTAAAATTTAATTACGTAAAACCAAAAATTTACATTAACAACAATACTACCAATCACTTAAATATTGCCTTCTGCTATAAGGAGAATTGTCGCCTTCTCCCCAAAGAGCCGTACATAAATTCCAAACTGCACACAAATACTGCTTTTTACCACCAAGCCGTTCGGTTCGTGCGTGTTTGTTAAATAGTTCGGTCTGTTTCTTCAAATACTGGCAATTTTCTTTAATGGTTAGAGTAGGGACGTTTTGGATATCAAAAGTAAATACCGACTCCTCCAGGGTGATTTTTAACATTTCTTCCAAATTCGGCTTAAATTACGATACGTTAAAATTAGTTACTTGTACTACTACTCAGGACAGTTGGGGTCAGCGTAAGGAGGAAAACCGCGAACGGTTGCTAGTCCCCCATCGAGCGTCCCCCTAAATGACTCAAATATGTGGGTGGTATCAGGGAAATAAAATACAAAGATAAAAACTGAGTTGAAGTAACTCGAAGGCGAGTCAATCGGCTGATACTGCAGTGCAGAAAGCAAAGAAACCGCACAATATTTCCAAAGATATGGCTGAAAACACAAAAGTCATCGTCCAGGGCATTCCTTCATTACGAAAAATATGCTATGTCAGCCAAACAAGGTAATCGGTACATAGGAACTTCCGAAAATGTGCGCAGCTTATGCTAAGTAGGAAAACTAGATAGCGTTACGCATGCGCTGAACAGATTAAATTTAAAAATATTGCAATTGGGTGAAGTTAACTCTGGGAAATTTGCAACCAAAAATGAGGTTATGTATTAGTCAGGAAGTGCTAAGAGAAATCATAACGGAGTCTGCATTATGTTAGATGGACCTAATAGCTCACTCTGAGTCCTAATGATCCAGTGGCAAACAAACATGGACAAGACAAATTTGATAGATACAGGCAAAAAAAGACGATGAAGTTAGTTCATGTAAGGAGAACTCCAGAAACTGCTAATTTACACATATAAAAAAAATCTTATAGAAAAATGCAACAATAGGAAGCTAGGGGAACGGTCACTAATGAACTTACCATCATCGAATCGTAGCTGCTTTTTGTAGTTTGAATTTGACATTCTAGCAGAGCATTCGTAACTGAAGCATCCATTAGCGCCTCTTCAGAACGGTAGAATTTCCCGCCTCTCAACCAACCGACTTTATAAGAGTTACCTTTGAACAATCCTAAATCAATGTAGCATCTCTGTTTTTTCATGAACTCATCTGCTAAGGTCGCTGAAAATTTATGTTTAGTAAAAAAAATAATAATAAAAAAATATTTACAAGATAAAGTTGATAATGGGTGCACTCTTGGAACACTGGTAACTTCCCATTCCACCGGGTATTCTTGAAGGTGAACATCCTGAGATGGCAGAATTTCAGGATCAACTTCCTCAGGTTGAAACAATGCGGATTTCAACACTTGAACAAAGGATTTGGACCGAAATTCTTCTTCCTTGAAAGGATAGTATTCTTCGGGCCAAAAATTGAGGAGTGCATCATCTACAACTTGAGAATCGGACTCTGACACAACGACTTCTGGAACCACAGCTTTTGTCGGAAATTGACCACCCAAGCCAATATTGCTAAATTCTTCAACCTCCTATAGAAAATAAACATAAATAAATGTGGACCAGCGAATTGTTTTACTTACCTCGATTTTCTTTAAGGCGTTTTCTTTCTTTTTGAGCATTGCTACTTCAGATGATATTTCACATTCTTCCTCATCACTATCGGTAAAGGAATATTTGGAGAAATGTTTAACTTTGAACACCCATGAGCCCGTTGCAGGGCGGTAGTCAACAAATTTGCATTTGTGCTTCTGTGTAACGATCATAAGGTTATCGAAAAAGTTACTTTGGGTGATTTCATCAACATCAGTGATATATTTATCAGTGCCTTGCTCACGTGGAAAAATTTTATCCAATGTAATTTGGGCACGACGATTTAAACCTTCACCTACTGGCGGTCTTTTAGAATCATCTGGATAAATAATAATTTCGCGATGACGGAAATGTACAATTTCGTCAAAATTCATGTTTGATATATCAATAGGGTCAGGGAAAAACACATTTCCGTAACCTTTACGGCCAATTGTTAATCCTTGAACTATACACTCTCCGTTTTCATCGATGTATTGATGCAAGTCTGTCAGGGCTGGATACATATAATATTCTGGTCTTGTCAAAGTAACACCTGCTGGATTATCGTTGCCTTCAGTTTGACTCGTGGCCGTACTTGAAGGCACTTCAACATCAAGTTCATGTACCGCACTTTCATCATCCGGAATACCTAATTAATTAAAAATGTTAATTAATTTGAACTTGTTCAATCGGCACTCACCAAAACTTCTTCTGGTGGAACTGAAAGGCTGGAAACTAGCTTCGTCGAAAGTCAGGGTCGATTTGTTAACTTTAGGCGCCTCGTCAAAACTATCAGGACTTGGAGAATCAAATTGCAATCTCAGCGCAACTTTCTTTGGGTCTTTCTCAACCAGTTTCTCAACGGATTCAGATTTGTCAGTTGAGCTTTTAGGGGTAGGAAAATCTGAGACAGATTCAGACAAGTTATTTTCCGCTTTTAAACATTCTGCCGCTTCCTCTAATAGTTCATTATTGAATTTATTGTAAACAGTGTTCGGATTTTCGTTGAATTTCCTAATAACTAAACATTTGTGGGAACTTCTTAATGCTTGATTAGCATCGAAAAATTCGCGATTGAAGTTGTTTCCCTGAAATAATAATAAAAAAAAAAAACCCGTGTAAGTTGGAGTGGATGTCTGAAATTAACTCACTCTTTTAATTTTGGGTAAGTTTACTTTGATTTTGGAACGGGTATGCAGGAAATCGTCTCTTTTTTTAGAACTATCCAAAAAACGTTTTAGGTCTTTGGGATTTGTTGTGCTTTTGCTGGACGATGATTCAGGTAACATCGGCTCCAACCCGTAAATATGAGGACCGTCTGGAAAACTGTCAGTTGCAAGCACAGAAATGTTCCGCATGTCATCTGACGGCTCGGGAGGAAATTGTCTAGAAACAAAATAATTTATAATAAAGAATATTATCTGTTCCCCTGGCCAAGAGAAACTCAAACAACAATCGAACTAAAATTATGCACAGATTGTCGATCAACCTACAGACATTCACATGTGTATAAAGCAGGAGCCAAAAACAATGGTTTTGCGATTGTTGGAAACTGCGTTTTTTAGTTGCTAGCTTTCTTAACGTTGAAGGTGACTGCTATCAAAAGATTGTTGCTTCCTTCTCAATGTTGCAAAGCGTACTTAATTTATAAAATATTTTAGATGGTTGAATCGAAATTCATGAAAGCAGAACAGAACGCACACAAGTCTCCAATATTACTGGGAAGAAAAATTCGCCATTGCAGAAAAACCACTTTCAATTTTTTTATTTCTATGAAATGTATTTTGTGTATTAAAAATTATTAGTGATGGTTATTTGAGGATTTTAATAGAAACCGACAAATTTGTTACGAGATTATTGATATCATACAGATAAAGCATCAGCGCGTTCATCAAGATCTGTCAACCTGAAACTAACAATCAATTTTGGAAATCACTGGAAGAGTCGAAATGGTTTTTTGAACCGACTCTCGGGCCACCAGATTTAACGCCACTAGACTACCTACGGGGACATATCAAAACACAAACCTTATAAGTGCAGAAGGTTTAAAAAATTTAACTTTCAAACAGAAAAAATACGAAATAAGCGGCAAACAACAGTGGTTAAATAGCTTTTTCTCTCACACATTAGAAAACGGCGTTTCAAACAAAGTAAGTTAGTCTAATAATTCCCACAAACATTTACTATTACTTGTAACGGTTCTGATTCATTTTCGGAGTTATTAAATTAATAATCACTCAGCTACACATGTACTATTTTTCAACACAATTGAAGAGTTGTTAACTTTGTTATTTTTACTTACTGTTGCTGTTGTTGTTGCTGTCCAACAGGTAACGAAAACGAAGTGGGTGCTTGTTGAAAAACGTTACTTGTATATAAATTGGTACCACTGGGTGTATTTCCAAACGAACTTGAAGGTTTTGATGTAGTATTTCCAAATAAGGGTTGTTGCACTCCTAAAATTAAAAAATGTATATGTACTTTAAGCAGATACGCATGCAAGGGGAGCTTTAGTGATGTAACTACCCGCAATTCTAAATAAATCCTGACAATTTACGTATTTCTTCAATATGGTGATTTTCCCAAATTTCTGTTTCTATCATTTCTTGTTGTATTTACAAGTTTGAAGCTCGTGATGACGTCATAAGTTTTCATAAATATTTTCAGGGCACCGATTATATGAAGGTCTGTTTTATCGAGATGTGTGACAAATTGTAAAGCCTATCTAAATACGAACTTAAGTTTTACATCAAAAATTGCATGTAACGTTCAAATTATAGGGCTTTGCATGAATGGTATTTCACTGCAGAGAGTATAAAAGTGCGCTCCTTAACCGGGATTCGAACCTGGTCCTCCCAATTGCCCATTGGTGACTCTGACCGCTAAGTTATCAAAGTACATTGCTCGTCTACCTCATGCGCCCCACAGCATGTCGAGTTCTTTGTTCAAGAATGAAACTTTCAATAATCCTTCTTGGAACTTCGCAATTCTTAATATCTATAACGGCTCCATGCGACTCCAATAACGGATGGTAAAGCGTGATGCGTCTGATTCGAGCATAGTGTAGATGGTTTGATGCAGCCAAAGTTGACGCGTATGAATCAGTGATCGGCGGTTCGCGTTAAATTAAACGCACTCAAAGAAAATTTATCAATGCATGAAGTTTCGCGTATACTGTGGATGCTGGTTTTGTTTCATCTACAGTTTGAAGATACAACAGAATATGTAGTGCAATGGAGTGAAGTGAAAATCGCAACATTCAAGTAATTGAAATCATCAAACGCCACCCATGCTTGTAGGACCTTGCTCGCAAAGAATAGAAGATACCAAACAAAGTAGAAGATGCCTGCCAAATAATAGCAGCAGAAATTGGAGTGGATGTCAACTCTTATTAAAAAAAAAAAGGAAAATTAACATGTTCCAAACTTTTCGCAACTATAAGAAAAGTGTTCATCAAAAAGACCTGCCACGAATCAACGCATAACAAATGAAACATAGTGTGGACCCTGGTGTGGGAGTTTGAGGAACTGCCACGAATCGATGCATCTCGTGTCCCGCATCAGGAACTACGCATAGTGTGGGCGCCGCTTAAAAAATTTCAACAAACAAAAAAATGCTCACAATAAAAAATTAACTTATAAGGCCACGTTGAAACGTTGTATGATAATTTCTACTAAGTGTAAAGTATTGCCTCTAGTGGATTATATGCAAACTATCCATTTGGTAGAAGTCCGCGCAAAATTACCTGGAATCTTGTGGGTAAGAACGTAAACATTCTTAGATACACGATATTCACTTCATAAAGATGAGTAGCTAGTTCGCAATGTTTACACACACAAAGTTAAGTTAGAGAAAAGCAAGGCGCTCGAATTATTAAGACATTCTGACAAAAAAACAACAAACCCATATACATTATAAGCCACGTAATGGGACGTTTCAGATGCATTGCAGTATTAAGTTCTCATTCACTGCTTATTTGTATACTGTCCAAAAAGTGGACATTATCATAATTGTTTATACCATAATTTACAGAAAATGCATGTTAAATTTAAACAACATTAAAAAAAACTGCTAACGAAATTTTCCCTTCACTAAATCTGACGCACTCACTGTACAAAATATTTAGTAAATTTTGTTTAATATGCGAGATAACTCTTGTTTGTTCCGTATTTATCGTTTGTGGTTGTGGAAGGGAGGACGTAGCCGGTTAATAATTATTGCTATCTAAAAATGGAACATTACCACTGAACATAAAAACGTGAGGGATGTTTTATAATGTAGTTACAAATGACGTCATCAGTCTATTTGTTCTTTTTAAAGACGAAACAATTTTCCAGAAAAAAGAAACACCCAAATTTTGCAGTGATTGGCGTAATTACCCAAAAATAAGGGCCCAAATTTGTGGATTTTATTTATTATTATTTTTTTACCTCCCAGACTACTGCCAAATCCAGTTTGTGCTGGTTGTCCAAAACTTGAGGTGATTGGTTTGCCGAAACTAGATCCAAAAGCCGGTTGACTCGTTTGGCCGAAAGCGGAAGTGCCAGTAGTGCCTTGTCCGAAAATACTAAAACTGGTGTTAGGTTTCGAAACTTGAAACAAATTAGATGATTGAGCCATAGAAGGTTGATTAAAGCTGAATCCAGATTGCCCAGTATTAAATCCCGTAGATGGTTGCGTTGCTTTTTGGAACATATTAGTGGAAGTGTTCTAAATAAATAAAAATAATTATTGGCTCAAAATTGTCGTTATTCCAATTACCTGTGTAGATGTTTGACCAAAAACTCCAGTTCCAAAAGCGGTTTGTTGTTGTTGAGATGTGTTACTACCAAACAAAGGTTGGGAGAAAGGTTTTGATGTTTGATTAGCACTGAAGGGATTCACATTTGACGGGGCCGCATTAAAACCAAAACTGTTAGTATTACTTGCAGGAGTTCCAAATCCTGTTGGTTTCCCAAACAAACTTGTAGCTGATTGATTCGACATTCCAAATCCCCCAGTACTTTGACCAAAAGTTGGGGGTTGCCCAAAACTACTTGTTTGACCAAATCCAGATTTGTTATCAGTTTGTCCAAAAAGTGACGGTGGTTGATTTGTAGCTGGAGCTCCAAATGGTGTAGCAGCAAAACCAGTTTGTTGCTGAGGCCCCTTGCGGTTGCAGGAATAATCTTCAAACCGCAATTCTTCCAATGATTTGTTCTCATATTCTTTCATGCAAGTAATACAGTGGTGTTTGGTACTGATCGACTGGGCTACACCATTCTTTTGCATGGTATCGGTACCAGTTACAGGAGAAAACTTTACTACAGTACCTGATTGGGTTTGGCCGCCAAAAGCATTCGGACTACCAAAGAGATTTGAAGTATTTGACTGAAATAAAGAAGATCCGGGCTGTTGTTGAGATTGTTGTCCAAACAATCCACTTTGATTTTGACTAGCCCCAAAACCAAATGTAGTCTTATTTTGGCCAAATGCATTCGTGCTACCAAACATACTACTTGTCGAAGGTTGCTGCTGTTGTTGCCCAAACAAGTTAGAACCTAAAAAGATACAAATAATTAACAGCTGCACAAAAACACATTCAACGGCCAGAAGACGAGAATACAAGCAAAGAGATAAAAATTAAGGGTTATCAAAAGGAAATAAAGGACTATTTGTCTACTCACCACTGTTCATTATATAGGAGGGATTAAGGAAAGCATCTGATGATAAAATAAAATAAAATTAGTAACAGGATAGGTAAAGCGTAACTCTCGGGAATTTATACCAACGCACACTCTGTAAAGTCCCCTAACTTCTCATTAAAAAGTACTTTTGCTATAAAATTTCCATCAAAGTTAACAAAAGTGAAAAATGCTACGATAGCGTTTATTTAATTTGCGTTTTTGGCCAAAAGCAAGTATATATTTGACTATAGCCAACCCATAGCTACGAATCAGATTTTACCCTCTCTTACCACTAATAATCCAGGTCTAGGATCAAGCTATTATAGGTTTTAAAAATATTTAGAACATTTACCAAATCCTGACTGGGTGGATGGTCCGGCGTTGAAAGTTGATGTATTGGGTGTTTGGAAAATGTTTGTTGGTTGTAAAGACGAAAACATTGGGGCACTCGCTCCTGATTGTCCAAAAGTCGATGTTGGAGCATTTGGAGCAAATCCTGGGGTGCTAGTTTTGCCAAAAAATTGCGTCTTGCTAGCAAAAGGTCCATTTCCGTTGTTCGTGCTTCCTTTAAATTATATACCTATAAAGTTTAAAATGATAATTTATTGTTATCTTACCAAAAGTTGGGGCGGTAGTATTTGTCATAAAATTCGGTTTAATGTAATTCCCGTACATGTTGGTTTTTCTACTAAACTATCACAATTACTTAAAGACTCATTTAATAACGATTCGTATTGTTTTGTTTTAACTGTTTATGAATTTTCAACGGATTACGCACTTATTGCACCATTACTCACAACAACTAAAACCGACGCCATTAATGACTAAATGACAGATGACAGATGAAAGGACTCAGGAGGGAGGTGTAAAAAAAATCAGAATCAGAGCAACCAATATAAGAATAAGTATTACCCCACCCTTATTCAATAATCAAATTTTAGGATACTAATTATATCTGGTCACTTATCTTTAGCATCCAAAATTTACGTTTATTCAAGACCCTTAATTGTATGAAATTTATTTATATATTAATTAATTAATTAGGGAATTTATTCTGTAGAATCGGTAAAATTGGCGTCCATGGTTGTCATGACTGACAAAAATATTAGTACACACACACGCACACATATAGTAAAAAGAGACGCAAACGTGACAGAGCGACTTATGCAAAATTCAGAACGATCCGGTTCTTTGTAATAAGTTATTAACAAAATTTGTTCAATTTGCAGAAAGTAAAGGTAAATGAAATATTTTAAAATCGTAAACAATTTCTTTCATTTTAATTTTGTTAGTCCTAAATTGAGTATTCTTCGCCAAAAAATGGGAGACGCCAAAGAAGAAGTGACTAAAACCGAGAAAAAGGAGAATGAAGACGACAAAAATGAACTGGTAAATACACCTAATCGATTAAGTTGTGTTTTCAGCAAACAAAACAAATACATTTTTTCAGTCGGAAGAAGACAAGCAGCTGATGGAAGAACTGAATTTGTTAGTGGAAAGACTGCAAGAAGACAACACTGAATTGTATCTTCCAGCATTGCAGGCTTTAGGCAACCATATTAGGGCTTCAACCACCTCAATGACGTCAGTTCCTAAACCTCTAAAATTCATGAAACCTCATTATGCCACCATGAAAAAAGTTTATGAAAAAATCTTAGATTTAGAAGTAGAAATTGTTTGTGCCGACATCATATCAGTTCTAGCTATGACAATGGGAGAAGGTAGAGATTGTCTTAAGTATCGTTTACTTTCAAAACTTGACAGTATCGGTGAATGGGGGCACGAATACGTCCGCCATTTAGCGGGTGAAATTGCTGCAGAATGGGGTGAAACTGATGTTGGCGAAGATAAAGACGTCAGAGACGTTTTAATCGAATTAGTCAAACAAATTGTTCCTTACAATATGACCCATAATGCCGAAGCTGAAGCTTGTGATTTATTAATGGAAATTGAACGGTTAGATCTTCTGGAAAAATATGTAGACGAAAATAGTTATCAAAGAGTTTGTCTATACTTAAATTGCTGCGTTCCTTATGTAGCTGATCCTGAAAACACAACTTTATTACAAACGGCATTGTTGTTGTTTAGAAATTTTGATCAATATCCTCAAGCTTTACGATTGGCTATGCAATTAAACGATCGCAGTTTAATTGAAGAGATTTTTACTTCATGTCCCGATACAACAGTTCAAAAACAATTAGCTTTTATGTTAGGTCGTCAACAAATCTACATAGAAATTCCTGAAACCACACCAGAATACGAAGATTTAGTTGAGATAATGGCAAATTGTCATTTGAATAATCATTTCTTGAATTTGGGGAGAGAACTCGACATTATGGAACCAAAAACGCCAGAAGATGTTTACAAGTCCCATCTAGAAAATACCCGTCCTCAATTCGGGAGCAATCAAGTTGATTCAGCGCGTCAAAATTTGGCTGCGAGTTTCGTAAATGGTTTCGTGAACGCTGCTTTTGGTCAAGACAAACTGTTGATGGAAGATGGTAACAAATGGTTGTACAAAAATAAGGAGCACGGCATGTTAAGTGCTACCGCGTCTTTGGGGTTGGTTTTGTTGTGGGATGTTGATGGAGGTTTGACTCCAATTGATAAATACTTGTATTCGTCTGAAGATCACATTAAATCAGGCGCTTTATTGGCTTGCGGTATCGTCAATTGCGGAGTACGTAACGAATGTGATCCCGCTCTTGCACTATTATCAGATTACGTTCTCCATAACACGAATATCATGAGAATTGGAGCTATCGTGGGTCTTGGTTTGGCTTATGTAGGTTCAAACCGCGAAGCCGTTTTGAGTTTGTTAATTCCTGTTTTCTCTGATCCTAAATCCAACATGGAAGTGATTGGAATGGCAGCGTTAGCTTGTGGCATGATTGCAGTTGGTTCTGGAAATCCCGTCGTCACAACGGCAATAATGCAAACTTTAATGGAGAAATCAGAAAATGAACTGAAAGACACTTATGCCCGCTTTCTTCCTTTAGGGTTGGGTCTATGTCATTTAGGCAAACAAGAAGCTGTTGACACTATGGTGACCAATTTCGAAGGTATACCAGAACCGTTCAAATCGATGGCTGTAACAATGGTTGATATTTGCGCATACGCTGGAACCGGTAACGTACTGAAAGTCCAACACTTGCTCCATATTTGTTCAGAACATTACGAATCCGGTGATCGCGAGGAGAGTCGCACCGATAAGAACAAAGAGAAAACAAAGGAAAAAGAGGAGAAAGATAAAGATTTGTCTTCAAGACAAGCTATTGCGGTTCTTGGGATCGCTTTGATTAGTATGGGTGAAGATATTGGTAGTGAAATGGCTTTCCGTACATTTGGTCATTTGTTGCGTTATTGTGAACCAGTTATTCGACGAGCTGTGCCTCTCGCTCTTGGATTGATATCTGTTTCAAATCCTAAATTGAGTATTTTGGACACATTAAGCAAATTTTCTCACGATAGTGATGCTGAAGTTGCTCACAATGCCATATTTGCTATGGGTTTGGTGGGGGCTGGAACCAATAATGCACGATTAGCGGCCATGTTGAGACAGTTGGCTCAATTTCACGCCAAGGACCCCAATAATTTGTTTATGGTACGGATCGCACAGGGACTTACGCATTTAGGGAAGGGCACTCTTACCCTCAGTCCATATCATAGTGACCGTCAGTTGATGAGTCCCGTTGCTGTGGCCGGTCTTCTGGCCACGCTTGTTGGCTTTTTAGATGTCAAAAACAGTGAGTAGTTCAGTCGCTACAGTGTCCAAGTCATTTTTTTATTTATTTTTTTAGTTATACTTGGGCGATCTCATTATCTGCTCTACACATTAGCAGCTGCGATGCAACCGCGTATGCTGGTTACTTTTGATGAAGACCTAAATCCTCTCCCTGTACCCGTCAGAGTAGGACTTGTAAGTAAATTTATTGAATTTTTAACGTTCATTATAAATTTAATTTTATGCTTGTTACAAACAATTGATGCTTCATTTGTTGCAATTTAGTTAGAAATTTATGTTAATTATGAGAAACTTTTAACTTTTTTTTGCAGGCGGTGGATGTTGTTGGGCAAGCTGGCAAACCGAAGACTATTACAGGGTTCCAGACCCATACGACACCAGTGTTATTGGCTTATGGTGAACGAGCTGAGTTAGCTACCGAAGAATATATTGCTCTTACCTCAATCATGGAAGGATTTGTCATTCTTCGCAAAAACCCTGATTTCTATCCATATTAACATTTAATCGGTTTAATATTTTTTTAAATTGTTTCCTTAATAACCCGTAAATATATTAATTTGAATAAAACTTATAAAATTATATTTGGTTACGAATTTTCATTTAGTTAACCTTTTCTAAATTTTGATGACAAAATCCTTGATGGTGCTGCAATTCCTCAAAAATCTGAAGTCCTTCCATTTAAATCAAAGATTTACTTGGAAAAGTCATATCAAAGTTAAAAGATTACAGCTCAACTTAAAAACGAGACAAATGCACTGGTTACTTGGCAATAGGTCACAACTCGCTGGAGAATAAACTTCTTAACGAAATTATCCTGAAACCTATTTGGACCTAGAGAATAAAGCTCTGAGACTGTAGCAAACCTTTGACTACGAAGGTATTTAAATGCTTTGTTTATTGAACAACAGGCCTACGGCCCAATTATAATACAACTTTTGCAAAAAAAAAAAACAAGATACACAATTAAATAAAGTTACATAACTAAACTTTGTGCACAAGGGTAGAGTAGATTTGTAATTCGAAGCAGAGCATTTTCTTATAATTTGTCGCGAAATATTCTTGGGAATACTCCGCACTACCTCTGAGCATTGCGAGGTCTGGATGATAAATGCTGGAATTTACACTCTCATCTAAATGGAGGACCCATCGCTCCCGCCAGAAGACACACAAAATACCAAATCTAGAGATGGGCGGGCAACAGACAAGCAATGAACCCAATAGCCGGACCACAGCTGAGATGTTGCTCGCCTCAACATATGCAAACAACCCGCAAAACTATCGAAGGAATCTTACAGCTTATTGTATTTTATATATAAACCAATAACGGGAGATCTAAGATGCACATTGGTTCTGTCAGCAGGTACGTAGAAAGTAGAACTATTTCTAGCCGACAGGCTAGGTAGATGAACACCGATCTGACCCAAGATGCTGCCACAAAATATCTTTTAGAGAAAGATAACATCGGAAAATAATCTTCTGGCAGACAAATTGTTCATGTTAAAACGAAGAAGAAGCGAATTGTATGATACACCCCTCGGAGAGTAAGCACGATTTTGTGTGAAACATAGGTATTTCAAGAATCGTCTCTGGACCCTCTCTAAATCTTCAATATAGATCTTGTGGAACGGAAACCAAATTACAAATGCACTCTCCAATTTAGAGCAAACATAGGAGTAATGAAGCAGTTTTAAGATTTCCAAATTCTCGAAACCATGAGACTTTCTTTTTATACACCCTAGTGTTCTGTAGCAGCTGAAGATTGTGGAAGCAACGTGTTGCGAAAAGGATAACTTTTTGTCTATTGTTACACCCAAGTCACAAAAAGCAGTTGATCTTTCCAAGATCACGTCTTTAACAGCAAACTGGTAATAAATAACCCGTGACTTGGTTGCAAACGTCAATACCTTGCAGTTGTCCACGCTTAGAGTTTAACCGTTTTTATCACACCACAGTGTTATCTTGTACAGATCAGACGACGGTCCCACACAGTCGTCCCAGCAAGAAACACGTGAGAAGATCTTCAGGTCGTCCGCATATAGCAGAAAATTAGTGTTCAAAGTAACACAAATGTCACTAATGTTAACAACATCAAGAACTTAGTTCTAGCATTAACTTTTTAAAGATAAATAATCAATGGTTCTAGGGAATATCCGAGGTAGCTATGGATTCATCGGACTCGACACCCTTGCAGCAAAGAAATTGTTTCTTCCCGTGGAGATATGAGTTAAAGAATCGAATCAACGACTCAAAAAACCCGTAAACAGTTCCGGAGAAGGTGTTACGTCACACGAACATTCACGTCCCGTTTGTCAAGTAGACCCAACAATCTAAGGACCTCGCTTTAAGATTATCAAGATTCTGAAGAAATAACAACACCCAATTAATACGAGGAAATCACGCTATCTTCGTCCGGAACATCTAAAATTATTTACTAGCTATTACTTCCTGCGTCACTCTTGTTATTCAGTCCCTGTAACCCCAATCATTATTATGGAAGCTTGAACGCCTTTTTACCTAATAACCATAAACCACAGTAATAACACGTGTATCAGTCAATATAAAAGCGAAGCTTTCGTTACAAAGATATTCATTATTATACTTACCAGTCACTTATACGTATGTTCTCTCATTCATTATTGTATTCCGTCGAAATTAAGTTAAATCTATTTTATTGTTTCTTTTTATAAACCTATAAAATTGCTTAAATAAATATTTTTAATTCTGAAAAAAGTGCAAGTGTTCTTCTTCATCTTTAAGAAAAATCATCACAAGAAAAAACGTAGAACGTAAAAAAGGTGTTAGAAATGTCAATGAATCGGTCATCGGTCTGAAGGCCTGCATCAATAGAGTCCGCGACATACTGCGTGAAAAAAAAACCGCTGACAAAACCGTATTGATGCGGCATATTTTTAACATGAGCACAGATGTACTTATGCAAGGCAATCTCGAAGAGCTTTGTAAAGTTTGAGTGGAGGGCAATAATGTTCAACCGCGCTCCTATCCCCTTTTTAAATACGGGACACACTCTTGATCTCTTCCATAGGGAAGGGTAGGAATTCGATTTCAATGATAGGTCAAACATATAAAAGAGAATGCAGAACGACAATCTCTCAGAACAAAAACAGGTATAACTATACCATCAGCGTCGGCCGTCATTTTCGTTCGAACTCTCTTCAGCGCATCAGCAGTTTCCTCCATACCCAAATGTTGGATGCAGACACATTTTTCAGTCTAAAACTTTTCCAATGATCACATATGCTCCATGGTATGTTTCAAACCTAACCATCCATACCGATCTTGGAATTCCTTACATTAGAGACGTTATTAATTTACATGTTAACGGGACAAAAGAAAGAAATTCTGCACATGACAACCAGATAATACGACAGCTATATCAACCATTACTTGGCCCAAAGATCTAAGTGAAGATTTGGGGAGCCGTTGAAGGACGGTACCCATTACAAGCAACGTACTTGCCAGTTGCCAGCCAATTTACTAAATACTTTGTGATGTAGAGTAGATTGTAAATAAACTTTGTTATTAAAAAAAATCCTTTGACCAAGTGCTTCTAAAACTAAAGGAATAATAACCCTTTATAATAAAAAATAATTGATATATAACTGGTCAGAAAATATAATCATATACGTCATCAGCAATTTACACTTTTTCAACATGCAGAATCGACTTTGAAAATTTTCGAAGAAGATTTCAAATTACTTTACCACCGAAAACAATTTAATTGCAAATTCTTTTAAAATTGTTTTAAAAACTTCTCACAGAATTGTTGTTAAATTTCATACGTGTTTTACCTTTAGCATAAAATTATAACACCGATTTTGGAGTTAAGAATGCCGAATTAACCAATTTATCAAGTATAAAATCAATTAGAAAAATATGCTTTGCGATTATTTGTGTAGTTTTTTAAATTACTTGCGTATGCATTAATATCTTCCTTGAAGATTGGAGGTTGCTTGTTTGTCAAGTTAATAAACTTTCTGTTGTTAAACGTATTCTTGTGTGTAATTGATTTAGTGATGGGCAATTTTAGAAACTTGCCGCCAAGAAAATTATATTGATCAGTGCGCATGTGTGGATCGTGAGCAGGGATAAAATGAAAATAACCAAGTGCAAGTCAATTCTGGAGTGGGGTTATAATGTTTTTCTTGTGAAGTACTAATTTTTAGTTTTATTAGTAAATTTTTCCTCTTTCACACCCTAATTGCAGAAGTTGTTAATTGTTGCAACCCCTATTGTTGTCATTATGGGTGACAAAATTAAGGTATGCACAAAAATTGAACTTTTTAACATTACAACGCCAAATTTTGTAGAACATTCCCGAACAGAAATTGAAGGCATTTTCCATTGGAACGATGGGAAAAAGGAGTTTGTCAAAAAAGGAATTGGAGGAACAACGCAAAAAAGAAGAGGAAAGAGCAGCGGCTCATGTAAATCATTAAAAATATCAATTTCAGGGAGATAACCTCACTTCTTCAATTGTAGGTTTTTGAAGAATTTGTAGCGACTTTCCAGGAATCACCTATCACTAATTCTGGCAAAGTTTGGGTGAAAGCTGGAACTTACGATGCAGGCGCTAGAAGTATTTTTTTTTCACATTCAAAACAATTTTGTAACAACTTTATTTGTAGAGGAAGATACAAAGGATAAAGGAAAATTATACAAGCCGCAATCTCGAATTGCCACCCAAGAACTGGTGGCATCAACTGAAAGAGCACAGTTCTATGCTAAACTAATTTCAGATAAGAAACCAGAACGGTTGGGAAAGAAAAAGCAACACACAAAAAGTAACTTGGAGGCATTCAAAGAGGAATTGAGACAGTAATTAGTTGATAATAGTTTTGACCACAATAACGCTTTTTTCTTACAGAATTCAAGAAGAACGTGAAGAAAGACAAAAGTTTAAAGGAGTGCCTCGCACACCAATGGAATCAGAACTAGATATGTTTTTGAGAAGCGGCGAATTGGGTTCATTTGATAACGGTGACCCTACAACAACAAATTTGTATCTTGGCAATCTAAATCCTAAGGTTTGTAAATTTATTTACTGAAAAGAGATTTTTTTTTGTTTTTTTAGATTACAGAACAACAATTGATGGAAATTTTTGGTCGTTTTGGTCCTCTTGCTAGTATTAAAATAATGTGGCCGCGATCTGATGAAGAGAAGGCGCGAGGTAGAAATTGCGGTTTTGTTGCCTACATGAGTAGGAAAGACGGTGAAAGAGCTCTCCGAAATTTGAATGGCAAAGAAATTTTGGGTTATGAAATGAAATTGGGTTGGGGCAAATCTGTTATTATTCCCCCACATCCTATCTATATCCCTCCAACACTTCTAGAATTATCCTTTCCACCTCCTCCATCCGGACTGCCCTTCAACGCCCAACCAACTGCTAGAGATAAAGATATTTTGCCAAAATCTTCAGAGGAACTCAACGAAATTTTATCAAGGAGCATAGTGAAAGTTGTTATTCCCACTGACCGAAATTTGTTGATGCTTATACATAGAATGGTGGAATTTGTTGTTCGTGAAGGACCAATGTTGGAGGCTATGATTATGAACCGGGAAATACACAACCCTAATTATAGGTAATTTAATGAAACTTAAAGGTATTTTTTTTTTTAATTTCTATATTACAGATTCCTGTTTGAAAATCAAAGTCCTGCCCATATTTATTATCGCTGGAAACTCTACTCAATTATGCAAGGTGACTCACAAAAAGAGTGGAAAACTAAAGAATTCAGACTTTTCACTAGTGAGTTTTGTTTACTGGAAGATTCTCCTATAGCACTTATATATAATTAATTACGAATTTTAGATGGATCAGTTTGGAAACCTCCATTAATGAATTCCTATACGGTCGGTATGCCAGAAGAATTAATCAATGATGATGAAAATAAAGAAAGCACCAAGGGTTCTCTTTCAAACACGTTAGTATAAAGTTTCTATTAAACTTAATTTAACAATATTTTGGATGTAGCCAGAGAGATCGTTTGGAAGATATTATACGTAGTTTGACGCCCGAAAGGAGTAAAATTGGTGAAGCCATGGTCTTCTGTATTGAGCATAGCGATGCAGCTGAAGAAGTTGTTGATTGTATAACTGAAGCTTTATCAAATGATTCAACTGTAATTACAAAGAAAATTGCTAGATTTTATCTACTATCGGACATTTTGCATAATTGTGGCGTAAAAGTTAACAACGCCTCAGCTTACAGAAAAGCGTATGTTAGTGTTATTGTTAAAAAAAGAAACTCAATTTCATTAATTTACAGATTCGAATCCAATTTATTGGATATTATGATTCATCTTAAAAAAGCCTATGATAAGCTGGAAGGGAGACTGCAAGCTGAAGGATGCAAGTTGCGTGTTTTACGTGTCTTACAAGCTTTAGATGATTCGATTTATCATAAAGATTATGTAAATAGATTACGTACTTTGTTTTTAGGGATCAAGGAGCAGGTAATTTTATTTATTTTATAAATGAAAATAATTAACAAAAACAGATAATTGAGCAAGTTGTTTTATTACAAAAATTTGTTTATAATTAACATATTGCAATTATTTAAAACATGACCAATTGTTTTGAGTAGTGTTTCTGCATTCATGTTGTTGGTTCCAATGTTTTAAAAATAAAACTTTCTTCAACCAACGCGTTTGACGGTATTGGAAAATTTTAGGAGATTAAAGAAGAAGTAGTTGCCGACACTGGCATAGACATTGACGGCGATCCTTTGCAAGATCATCCTGAAACTGATGACGACGTTCCCATGGATGGAGCTACATTACTAAAGACGGCAATGAAACGTTATAAAAATACAGTTGCTACGTCAGATGACATAGATGGTAAATTTTCATTTTCATCATCTAAATTATTTATTAAAAAAAATTTGCCATTTAGGCGAAGAAATAGTTGAGGACGCCAACGATGTAACTCTGTTAAATAAGAAAAACACTGGAGTTCTCTCAGGATTTATAATGTCAAAATGGGAAACTGTAGATCCTGAGCAAGTTGAGGCCCAAGCTATGACTACAAGCAAATGGGATATGTTGGGGAGTAGTGCGGACCCTAGTCAAGATAGTTCGTTAAACGACAACCAAGACTCTAGTGACTACACGGATTCAAGGTAATTTCTATTTTTTTTTTCTTTTTTTGAAGTAAAACCGAAAGAGTAATTATATTATGATCAGGGGTATAACTGAGGAAAGACGTAACAAATTGCGAGAAATTGAAGTGAAAGCGGTGCAATATCAAGATGAATTAGAATCCGGTCAACGAGTGCTAAAAACTGGTTGGACTCTGCCGCAGCAAGTCGAACATTATAGAAGAAAACTTCTCAAAAAGAGTGAAAAGGAAAGAAAAGAAAAGGAACCAAAAAGCGAGAAACACAAGAAGGATTACGAAAAATCTGACCGAAAGGAAGCGATTAGCTCTGATGACGAAATATACTATAAAGAGCTGTAAGTAAACATTTAACGTTTTCTAAACTATAACAATATTTGTGAATATTAACATGTTGCTGATTTTATAGTAAATCGAGAAAAATTAAAAAGCTAGCGCGAAGCTCTTCAAGCGGTTCAGCATCAAAACACAGGTAGTAAACGGATATGGTAACTAGCTTAGTTGATTTTGTAAATTAATTTAAGAAGCAATTCCGTAGAGTTTCTCAATTTTCTAAGTTTCTAACCGATATTTGTAGGTCAAAGAGTCGATCACCGCCTAGAAAGAAGGCTTATAGGGCTCCGAGTCCGCCAAGTCCTCCTCATATAAAACGGCCTTCCCCTTCATCCCGTTCTCGTAAATCCAAAGATTCGGTTTCTCCTCTTAGTACCTCTAATGGTAAATATGGTTCCCCAACTCGTGTGTCAAAATCAAGACGATCACGGTCATCTTCACGTACACAAATTACACGTAAATCAACATCACCTCGAAACCGAAGTTCCCCATCTCCAAGGAACAGGCGCGAAAGTACATCGCCTTACCGTTCCAGATACCATTCGCCAGATTCCTCCAGGAAGCATCGTCATAAGCACAAGTATTAACATAATCTATTTCTTTAATATTACTTTTAGAGATTTTCGTCTGCGTAATTTGTTTTCTAAAGTTTTTTTTAATTTGCTTCAAACACTGCGGCTTATTTTATGTTGTTATTTATATTCAGTTCAATAAATATTTTCTTAGGAAATTGAAATTATCTGTCGTAATTCTATGCTTCTTAGAGATATTTGAGTAGAAGGGCTTAACATAAGTCAAAACACATTTATAGAATGATTTATTTGCACATGAATGATAAATGAAATCCAAACAAATTAATAATTGAACTCTTGGCAAATTCGACAAAATTACTGAAATACGAATAAATATAAAAATAAAAGAAAACCGCGTATTAATTAAGTTTAAAGTTGGCAGATAACACTCTTGAAACCTGTTAGGGATTATTAAAAAGGAAAAAATTCTACAGGTTTAAACAAAGCTCTAAATCGGTATACAACATTGCAATAGTAGCACACAATTTTGTAACATGGCGTTTATTTCTTGGACTTGACCTTCTTTGTACCGCCACTGCTTTTTCGGGGTGGAGGAGTAGGAGTTGGAGTACTCGCAGTCGCAGCAGCACCTTCTGGTTTCTTGGACGATGGCGGTACGGTTTCGGCTTCTGGTGTTTTTGGACCTTGTTTAGGTTGTGCAGCTACTTTTTTTGTTGATGCTGGTTCAGGTTGTACCGGTTCAGAAACGGGTGGTGTTTGTGCGGATGTTGGAACAGATTGTGGAGTCACCGGTTCAACAACAGATTCTGGCTTAACAGGTTCAGGAACAGATTGCGCTATAACCGGCTCTGAAATAGGTTGTGGTTTTGCTACGTCTGAAAGAGGTTGCGGTTTAGCCGGCTGTGAAACAGGTTGCGGTTTAGTCGGCTGCGAAACTGGTTGCGGTTTAGCCGGCTTTGTCGCTGGTTGTGGTTTATCTGCCTCTACAACAGGTTGTGGACTTTGCGGTTTTTTTGTTTCTAAAACAGGTTGTGGAGTTTGCGGTTTTTCTGCCTCTGCAACAGGTTGTGGAGTTTGCGGTTTTTCTGCCTCTGCAACAGGTTGTGGAGGTTGCGGTTTTTTGGCCTCTACAACAGGTTGTGGAGTTTGCGGTTTCTCTGCCTCTAAAACAGGTTGTGGAGTTTGTGGTTTTTCTGCCTCTAAAACAGGTTGTGGAGTTTGCGGTTTCTCTGCCTCTGAAACAGGTTGTGGAGTTTGCGGTTTGTCTGCCTCTGAAACAGGTTGTGGAGGTTGCGGTTCAACCGGCTTTTCGATGATTTCAGACTTCTGTTCAGGAACAGTTTCGGATTTCTGTGGTTCTGAAACCGGTACTGGTTGTGTTGGAGGTATGTCGGTGGTAGGTTGCGGGGTTTCCTTTGTAGATTCAATTTTACTCGATTCTTGGCCAGTCAAAACTGGTTGTGTCGGTGGTTTTTCCGGCTCTACACTTTCAGGGGCAAGAACAGTTTCAGCTACGATAGGAGCGGGTGGACTATCAACTGTTGCTAAAGGACAGACAGTAGCTTCCGGAGTACTGGCTGGCTTGGAAGTGGCGGGTAAACTACACACTAGCCCAGGTTCAGGCTTTTTCTCGCATACTGGTTCTGTCACAGTTTCAGGTTTTGGTTTATCGGTTACCGTACATGCAGGATCTTTAGGAGTTGTAACAGGAATTTGGGCAGATTCCTGGACGCTAGGATCTTTTGGTTGTTCGTCTTTAGGAATTTCTTGTGTTTGTATTGGTAAAGTTGGTACGGGTTCTTGTGTTTGCGATGTAGGCAGAACTTCACAAGAGATTGGAGTTTCGGTAAGTTTATCTTGTGGTTGTGGTGGAGATTCAATTGGTTCTTTAGGTTTTTCGATTTCTGTTGCTGTAACATTTTATCGAAAATAATACAAAGTTTATTTGGTTTTAATGCCCAATTATTGCTGAATTAATTTCATGCATTACGCCACAATATTAATTACTAATTAATGTTAATAGGTGTTAGTTAATGTAGATTATTGTCTTCTTGCCGCACGCATCCAAGTCTTTTGTAAAAATGCGGCCAAATGATCGGACTTACGAGTTCGCTTTGGTCGCATCCTTACAAATTGCACATACATTTCGCCACAAGGGATGGTGACTCATATAATAATTGCAAATCATTTATTAATAAAATTACAAATTGTTCACATTATAATTTCAAAAGTTATTTTAGTTTTGATGCTCACATACAAAACAAAGCGATGTTATCTTTTTAAGCAAATACGGCAACTGCTGCATTAATCAGCAGCTAACTGACCTTCGGCGACAGTTTGTTCAGCTGCTTTTACTTCAGTTGGTGGTGGTGTCGGCTCTAAATTTACGAAATATGAAGTAACGAGTATAAGAATATGCTCCAGTTAAAGAAAATAAAAAACAATTCTTTATGCGCAAAGCTATCAGTACCAAAAAAACTTAATTATAAATCCAAAAGTACCAAAGAAGAAGACATAAAAAAATAATTTTACAAAACATGCAATTGAGAGAAAAAACAAGCAGAAAGCAGAAGCTTTAGTTTTCTCACACACACCTTTTGGCTTAGGTGGTATAGGAGTAGCAGGGGTTGCAAGAGTTTCGCAAATCTTGCTCCAAATATTGTCGAAGGAGTCCTTTCCTAAATAATCTATGTTGCCAACTTCCCAGCCTTGTCTTCGTAAATGATCGTCTAGGGCACTTTGTTCTGCAGTTCTTGGTGCACCCAATTTCAATTGGGCGAAAGCTCCGGCAAGACCACTCTATCCATAAAAATATGTGAGTATTAGCTATTTCAGCAAAATAAGTTGGTTGACGTGCAAAGATTGATTGAAAACAGTTTACTTACATTATTTTTGTCTTCATGTGAGTTTATATGCAATGTGCTCGCTTTAGTTACAGTGGTGGTAGCTTCGCATTCACTTGCCAGCACAGGAAGGACCGGTTCATTGTGTTTAAGGGTAAGTTCAACTACTACAGGAGGTGATATTCGATTCAGTTCAGGAAATTGTTGGATTTCTGACGATTTTTGTGGGAAGTCTACGGGAGGAACTAAGGGAATATTAATATCACTATTCAAGCTACGTTGAAAATTGTTCTCAATAGGTGTTTCATGAAACGTCATAAAATTACGTGAAACATCATCATCAACATGTGTTTCATGAAAGCTTGGGGGATCTGACAAGGGAAGGGGTTGAATTTGTTCGGGAATAAAGAGAAGATTCGTTGGTGGTTCGGGAATAAAGAGAAGATTCGTTGGTGGTTCAGGAATAATGTCATCAGCTTTATAGCTACATGCGTTTGTATTGTGAGATTCAAAAGGCTTTGTTTCTAAAGGCTCATTTTCTTGATGATCAACAGAATTTAAGGTATTCGAGGATTGTCGATTGTCATATTCCTCCCAAGGATCCCAAATTTTCTGGTAATCGTCATTATTGGAAGGGATCGGGTCTGGGAAAGTACTGTTGTGGGGAAAATGATGGAAATAATTAGTAGGCGTAACGTCTGAACTGCTTCGAGCCTGAGCAAACAAGCATGCAAAAGAAAGAAAAATAATTCGATCAGTTTTGTGCTTAGCATCGATTTATTATCTAGATAGTTATCTAGATAATGCACGTCACTGTCAAACAAGTGCAATTGTGACTAAACATGCAGACAAAATGCCAATCAAAACTCAAAATACAAAGGCAGAACTGAGCTGCTTCATGCAACGTTACGTTAGCAAGCATTTCAATTCACACATTGCAACTTACTGTCGAAAGACTGGACGCACATTGACTTTTTCTCAAAAATTGCAAAACAATCAAACTAAGTACGTCACTTTGTAGGACCAAGACAATACCAAACAATTGCTTGTAGCTACTAATTACGTACGACTAACTCACCTTAACTTCATCACAATCATTCCTCTCAGGCTTGTAATATTGTGATTCAGCTAATTAAAACATCACAATCACCAACAAGGCCAAAATTAATAATTTCCTCGGCATATACTGACACATTTGAAATGAAACGAATTTTCGGGAATAACATGTTGGAAAATTACATTGAAATCACCATGATCTTGTAATAGATCAACCAATATAAAAAGGTATATGTTTAAAAAAAACAAAACATTTTGATACTCTCAATGGCGACTAAAATTGACCAGCGAATTCTTTTCTTACTTTTAATTTTGGTCTACAACTACATCTCGTAAGTAAACTTGTATTGTTTAATGAGAATAAGTTGGAATTGCGGATCGGTTAGTTTTAGATCTTCGTGTGTGGATACAGAAGTGGTGGCCGTTTTAGCAACGTACAGTAAGAAATATTTAATTGCCGAAAATATTTTTCATTTTGATTCGACAATATGGCCGGGAAAGCTTCGACATTTAAATTGTCTCTTTATTTGGATACCTATACCTATTTAAGCAAGGAAGCAATCGAGATTATGACTTACCATATCCGGAGTCAATTTGGGATGGATCAGGCTACAAAATATGTCCCACCAATGCTGCAACACTGTTTTCAAATGTTGCATCCCTTCACTTGGACGGACTTGTTTGGTTTCAGTATCAAAATATTGTAACCAAGGTTTCATGACGCCAATGAAATGTATAATCTTCGCATTGCCCCCAAACCTAAAATATTTCCAATAAATTTATCAAGTTCAAGAAACATTAGTTCAACTCACTGTTTAAACGCAGGCAAATATGAATAACAAGCTGTTGAGCACATGTTGTAAATGAAAGGTAAATGTTTATTAATGTCTTTATGGGACCAATCGGAAAAGTATAGATTAAGTAATCCTTGATCACCACCTAAATCATAACGAATATTAATTATCAATTTCGATTCAATTAATTTAGTACCGTCAAAGCTGCCTTTGTCGAGAGCGAACTGAATCAGTTTCTCATAGGTTTCATTCGAAGGGCGGTATACAAACACTCCAGAATTGAAACAATCAGGCCATCCTACGTCAGGAGCAGCCGACAGCTCGTCCCGTTCGAAAAGCTCGTCACAATTTTGTAACACCTACAAGAAACACCTGTAAGTATTCATCAAATCGAAGAATAATGCCAGAAACAATCGCCTGGAAAATTCAAACTATAAGTATTAACTAATGTTCATTATACCAGGTGTTCCCCGTTTACAGCGAATTAAGATAATAATTACGTTACGTTAGAAATATCTCGAAAAATTATAATAGCTAACGTTAAATTGTTAGTTTCGGACAATATGCTGCTAGAGAACTATCGATGGTGGGTCACCGAGTATATGTTGAATCTTAATAATTTGCAACGACCAAATTTCATTGTTTTTTCTTGGGCAATATGTTAAAGTGTTTGTTGCAGGTGTGTCAAGATGTTAAAGAACTGGCGTTAACAGAAATAAAAATTTCTAACATACCAATGTGTCTGCATCCAAAAATACACATTTGTCGAACTGCGTAAGACGCCAGCAATGCAACTTTGTGAATGTGACTCCTAATTCAGGCCTTTTCAATAGACGGAGATTAGTTTCATCTCTTGAATCTAAAATATTGACTTCTTGTACAACATTGAAAACTGTTGATAACTTTTCTCTAAAAACAAAATTTGTGAAAACATAAACAAGGAATATTGAAAACAGGAAAATTACCTCATGGCATTCGTAACGCCTGGAGTCACTAAAACGGCGAGTTGTTGACTTGTTCCCACTTGTTTCAAGGAGTGGGCCAGGACCAAAGCTCCCAATGAATAAGAATCATTAGTCGCTAACGTAACCCATGCGTAACCTAAAAAATAAATAATGAAATTGAAAGGGCGACAAGTCAATTAATCAAAAAGTCGGTGTTCAGTATTGGAGGAAGCTGCAACCAAATTAATTTGGACTTAGCAAAATGTCTCGTGATGCTAGAATTATAATAGAATTCAATAATAATTGTTGGGTGTAATAGCAAATTCTAAATTTATTTTCCGAAGAATCGTGATGGGTATAACCAGAAAATCCTAATCGAGAATCTTTGATTTTCAATGCAGTTGGAGGACTTTTCAATAATTTTATTCGCAACAAATTAATTGATTTTTCTTAAGTGTGATCAATAAATGTTTCCAATTCTGTCATAATTTTCGTTTAGTCTATTTTTTCCAATAAAATTTTTATATCGTAATATCCGCATTCTGTTGCTAATTCGAGCCAGGAAAAATTAAAATGCGTATGTGCGAAAAACAAATTTTATGGATCGCTGTATAGGTTTGCCAAGCCAATGAATGTTTGTGGGAGAGCTTGCGCATTTTCTAACAATATAAATCGCATCTGCTGCACCCACAGTACTTAGAAGCTTCTATATATACTTTCAAGAGAAAATTGAGCCTAAAAATAAAATTCCGCAGGCACATGGAGATACAACAAACTACGCCGCTGTCTATGAATTAAAAATAATTAGACGTAGTAAACTTGACTGCAAGCGTTTTCGTTCTATTTATATTCGTCCCTTTATTCAAGGCGTTGACTGAACGGTTGCATTAACGAAAAAACGATATTTTTGTTTTGTTTATTTCAAAAAGGAATTGTGCCTAATCGATGGTTATGAATAAAGTTATAATTATGTGTGCTAGATTTTTTAAGGTTTGGTGGGCGGTAATATTGGGTCAGTTAGAACCGACGGTCTAAAAATACGATGAGGAAAACGCCCCTGCTAAAAAATTCGATTCAGTTTAAGAAAATCAAGTTAAACACCAATTTCCCGATAAATCGTTAAACCATTTATTTTTATCGCAAGCAAATGTTCTCTGCAAATGTATTTATAGACCCAAAAGCTTGACCTGTTCAATTGAATATTTTATCTGTTACGAGTAAAATTTATCCGAGGCCAAAACTGATAAGTTTCAATCTTTCACAAATCCATTATAATCATGTTTATCTTTTTCTGTATACAAAAAATATGAAGTAAAACTGGATCAAAATCGGCAACAGGTGCCGCTCGTGTCAAAATAAACTTATTTGCTGCGAACTTGACGTCATCAATAATTTATCTGTACGGAAATCGGTATAACAATAATAAAGGTGCTATATTTACGTTGGATTTCTCTATTTGCTCGAAGCCATGGACATTATTAAAACGGGACTCATAAAAAATTAGTAGTTTCATTATTTTTCTTTTTTAATTAATCGAATAATTCTCTTGTACCTTCATATTTTTTTTTTGGGGATCTAGCCCTTAGACTAAGAAGTGTATTGGTCTGGTATCACTGAACTTGATTCTAGAAACGTATCAAGTTTAATTCAATATCAAATATGTAACATAAGATAAGTTTCGTAATGAAAATAAAACGGATAAATGAGACCACCAAGGGCATAAAAAAAAGTTGGTCGAGCACACTTGCAAAATTGAATGTCGTTAAAATTTCAATGTGAATTTAGTGGCTATAGTGGCTAATGGAAAATCAACAACGAACTACTAAAAGTCGTTTTTGGTTAAATTAAGACTGCAACTACGCTCCCAATCACATAAAGAGTTTGTATAGTTTAGGCAAAAACATAATTATTGAATAAATTGTTCTCTACGTTTAGTTATGCTGAAACCGTCCTCTGCGGTTGAATATAATGAATTTTTTGATTCGTTAATTTATTCAACGATAAACGCTTTAAATTTAGTTGTAATTAGCGACAATAATCGTGATGAAGGTGCCGAAATTTTGAATTTTGGTGGCGATAATTTAAAATGGGCTTCGTTTTTTCGCCTGCTTTTTTAATATCGAACAAGAAATTGGCAAGGTCGATGGGTCAGTAGGCCGAATTGAATTGATAAATGGAAAGGCTGCTCACCACCCATGATCCTGCTAGTTGAACAATCTGCGGTGGACGCAGCACTCAAGATTTACAAATGAATGCCACGAGACGACAACGGTTCGACCAAGCCAGCAGCACTCAATCCAAAAAGGAAGCAAAACACTGAGGAATCCGCCGTAACAGAACGAGCGCACGCGAACCAACGAAACTCCCCTACACTTCTACTTGTGTTGTGCGAACTAAATAGAAGTTATAGGAACTGAACGATGATTTGTGCGCTTGCGGCAGCGGCAGGAACGGCGCTGGGCGTCCCGACGCCCCATCTGACTCCAAATTTTTGTTTCCGTTACAATTATCTCAGGATTTGTTCAACTTTACCTACATAATTTGAATATTTCTATTATATAAAGTGGAAAGCTGCTCGTATCTTGACTTGTGTGGGCACTTCAAAATTAAAATAAATAAATTAGCCAGATGTATTTCTTATGCCCTCCCTGTGGATTCTAAATCTGTAGGTCCTACAAAAATCGTACAGTCGCAAAATGAATAATCAAACTAATGACACCACGAGAGAGTTACGATATTGTAGTATAAGGAGCCAAAAAATAAAATTTTTCTTTGTAGACGTTCTATTTAAAATATTTAAGACGCGTTGACTTTAAATCACCCGTTTCTCAGTTCGGTATCGTCTAAAAATTAATAATTCTTGCACACTTTTCGCTTACACGCTGTTTGCGCAGTTGCGAAAAAATTTTTTTTTAATAAAATATGAAGAATTCTATGTGGATAGCGATAGCATATTTAACAAAATATTAATTTAAATGTTAAAATAGTTTACCCGCTGCATTCAACTTTTCGTTGCAAATTTAACGCGTCTCAAGTGTGTGAAAATAATTAATTTTTAGAAGGTATTAAACTGAAAAAGACGATTTAAAATCTCGCGTAATTCAAAGCATAACAATAGTCAACGACGTTTTAATGCTGGAGGTGACAATTTCAACTTTAATCAAGATCAGAAATACAATAATTATTATCTACTTACAAAGATTTTTTATGCAAGTATAAAGCGAAAATAAATAAAATTTTCAATTATTTAATTACCGAATGATGAATATTATTACAGTTGATAGAAATATAAATGCATATTATTGATAAGATTTGACTAGCTCAAGCATCTATAGATTTATCATTCTTTGTTAACCCAAATTCTTCGCAATTATATTACAAATCCGTTTGTAAGGATGCTGAATTAAAAGACACATTTAAAGATGAAACATTAGCGAAACCACGTTTCAATCACCTTAAGTGCAAACTTTTACAAATTTGAATTATTGTTTGCAAAGAGAAATAGGTTTTACAAATATAAAGTGAAAATAAAAACATTCTTCCGTTTAATTTTTTATTGACTTATCATATCATCAGTAGTGACCCCAAATTTTTTATTGGAACTGAACGTCAAGTGTCTAGAGAGTAGAGCTCTACAATTATTGACAATAATGTCTATCCTTTCTCCATCTGTCTGTTTGTGAAGTTTTTGTTTCCCCACCTAACCCTTGGTTAAGGAAGTTGGTTGGAAGGCAGAGTCAGCGAGAAATGTTTGGTCCCTCACTCACAACATTCCCTAACCCTTCCATCATTATGGGATAGGGTATCATCTTGTTGAAACCATATTGTTGTCCATATGAATTAAAAATCAAGGAATTGAGGTACCGATTGACATTCAAATTTTCGTGTTGTAGAAGTATGGGGTGTATCGCTATAAATTGAACCACACATGAGATCGAGGTCTACTTGCGATTTTGTTCTTGAAACTGATGTGGGTTCTAATGGTAACTGAGCAGTCATAGACGATTTTTCGAAGGTTGCCTTAAAAAGAGAAATCTCATCAAAGATGGCAGAACTAAAAAGAAAAGTTCTGAAGAATCCACTTTAGAAATACACTTACCATTTCGAGGCTATCAAACCGGATGAAATGTACGAAAACCCCTCTGACTTTGACGTTTAAAAGTGAGGTTAAACTAACAAATTTTAAATGTTAGTTTGACTGAATTGGCGCTGTTGTCTTGCAAATTTTTAGGTATGTTCACAAAAAAACAAAATATGATTTTTACTTCTTAAAAACTTTTTTAATGCGGTCTAGCATTGTTGTGCAAAAGGTCTCTTAAAAAAATATATTAGTGAAGACGGCAAAAAGACTTTATGTATTTGTTTAAATCTGAGAACGCTGTTTGATGGCTTGACGTCACTGTCTTGCTTGAAGTTAGCGCGCATTTGTGGCGCCCCATCCCCAACAAGGAGTATAGTAATATAATTATATTATTATACTCCTTGCTCCCCAAGCAATGCACTTGGATTCATGCAGACGAGAGAAATTGTGGTTGCAAGTGGTGAAAACGTGCCAAAATCGTCCAAAAATTTTGAAAACGACTTGCAAAAAGTCGATTCACATAATTTCCCAGTAGTGGAACTACAAATACAAATACTCTACCAACACGATAGTGTTGTATAGTATAGAGATAAAATTTATTTTGAATTAGTATAGTTAATATTTAGGTCAATTAGATATGTAAAAATCGACAAGAGTTGCATAAATATATTCAACATAAAGTACAATTTGATATTTTATGTTGAGATTTAACTTTACTATAGAAAAAAAAGTTTAATGATTAGTCCTTGTAAATTACTAATAGCGTTAGCGATTATTATGGCACTATCAAGTTTGTGGATTAAATCTAAATTAGCGGTTACGTGTGGACTTAAAATTTTAAAATCTCTAACACGTTTCATTGCTCGTTAGATACGAATTTGCACATTAATTAGTTGTTTTGGTAACAGTACATTACCTTTCGTTATTTTTTTCTTAACTAATAACGCTTGAATGTCTAATTATAATTTTTTTTTTATTTAAACTTTTTTCTACTTCCTTAAAACGTTTATATGGCATTACACATGTACCTTCAGGAAGTGCATTTAAATATCCACAATTTTCAAATAAATTTAAATAAATTCCACCACACCCTTTAAAATAAAATTTTTAAGACCATTATAAATGAATGAAATAAAATATTTAAGGGTGTTACACTTGTTGTATTCTCCTCTATTTATTTCGGACAATTTTGGACGAAAAAGAGGGTTCATGAAGTTGCTCCCCCCACAGGTAATTTTTATTTTTGTATGCCATCGTGACTTTGCATCAAGCATGCACCATCTTGCATTACTTGTAGCAATACTTGCAGACCTATGGTTACCTAAATATTTAACTATAGAGGTGGTGGGGTGGAGGACAACTTTACTCTATTAATGATCTGTCACCTTGCATCGCTCTTAGTGAGTTTCCTTTGGGAGTGGTTACCTTGACGCCCTTAAAAATTTAGCCCTATGAGAGAAATTTTTAAACGATATAATAACCTTGCACTTAGCTTGCACCACCCGTACCGTGTTTTGCACCTTTACGTTTACCTAAATTGTGGGGGGCATATAGCTCTTGCTAAACTTGCGCCATATTGCACCAACGCTCTTTCACCTTGCACCCCTCTGAGTGAGTTGCTTTTCCATTTTATAGGAGCAGGTTGGAAAATTAGCCTTAGACACATGGGAGACATTTTTAAACGATATAATGATCTTACAGTGAATTTGCACCACCTTGACCACCAGTCCAGTGTCTTGCATCTTAATTTTCTAGATACGCGCAATTACTATGCCTTATCTAGTTTTATTTGTTTCTTATTTTTTATTTTATTACAATTATTATTTTCCTATCTACTTCGTATTTTACTGTTAATTTTGTTTACCTTTTTAGCAAAATAAATCCCAAATCAAAAAGTTAAAGTTTAATTTATTTTTAAAGTTTTGGGCAATCACCTTTGGAACTTCATCTTTGAATTTTGAAAATAATTGATCCGCGGTCAGCATTACATGGTGCAACACAGTATTCATTTACAAATGTTTGTCAGATGCTTACGAGCTTTCGTGATAGTATACTTAAAGTTACCAGAAATATTATAACGCAAAAGATTATTGCTGTAGTATGGTTCAAGCCTACTATATCATTTAAAAATTTCTTTCACCCAAGATTGACTTTTTAAGGGTGTCGCAACCCCCTTTCTCCCTCCTCTGTAGCTTATAAAATGAACAATAAACTCCCTAGAAGTAGAGTAGGGTAAAGGTCATAGGTTAAAGATGATACAAGCTTTCTGTCACCTTTTTGTTTATGAATTAAAAAGGAACTTATTGTTAATTTTAAATAAATATTTAGGTAACCATAAGGGTGTAAGGTGTGAAACTGGTGATGTAAGGTAATGCAAGTACATTATATTGTTACAAATTTCTCTCAGGTGTCTTAAAGTAATTTCTAGGGGCGTCAAGGTAACCCCTCCAACTTATAAAATGAAAAAATAACTCTCCAAAAGTGGTGCAGGCTGAAAGGTTATTGGTGCAAGTCTTCTATGCCAATTTTATCGTTATTTACCGATCTACCGTCAAGTTGACCCTTCCTTTCACCTTTTTAGTTAAATATTTAGGTAACCATAGAGGTGCAAGCTATGCTCCAGGTGATGCAAGATGGCACGACGGCATACCAAATTGATCGAGCCTGATGAAGATACAAGGAGCAACATCCTTTTATCAAACGGACGCCACTGATAAAGTTGATTAATTATAAATTAATTATTTTGACAAAATTTTTATGTAAGAAGGTTGAACTTGATGTTTCAAATTATAGCAAGAAGAATAATTAAAACGTTAAACTTAGTACAAGAGTTATCTAGGAAAATCAAAATCTGCAAATGGTCCTTTTTGTCATTGTCACAAAACCAAGTGATAGATTTAAAAATTGTGTAAGCTACGAAAAAATTTAGTTCTATGTTAGGTTTGCTTTTCTGCAAAGTAACAAAAAATGTTACCGTTTTCATTCACCGTTAAAAGATGTTTCCTAAATAGTTTTTTACAGTATGAAAGCTTGAAATTTTGAAGGGATGATCACACCCCTTCCATAATCCCCATATAATTACTGCGAGGTTTTTAGGGTTGAAAGGTGTGTCCACCTGTCACCCTTCTACAAATCGAAGTGATGATTGTGTATAAAAAAACAAACAAGGGGACGATGTAATCTTGTGAGTAATGTAACAACAAAATGTAAATGTTATCTCGATTTCTTTATGTTGGTGTTAATATTGACTTACAGCTATGTAATGAATTTCGCATAAGACGCAAGGCGCAAGCCCGAATGACGTATATTGGAAGTCCTTTCAATGGTTTTCGGTGCGGTGTGCGGTGTGGTGTAGAATATGCTTATGTTGCGTGTGCTGCGTACTCGTGTCGCACCTACGGCAGACCGGTGTCAGCAGCAAGGGAGCAGGCGCCTTAGTCAGTCCATAGTTAATCGTTGTATGATGTGTGAGTGTTAAGCGTTGTTATGGGAGTGATTGGTGTTGAACTAAAGCACTTAATGAAGTTAAAAAGGCTATTCGGACCGATTTGACGTAATGTCATTGTGGTGTTCATCAGAGGAGACATTGTCACGTCGACGGTATCATGGCCGAGTCCAGTTTGGAAACTCAAATCGATTGCTTCCTAGAACAATTCAAACGGAATGCCTCGAAAGCTATGGAGGAGCGCACCAGCTTAAGCCGATCACGAAGTTCCTATTTAGATTCGGAACCGCCTGGTGAGCTCCAAATTTACACGAAAATGTCATGTAAACAAAACGGCCACAAACACGACTGATACAGTCCAAGTTCAAATCATATGGAGAAGACGTCCATTGCCCGCTCTTTATACGATTCTACGATGCAGTTCAATGCACCTCGACTCCAGCTACTTGCACTGTTTTAAATAGTTTCGTTCCCAATGTAATTTCAAATCTCACCAAGAGCGTAAATCATTAGTTTCTATTGGTAGGTACTTAATTTACTATTCAGGCTATTTACAGTACATTCAAACTGTTATGGTGGTTAATACAGTACCTCCTGATTGAACTTGACAATGAAAACAATAATAATTAGTTTGCCTGCACCATACAAACTAGCCAATTACCCAACAGGATGCAAGCCAACAGTTGGGGAGGCTTACTTGCAGTGACTCGTTTTTATTTTGAAACAACTCACTGACGTTTGTTCATAAATTATTTGCACTTTTGGACCTCTCTTTAATTTGGTTAATTAGATGTCTTTTGATAGTTTGAACTTTTAATCGTCATATCGCAACCTTTGCCCCGATTATTTTCAAAGCATTACTAACGTTTACAACCTGAAAACGATTCTTTGTCATTTATGACAGTAAAAAGTATTAACTGAACCCTTGCACTAATCAGTGAATAAGTTTTGCATCGTAACTTGCCAGTAAATATGAAAATTACTAAATGGTTGTTGTTAAATTTTTTCAAATTTATAACGAGGTCATTAAAAACAAAAATATTTCCTTATCAAAAAACAAGCTCAACCACATTTTCAAAAATTTCTCAGCAGTTGTGTAGAATCCGAATTGTCTCCGCTTTTACCTGCGGAGATTTTTATATTATTTAGAAGTTTTATTAACGGTAAGTATACATTTTGCTCAATAATTGCCATTTTAATAGTTGCAAATTCTTTGAAGTATTATATTGCTAATTACAACTGCATTACACAATTCTGACGAGTCAGTCAGTTCTACAACTCGCCAACTAAACTACCAATAAATGTTCGAATTTCCATAATTTTCTTCATTTGCAATTTCGTTTTTAGTTAAGAGTCCTGTTGGACAGTTGCACAGTTGCAAGCGAACATAATCGACATTTTATTTCGCTGCATTTATGACAGGAAGTAACACGATTACGTTACATATGATTTTTATTTCAATGTGGTAAGTATGGATTTGTGCGCATTTGTTTAGCGTCCAGCTTCAACGAGTGACGTCATAACTTACAACGCTTATTTATATGATTATAGAGCATTTCCACGTGTTTTTGTTTGTTCTCTAACGACGTTTGTTGGTTTCAGAGCGTTTTTAAGCTTTTATTTGGACTTTTGGTTCATAGCGTTTCTTCGAAGAGTAACCCCCAATTGCATTTGCACATCTTTATGGTTGTTGGTACATAATTATTATTTCAGGGTAATCACACCAGTTTAATATCAAATCTACAGATTTGTTCTGAAAGCTTTATTACAAGCCATACAGTTTTATGAGTGAATTCAATCAGAAGTAAATTTGTTAAATCCATAAAAATTTGCATATGTTTGTTATAACTTTTTTAGTTATCTGTGACATCTCAAAATTCTTGTCAGAACAGAATCTTGTTCTTTTGCTAAATAAAGTCTTGAAGGGTCGTAAAATATTTAAATGTGCCGGCGAATCGTTTTGCGTTCTCTGTCGCACGCGCGAAACGTTATAACCACTCCAATGCTTTTTTATTTCATACCCAATTACATTAATATACAACGGAAAACAAAATTTTTCCCTATTTCTAAAATAGAAAGATAAAAGAATGAAGGCTCACGACTTGTTTTCAATTTTAATTTGTAATAATTCCCCTCAAAAAATGACCTGAATTGCAATTGATATTATATGCAAATAAACCAGTGGCGAATTTACTCGTGGGCGTGCGTCCAGGACCCTCTAAGGAAAGGTTTCCCGAGGGGGGGCCTTGTTATGACTTTGTTTCTTTTGCAAATTGGGGGATACTTTTGTTTCGGAATTTTTCGAAGATTTAATCCCATTTTTGGACTTTGCAGCTACCCTTCACTTTACCCTGCACACCTTCAACTTTGCTTCGTTCGAAGTTCACCTTCTTGAAGACGCGTCATAAAGTAGAAGAATACTAATAGGGAAAAAAAATTGAGGGCTCAAGTACAGGTATACAAAATATTTCTTTCTGAAATTTTGTTCGCAATTGGATAACCGTTTGGTTTGCCGCGATTTTGTAATGACTTGTCCTAGCGATCTCGGAGTTGCATAGAAATGATTCTTTTGAAAAGAGCTTTCAAATGAGGTATAACTCGATTTGCTTGCCATTTGAAAAAATTGCGTTGGCCCCTTTAGTGCTTCCATGGTGAGTGACTCTGATGTGAGGAATACGCCAAAAAGTGAATTTTTACTTGTAGTTTCACTAATGTCTTTGGAATTTATACTAAACACGGTAAATATTATATCTTTTCAAAAATGACGTCATTTGTCTTAAAAATTAATTTCAACAGTTTAAAGTTTTGGCCAAAAAAGTTTATACGGATCCAGATCCTACACCTGTAAGCAACGCTTCAGGCGAACATTCATTTTCGGTTCTGAAAGGAATAAAAAACTACTAATGATTCTGCTGGAAGAACCGATGCCACATGGTGGTAATACCCCTTCGAAGGACCGTCAGATTGTATAAATGAAAGCGTAGCTCAATAGTAAATAATTAATAAAAAATTGGAAAATGTTTCTTGATTTGACTTGTCTTCATGGACACCTAAATCTCGTTTCTCTAAACTTTTGCGGAGAGAGATCTTGTTGCTAATTCTATCGTCTCGGAAACGTCCTAAACTAGAGATGAGTCGGTCGCGAACGAGTCGGCTCAGTGAACCGGCTCTTTACATTTACGTCGAGAGCCGGTTCAGCAGCGACGTGAAGAACCGACTCTCGGCTCTTTGCGTCGGCTCTCTGCGTCTGCGCACTGCGCACTGAGCCGAACCGTTCGCGACCGATTCATCGCTCTCACGGCTCTTTTAAAAAAAAATTGTTTGGTTCTCACTTTCTCACTCGGATCGGAAGTTTTTCGAACACATCATTTTTACAGAAATAAAGAGTTGTCATTTTGTCTAATGATAAGTTGTTGTGAGGTGAACTGTTTCTGTTGTCAGTAACTCCATTTTGCAATTTTTGTTAGTTACGCCCGTTACGCCACTTCGTATCAACAGCGACGAATTGACTCAGTTCAGTTCAATTTAATTTTTGTATTCGGTTCTTTGCCGAGAATCGGTTCAATGTTCTGTTCAATTGTGTAGAGAGACGAAAGTTGTCATATAGAATTTTTAGTTGCGAAAATCGAAAATGAAAAGAGAGAAAAGAAAAAAAAACTAAAAATTAGAAGTTTACGAAATGATTGCCGAATCTTAAAATGTTTGAAATTGTAGTTTCAATCGAATCGGTTCACTTGACCACGACCATATGGCAATAATCTTTTATCAAATTTATTTATCTTGGTAACCAACAAAATTAAAACCACACAAAAATTTGAAAAAGTGGTAATATCAATTAGTTGCCAAAAAACTTTTGTTAAAACAAAGAATTTTTTTGCTACAATTATGGCCCACATAATACATCAATACTTTTCAGAATATGAAGTGCTATACTAGTGTAGATTATATCTGATTATCGATAATTGCCCTCAAATTAATATCTGAGATATAATTTTAATGATAACCTACGAGTGTAAAGAGCTACGCTTCAAAATTAATCGAATTAAAAAATAGTAAACACAAATTGAGTCTTTTTCTGAGTAAAATTTGTCTTGAATTTTCTTTGCAATAGCATAGGTCCGAATTTGTTAAAATATTTATTTATTGGAATGAGTGCTGGCAGGTAATTTTTGCTTAAACAAAGGATCCGTTAAACTTTTTACTAACTCAACCAATGTCAGCATAATACACAATGACAATGGCGCCGTATGCATGAGTCATAACAAAGATTTGAGCATGCAATGCAGCAGTACGGATCTTGAGCTTCGGTACTTTTCGTTTGGGTCTTTTTGAATCGGTTCACGAAAGAGTCGGTTCGCCAAAGAGCCGGTTTGAAGATCCGAATCTTTGAAGTGATCCAGATTCACTGAACCGGTTCAGCGAAAAGAGCCGTTTTGCCCACCTCTATCCTAAACTAAATCTAAATTGAAAAAAGGAGGGGGTGGTGGTGGGCCTACCCGTAACGACCACCCCTGCGCAGCTGTAATGTGCAACAACCTTCGAATCTCAATTGGCCAAACAAGGTTTGCTTCATGGGCAATTTTAAATATTGAAAGTGACATATTGGAGAAGGTTCGCTGTGAATACTTGAATAATACGTTCGCAAAAAAGAAGTGTAGTTAGTTTTCCTTTAGGTTTTAAGTTTTTGAATTATTTGTTGAAGGTTAAATCCGCCACTGAAATAAACAACAAAATTCAAAATTTTGAGGGTGAGTCCTCATAGGCTATTTAGTTGGCTACATGTCACTATAATTAGAGTTTGGCTATTTGGCAGTTTTCCAGTTGGTCCTGAAATGTCGAAACAGTCACATATGAGATGAGCGTCCGATTTAGGCAACTTCGATTTTACTCCCTGACAGTTTATAGTATGTGAAACAGAAGTCTGAAACAACGCCGGTTTTGTAACTTTATTTAAAAATTGACACGATACATGGAAATTTGATAAGCGGAAGAAACGGATAGATAGTTTCATACAGAAATAAATGAAACTTCAAACTTTTGCGTGAAAGAAATTTCGCAGACAGTAAATCACCATTTTTGAAAGTGTATTTTAAAAATTCTGCTTGTTTTAACTAATATTGATATTATCAATGACTTTTTTTAATATTGCTGACTTGTACTCGACGCTAAGAACAACAATCCACTCCATTGTCGTGAACAAACAATAACATCGATCAGAATCCCAGACGCAGATTGTGACGTATTTGACATTATTTAGACGGAGATTTTTTGACAGTTTAAGTTTACCATGTTGTTAGAGCAGGCATTGAAAACTAAGTAAGTTAATAATGTTATTAGGTTAATTGGTAATCGGTAAAGACAATGGTGATACATGTTTTACCATTGCAACTTCTTAGATTTTGTAATCGTCGCAACGTAATTCAGCTACAATTATTGTAACTTGTGTTAGCTAATTGTGATTTGAGAGTAGTTGCGCTAATGTGCCCCTTTAAACCGGTCGTTTGTGCCACCTTTGGTGCCGCATTTTTAAATTTGAATTTGTTGGGGTATTTGCGCAACTCTTCCACGCTTGCGCAGTAGAGTTTGAACTACGCGAAAGTGGGGATGTTGACGACAGCGAACATGGCGTACGAAGCGTCCCAATAGTTTTGATTTCGGCAAATGTTTTTAGACGAATTTTGGTCTAAATTGTAAATCGGTCATTGAAATCGTGCAAAAATCAACAGTGAATTTAATTTCCGTTGCGTTTCGTATCGAAAATTCAGTGGTTTATGGCACGAAATCGCGCTAAAAGGTAAAACGTCTGTGACTTCAATGGATATCAATACGGCCCAGTTTTGTGTGGCTGTGGTCGTTGTCAAACGAAAATGATCTTTTATGTAATACAGTAAAGACGGTTTTCGCTCGAACTGGCGGGCCCGCAATATTTATATCTTACTCTTTGTTTATATTTACCGCGACCACGTTTTCTATGGAAAAGAATTGGATGGGACTGTTAAAATTTTTGACAGTTGCTAAAACAGATAAATTGTCAATTTTCCATTTTGATTGTCGCATTTAACGCGATAAACCAGTTGCGTTGATTATTTGCTTGAGGATTTTCGGGCCGTCAAAATTTCAATTGTTTTTTTGTCAATTATTTGTCTAATTTGAAAATCAAGACGTTCAAAGATGCAATTGTTTTCAGTTGTCATTCAAACCACCCACCTGTGGGCAATAGAAGTTGCTGGGGTTAGAGTGAACGTTTTAGAAACAAATGTTGAACAAATAAACTCGTTTGATAGTTCATTGAAAATATTAACAGCAGGCTTTTGATAGACATGTTGTGACAAAAGGCAAATTTTAGATGGCCCAAGTTGATGAAGCCGAAAAGGAAGCTAGTGAAGTGTTACATTCGTTACTTTCAGTAGAAAGAATTGAGAAAACTGAAGTGATTCTAGAAAACGAAAATCAATCGCCCTCATCGCAATCTTTTGCATCCAACCCTGCAACTGCAGGTGATGGGGTTGAACCTGAAACACAAATGCAATGGACCACCCCGGTTACGTTAACAGCCCATTCAATATTTTCAGCAATGGACGGCAATAATCATTTCCAACAAACTCAAATGGAAGATCAGCAGGTAGTTGTAAATCATCCTATATTTGGAATAAATTTGCCTTGAAATTTCTGCTAAACATTAAAATTTTGCAGGTAATTTGGGAAGGTCATGCAATTCAAGTTGACCATGATAATCAACATATGAATACAATTTACGCAACAAATTCAATAGAAGAACAGTCACCAAAGAGAGAAATTGCAAATAGTGATGCCACATCAAAAACTAAAACACCAGCAAAATCCGGCACCAACAAAAAGAAGCCATTGGCAAAAAAGAAGAAAAAAGGAGCTTTAGAAGCAGGTGGTGGCAATGACACGAAACTTGAAGAGAGCTCACAACAAGTTAAGGAACGTTTCAAAAGAGGTTGTGAATGCCAAGATGAAAGTTGTTTTCGTGGACTTAATCCTGATAATGTTTATAAGCACCGACTCAACATAGCGGAATTAACCAAAGGAGAACACGACATGTATTTAATGGGTGTTACAATGGCTTGTTTGGCGAATCCTGATACCACAGTTAGGCATAAAGAAAGAAGACGGTTACGAGCTCAATACGTCTATCAAGGTCGTAGAGTTTGTTTAGACGCTTTTCTTTACTTGGAAAATTGTACTCACTATCAACTGAAAAGGATACGGAAACATGTAATGACTCATGGGGTAGCTCCGAGGGTGCACGGAAATCACGGGAAAAAACCTCATAATACTTTCCCTCTTGATATTTACTACCATGCGACCGAATTCCTAAAGCAATATTTAGAACAGTATACTGGTGAACGTGATTTAGTTAATACTAAACAACCGATCCAGTTGCCTTGGGATGTAACTAGAAAAAATCTTCATGATGCTTATAAAGAATATGGTCAAATTTTGGAACCGGGAATCAAATTAATGGGATATTCAACATTTCGGCATTTTATGAAAGAACAATTTCCTCATGTCAAATTCTGTAAAGTTGAACCAAAAAGTGCAACAACAACTCAACAGGTTTCAGTTCAGCAACAATCTCAACAACAACAGCAGCAGCAACCTCTACAAGAAACTTCACAACAAATACATGCGCAACATGCCATGCAAAAATCACAAATTATTGAAAGACCTAGAGAACAAACATTACAAAAATGTGTTATTAACAATGAAGTGCAACAAGTTATTCCCCTTGTAGTAGCGCAACCTAATGACGGAACCGGACCACAACATCACCAACAAACGTTTTTAGTAACGCCAGTATCACAGATTATCCCAAATGGTCCTCAAAATCCTAACAATCACACTCCCGGTAACGCCTATTCCTATCAACTCACAAATGCTGGTTACGTTATCAACGAGCAGGGCAATATCGTTACTACAATGGCAAATGCTCAACATCATACTCCTTATACTTTTAGTAGAATGTAGTTTTTGGGAATTGCTGATTTTTTTAAGAAATTGATTACGTATTTTGCAATTTTCATAGTGAAAATGAAAATAACTTCAACAGTCTGAATCTTTATTCATGGAAACTCGATTGATTCTAAATCAAATGTTGAAACTAGAAACGTTTTTTGAGACTACAGTACAGTAATTACTGAGTACCATTAGTTTTTGAAACGTGATTTTAGGGATTTCCCGATTTGATATAGTACTTTTTCAACATAATTTGTTAACATAAAAGTTTTTTGTTGATTGTATTTCAAATATTTGTAGGTTACTGTGTATATTATGTAAATATCAAGATATACTTTTGTAAATTATTACTCATTCGACATAAGTCACAATATGATACTAGAATAGAATAAAAGTTGTTCTTGAATTTTTGTTCTGTGATACTAGTACTACTTTAATCAAAATTACCTGCAGAAACTAGTAATTGATGAGTATTTTTTATATTGGCTTTAATTATAGTATTTGTATCCGTTATTTATCATTTCAGCATTGTACTTGCTCATAGTGGTTTGACTTTTTTTTAATTCGAAAATCAGCGGTTGCAATAATTAGTATTGTATTGCTTATATGAAAATAATTTATACTTCATTTGTTTATCGTCTTGTAACTTTGGCCAACATAATAAATTTCTATGTTTTGGGTACTGAAAGTTGTTAATTGCTAAAACTTATTTTTTCCTGATATACCTGTTAAGGCTTGACAATATCAATATTTTTCATAACTATTACATTTCATTTCTCTTGTTTTTTATTATCAATATCGATTCAACTATTTGAAACGTGCAAGTTAGCTCATTATTGCTATATCAGTAGATAGCCAACTGATAAGTGGAACCAATTTAATAGATTAATCGTTGACAGTGATAGTTGTAACGAAGTATTTGTTTTTAGATGAGTCTGGTACACCTTCTGAAGAAATTGAAATGCTGAATACGGTGCACTTGGAACCGCTTGGACTCAGTGACGTTGTTGAATTGTTACACTCACAATATGCAATTCTCTCAGGTGGAAAGTCAAAGGAAGGCTGTCCTATAATTACTTTTCCAGATAACAATAATTTTAATACGTTAACAGATGTCGAATACCAACGATTAATGTTATATTTAACTTCAGTGCCCTCGTAAGAAATAATAATAAAGAAACCAATCACGTAATTATCTTATTTATTAAATTTCAGATTACAAGAGGCGGATATGGGCTTCCATTTAATAATAGATAGAAGAAAAGATAGGTGGAACTCCGTTAAAAGCGTATTGTTAAAAATTTCTGTAAGTCCCCCCAGGTTCAGTTCGAGAAAATAATTAATTGTTGTAGGTATATTTTCCTGGGCTGATACATGTAGTTTATGTGATAAGGCCAGCCAGTTTTCTACAAAAAGCTTTGTCTGAAGTAAGCAATAAACTTTTTAAAGATGAATTTAAATTCCGCATGATTGTATTGAGCACCATTGAGGAACTTCACGAATACATAGATTTAGATCAAATAACACCAGACCTTGGAGGAACGCTACAGTATTCCCATGATGAATGGATGCAACAACGGATAGAACTAGAAAAGTTTTCTGTAGTAACCCAACAAGTTTCCAATGCCTTAGATAAATTTACAAAAACTATTGAAGAAGCCGAGTTACCAAACAACGTTGATACAACACAACAATTACTAAACCAACAAACAATCGCTTATTCCGAATTAAAAGAAGAAATTCTATCGGCAGCAAGACACGGGGAGTATTTATTGAGTAGTATTAAGGGCAAATCACCAGTACCTGAGAATACGTTTTCAAACAGTTCTGATACCGTTGGTAACGTTTTCACCGTTGAAAGACTTTTAGTTCAACTCGAAGAAACGGAAAGGACTTTCGATGATTTTTGGCAACAACATTCCTCAAAGTTGCGCCATTGTTTAGAATTACGAAGATTTGAACAAGACTTCAGAGAGCTTCAAATTAATTTTAATTCGCATCTAAAAGTAACTTCTGAAATGACTGAAATTGGAGAAAGTATCTCAAGAATGGAACATTTATTAAAAGAAACATTAGTGTTTGAAAAACTTTGTTTAGTTGATATAGAGAGAGCCGAAGAGGTGGTATCGTCTGGTCAAAGTTTAATACAAAACAAATCTCTTTATCCGCTACAATGTGTAGAACCTAAATGCTGTGAATTGATTAGAATGCGAGATGGGTTAGTGTGGCAATTATCGAAAAGAAAAGATGTTCTCGCTTGTGCTAGAGATCTGATGGAACGGATAGAAAAGGTATATTGCTTAACTTTCAAATAAAAATTATACATTAGGGGAATTTATAGGCTAACGAATGGTGTAAGAACGGTGTAGATTTGTTAGCATCGCAGAAAATGGACACGTGCTCTACTTCAATGGAAACGGCAGAAAAGTATTTGTCTGAAATCGAAGAATTCGCCAAAATTGCGGATGAATTCAATTTGAATAATCCCAAAGAATTAAATCTTATCTCTCAGGACGGCACAAAATCAGAACTGAAAGATTGTCTGAATCAAGTACGTGGTCTTTTAAAAAGCATTTTTTTAAACCTAATTAATCCTCAACACACTAGCAGATATAAAAAATTATCCAAAATTAATTTAATGTAAACTTATCTTTCTCACGCAGGCATTAGAAAGAGTTGAGTCGGTGGCTGTTATGTGCGAAAAACGTATTAACCGTTTAAAAAAGATTGCTCTTTCTTTTCAAAAATCAGTTGCCGAACCAATAGTTCCAAAACAACCACTTGGAGGAGCTCCTCATCCTAACAAGTCTGTAATTAAAAAGTGTAGCAAAATACCAAAGGTTAGTAGTATTGGAATATTTGGACATATTTCTTCATGTTTTTTTTTCAATGTTAGAGCGAATCCTGCGAAAAGCCCGCAGAATCAGAAGAGCATCATCCAGATCTTCATTTGACAACTCCTGAAAACGACGAGATAAACAAAGTAAAGACTGGTCATGTTTTGACTGAACTCATTGAGACTGAAAAAGTTTACGTCACTGAGCTTTTGTCGATCATAACTGTAAGTTGGTTAAAATTCGAATTTGAAGCATTATTAATGTTGAACTTTAAAGGGTTACAAAATGGAAGTGACTTCCGATGAAATGCAGGGTTTTTTAACTCCCGAATTAGTGGACAAAATGGACATAATTTTTGGAAATTTGGACGAAATTTACAATTTTCACGCCAAAGCTTTCGTCAAAGATCTCGAAAACTGTATAACGTCAACGGACCTTGTTGCTTTGTGTTTTGTGCAAAAGGTAGTTTTTTGATTTGCTGTAAAAGGGTTTCGGTAAAAAAATGTTTTTTTTAGCGCGACACTTTTCTGCGTTTGTATAGTTGTTATTGTCAAAATATTCCTAAATCCGAGCAATTACGTGAAACTCTAGTTGGTGCAAATATGTTCTTTCAAGCTTGTCAACGCAAATTAGGACACAAACTACCTCTAGCAGCTTATCTGCTCAAACCAGTTCAAAGAATAACCAAATACCATTTATTATTAAAAGATTTACTACGATATTCGGAAGAGAAAAAATGCTGTAAAGAGCTGCAACAGGCGTTAGATTGTATGTTGGTCGTGTTGAAGTGCGTGAATGATAGAATGCACCAAATATCCATAACGGGCTTCCCAGTTGATATAACTCAACAAGGCGACCTCCTTCTTCAGGGATCTTTCTCAGTGTGGATGGAAAATAAAAAAGATTTGAGGCTTCGTTTGAAACCTATGAGAAGACACATCTTTTTATATCAAAAATCAATGTTGTTTTGCAAGCCTGCTTCTAAAACCACCCACAATAAAGCTACATATCAGTTTAAACACTATTTGAAAATGTCACAGATAGGATTAACTGAATCGGTAAAAGGTGATGCGAGAAAATTTGAAGTATGGTTGCAAGCCAGACAAGAAGTTCATACAATACAAGCTACCAATATCGAACAGAAACAAATGTGGGTTAATGAAATTAAGCGTGTTCTCCTAAACCAATTGGAGGAACTTAAAGGAGAGAAAAGCAAACAGTATTCTGCGTTATCGCACAAGTTAGTTATAATTTTTGTTTTATAGAATAGTTCTAAGCGAACGATTTCAGACCTCTTCGCCAGACTATTTCGTGGGAAAAACAAAAAAATAACTCTTCAAACGCTAGTTTGATTGATAATCACAGAGCGATGAGTTGCGATGCTGACTCTCAAACACATCATGTTTTAGTTGATGAAAGCATAGAATGTTTGGAGGGGGAATATTTATCATCTGACTGCAGCAATAGTGATGAAGAAGATCTTCAAAATCATCCTGCTATTCCTGTAAGTTTTTCTTGCATTACAGTATCTTCCTTAAGCTTTTTTTACTTTTTAGCGCCTTTTTTAAGTATTGGTTTTAAACGAAAACTTTACCTTCAGTGGATAACTTATTCCACTTTCATAGTATTTCATACACTTACTATCGTTAACAGTTCATATGTTGCAAAATGATTTTATCGTATACCAACTAAACAAAAGATTGGTGTATATGTCGTAGTCTAAAGCCCATCGCCCATCTAACCAGCACAGCACGACGGAATCCACCTACCCAGCGCTGATCGTCATTTCGATCCAAAAACTAAACCGTCTACTTGCGTTCGAGATAAAGTTTTGAAAATATTTTTGCAATAGGAAGAGGAATTAGTTGTAATTTAGTGTTTTTTGTGTAATTAGTTCAGTTGAAAAAGAGGAAATTGAGCAAAATCGAAAAAAATTGATTTTAAGATGCACAAAATTAATCAAAAAAGAAAAATATTTGCAAAGCACTATCATAAGAAAAAGTATTTCCAATATTTTAAAACGAGTTATTAAAAATTCAAAGAAAAATTATGTTTCGTATTCATTATGAGTACGTCAAACCCAAAATAATGTCGGCGGTCGCTGGTCAATGGCGCGTCTACCTAACCAGCGCGGCCCAGCGCTCGCCGTTTTCGTTGGAGAGGATCGGTCTCATTCAACCCGACTAGCGCCGGGGTCCGCTGGTTCGTGACGTGGTGGGTAGCTGGGTGCAATTTTATTTATTTACATGGAACTGACCCTACCCGTATTTCGCTGTGATGGTTAGATGGGCGATGATAGATATAGTGAAATATAGATTTTCATGGAATGCCGGCATATCCTGGAACTTCATCACAGTACACAATCTGCCGAAGCTTTTTATGAAATACCTGTTTTGAATCAGCTTCAAAGCATCACATGAAGCGTCAGTTCTCAAATTACGGTTGGAACGTCATGTGCCGATGCAAGACAACCATTTCATAAAAAGCCTCGCCCGATTGTGTAGTGTGATGGAATTGCATGATATGCCGGCATTTCATGAAAAGCCTAGGTTTTTCATGAAAAGACATATTTCACTATAGGACTACGACATATGCACACGCACCTTGCTTAGTTAGCGTTTGTTAACATAACTATAATAATTGAACAATACTGGAGAAATCCAATCAAATTTCAGTTACTGTTCAGTTTGTTGTTGAAAATAAATAGTAAGGAAATCAACATTTACCTCTATTTTACAGTTGGCAGATTTAGCGAAGGGGGTGCAACGTGTTTTTCATCAGTATTTTGTTGGCAACACAACAAATACATCTACATTTTATGTTACGCATTACTAATTCTACTGTTCCATTCTTTCTTTAGTTCTAGTAAGTTGACATTGCATTTCTTTTTCGTTTTTACTTTGTTGCATGCTGGTAGTCTTCTCTTATCTTAATTGTTTATTTCTTCAGCTGAGTACGAGATAAAAATTCGCCTATTATAGATTACTTGTTTCAAAATTGTTAACTAACAACATATTCAATAATAATAAAGTATTTGCTCTTTAATTAACAAATGTTTGAACGATTTATTCCAATATTTGTGTTACGAGCATAGTGAGAAATTGGTAATGTAAACAATGTCCAATGGAGAAGATCATTGTCGATAATATTGTGTAATTAACCACATTGCCCGGGGATTTCTAATAATGAGCACGATATCTTGGGCAAGGTAAATATTATAAAAATACATTACACGGTTAAAATTTAGATACGCATCTTTAATTATCGTTATTGAAGCAGGTTGCTGTGACATTTCGAGTTGCATAATTTTCCGCTATTGCGACACTTGCACTTTTTTGTTTTGCATTTTTGATTACAGAAACATCTATCAGCCTTGACCCCCCACAGATGAAAATTCTCTTGCACATTCCCTCAATGAAACTTCAACATATTCTTGCAGGTCATCTACTGCCACCATTGACTCTTAACATATTGTGAACTGATTTTTTGAGTCATTTGCTTCAATTTGTCTTGGTTTCTTCAAGTAATTATTATCTGCTACTAAAAAACGCCTTAAACATCTTGGGGTAATTTTACGAAATATTTACCCGATAAAATAACTCCTGGGACGTTACGCAAATCACTTATGCCTCTATCGACATTTGGTACTAGAATTTTTATTGTTTTGCCAATCTTTCCTCAAGGGCTTAATTCATTTTGCTTCAATCTTTATATTTGTCACTGCCATTTTTCTCTTTTCCCTTATCAATATTATTCTCCTTTGCTTTAATAGTTGAGACATGTTGGGGTGATGCATCAATGGTATTTTCGGTATGACTCTCATCTTCTTTGGCCTCAACTTGTGAAAATCAGCAAAATGTTAATGTGATAAATCAAAAAATGCGTGACCACAATTCCCTCCATTTCTGTTTCTTGATCTTCAATTACTTGAAGATTCTTCTTCAGTACTTCCCGTTACTGTAGGTTCCTGATAAATACCTTTTATGGTTTCCATTAACCTTTCCTCCGTGTAATTTTTGATATTACGTCTGTTGGATTGGAAGAGCAGTTTTTTCAGACCGATTCTAGCTTAGGTGCCAAACATTGCTTTTGCAATTTATTCCTTCATGATAAGCTCTATTTTTGATTATTTCAAAGAATTTTAAACTTTTGCTCCACTGATTGCAGTATTCACGTACCAAACATACTCTCTATGTCCCATGTTCTGATTTGTCCTTTCAACAGAACCTTGGTTTTGCGAGTATCTTGGTTTTCCGTCAACTATTTTTAATTCATCCCACATTTCTGCTAATCCTTCTATAACTTTGTTAGCGAATTCTCTTATCACTTTGGAGGATACATGGTGCTCCAAAAGAAATGAAAATGTTTAATACAACGTAAAACGTTTTGATTTTAACGGTCGAAGAATGATAAACGTCAGGTGATCTTGATTTACAAGAATGTATTTGCACTTTCCGTCTTGTTGAGTTTGCACATGGATTAAGTTGACCTGACACCTAGCATTAATTTTATTAAAAATCATTGGCTTGACAACATCATAAACATATTTACCTACTTTACCCAAACTAATGGGGGCATTGCTTGAATTGATAGGCCAATTCAGGAAGTGTAGAAAAATATTTCCATATTTTCTACATTGCCCAATATGAGCGGTCATTGTTTACATTGCCTGGATATTGCTCTACTTTCCCACTATGCCCGCAATATATGTGTAACATTTTTCGTGAATACATGAGATTTTAAAGTATTAAACGTTAGGTGTGATTAATATCTTTTAAATGTAACCGCAGCTATTCAGATGTTTTAACACAATTTATGGTTACAGAGTGGGCGTTATATGGCGTTAGCTGATTATTGTGCAGTTGGAAACAGTGAAGTTAACATGAGAGAAGGAGATATGGTGGAACTTTTGAAAGTTGGATGTGCTGGTTGGTGGTTTGTTAAAGTTATTGGTGCGGTCATATTTATTAACCACGATTCATTTATGGTAATACTATTTTTCAGGTAGTTCTTTGGAGGGATGGGCTCCTGCTGCTTATTTGGAAAATTTACATCGTAAGACTTCACATAGTGGTAGCAGAAGTCAAGATAAATTAAGTGACTGTTGATTTAGGCAGTTAATGTAGATTTTTTAAACCGATACCGTTAGTTAAGTAAAACATCTATAAAAATTCATTGAATTTCGGTAGCAAGTTTTTAAATATTCTATAATTTTGACCCAACAAAATTCCTAACTGGTTCAACAATCACGTTTTTCCAGTTAAAGCAACAAAAATTAATAACGTCCAATTAGTTTTTATTTTGAACAACATTAGTTGTAGAAATATATCTTCAATCATTTTCTTAATCTGAATTAGAATCGCCTGAAGGTTTTCTTTGTATTGTGATAACAGTTATATCAAATTAAAGTTTGTTATGTGAGAGTGGAAATATTCTGGAACCAAGTTCATTCTAGTTTTGTGTATAATTTAGATAATGGAGATGTAGGATGCATACATGTACATTTAGCATAATGGCTGTAGACACACTTTTTTGTTATACATATTTAACTTAGGTTATTGTTCAAAGAGCGTAATGCTTGTTTCTTATTTTGCTTGTACCTGATTTGTGACAAGGGGTTGGAAGTCTGCAATTTAAATTGTAGACACTCAAAGTAAACACACCTACACACGTTTTTTTAAATATATATATATATCTACCAAATATACATGGTACGTGCTAAAATAAAAGCCAAACGTCAATTTTTTATTCTTATTACCGAGTTAAGGTTAACTATATATTTATACGGAAACGTTAACATTCTGGAATTAATAAAGCTCAAAAATGAATGCAAGTGTTATATTACATATACTGATGTATATCTGTAGCAGCATATTCACGGCTCAATAATTACACATCTAAACCTTGAAGCTGTAATGACAAGTTTATTGTTGTACTGAGATGGAATTGCAAAAGAAATTATTTATTATAGATCATGTTTTTTCCTAACCCCTTGACCCTTTTTGATATGTGCAGTTTATATCTACGTTATATATGGTATGTAGTATAAGAACAACCATAACTGCGAAGAAGAAAGTCTGAATGGCTAGGTGAATGTTATTAATTTGTTTGTAAAACAGAACTCGTGGAATAGGCAAACAATTCGCTCAATATCCCTATAACTCGGATTATTTCCTTTTTGACATAATAATATTTATTGCCCAATTACAGCGAAATATTAACTCAACTTATATGTGCCTATATAAGTAAAGAAAACAATATAAATAATAATACCACAACCAATACCAGCCCATGCTTACATTACATTAATACCGATTACGATTCAAAAATGGGAACAAGTGTAAACAACTTTTATCATCTAACTCCATAGAAACACATCTAACCATAATCGCATACAATCATACATCTTTCCCAAAGGAAACAAGTATAAACATGTAGTTAAATGCTTTAAAAATCTTACTCAAGAGAATTCCTCGATCCCAGTACTTCTAAACTCTTCCAACTCACAAGAAAAAATGTCGACCAGGTGGCTTATCCTATTATACAATCTTACAATTGCCCGCGTCCTTGCAAATGGCTCCCTAAATATACAAGTCCGTTGAGACTTCATACGAGGTACCAGAAATACTATGACAATAAAACCGGACAATCAGTTACATTAGTCAGAACTCGATAGAGGAAGGTTAGTGCTTCTAGACTCCAGATGGGGCAAAACTAGCGCCTTATAGAGGGACACAGTCACGTCAACACGGCCAAAAGCTCTACAATTTCTTACTATAAATCCAAACATTTTCCTAGAGCGTGCAGCTACTGCCCCGATATGGTCCTGAATATGACCCCGAACCTTGACCAACAGGGACCTAGTTAAAAGCAACCCATTTATCATATATGGATAGATCTGCACGTATTTCCTCTTTGTCAACGATTTCACTTAGAAACATTCAGTTGCAGCTTATTTTCACTGCACCACTCCTGAATACATGAGTATCACGCTTGAAGCTGGTCACAATCAGTTGGAGATTACTACCCTGAAAAGCTTTAGATTATCTGCGTACGTGAGGTTCTCACTGAATCACTGAACAAAGATCGTTTAGAAAAAGAAGGTACAGTAGTGGAACCCCGAGGAACTATAGAGACCGCAATGAAACTCAGAAGTATAGCCATGATATATCACGCTGTGTCTTCTGATCTGAAGGTAGGTGTTAAGGTATCGGAAAAACTGTACCTCTCCAATTTAGCAGCCAAAGCTTCATGGTCCGCACGATCAAACGCTTTAGAGAAGTCACTATATAGTAGAGGCAAATAGCCGGCGTAAGTCGCTTATTTAACGATTCCGTGTGCACGGAAAGGTAAAAAGCTACGGGTCTATTTTTTTGATAGAGTATGTCTTGGGGATGAAGAATCCACCTGTCGTCAAAAAATCGTCATGTGCAGGGGCGGGGGAGGGGTGGTTTTATAAAAAAACTCTAAAAAGTAAAATGATACCTTGTTCTATTAGCTTTACAACGAGATATTTTGCGACTATATGTGAATTTTGTAAATAATATAAAAAAAATATTATTCCAAGCATGCCCATTCTAGTTTCCGTAAGCAAGCTATGGTAACTTAGAAGTAGCTGCAGCACGAAACGTTGAATATCTCTGGTACGCAAGGTGTAGTAAAAATTACAAATTTCAAATTCGTTCCCACTCGATTATCCTGATAATTGGTACGTTAATCAAAAAAATACCTTCTATAGTTGTTGTAGCCTGATTCATTGCGATTTGAATGCTTGTTCAATTTTTAAATTATATTCATAAATAAGAAAGATATGGCCAAAATGGTGGATCGAGGATAGAGCGCGAGCCCGATTCGGGACAAGCGCTCGTACACCGCTGCCACCCGATACCACCCGCAACGATCCAAGTCTATTTGGCGGGAAAATTGTAGTTGCTCTGTGTAGGTGCAGGGTGCAAAATACGAATTAATGTGGAGGTTTTGATAGCCGATTAAACCAATAATACTTATTAGATACCTGTATTATAAGTTTTAGCTGAAAACACTATTCTAATCTTTCGTTCATACTCGTATTACGTAAGTGGCTAATAATTTGTTGACCATCATTAGTAAGATTTTTTTTATTATTTTAAGTTAAGTACTTCTTGTAATGGATATCTCAGGAGGTTCAGAAAGTGAACTAAAATCAATCACAAAAATTGCAGTGGCAAGTATTAAAAATCCTTCGGCACCACGTTCTGTTAATTGCATAATTTGCAACCAACCCAAAAACTTAATTTCGAGTACTAATATTTCATTCGATACTTTTAAAAATAGTACTAAATTAAGATCAAGTGTTGATAATGGCAATATTATGACAATTATTATTAATTCATCGGATGGACACTATTTAAAATGACATCGAAAGTGTTACTCTAGTAACTAGCAAAAGAAATATTAAAACTTAAAAAAAAAAATTCAGTGCAAATATGACATGTCAGAAATGAAGAGGCTGACCAATTACAAAGACTTAAGTAATGAAGCTTTTTGAAATTTAATACCAGACAGGTTGTGTTTCCTGATTCAATTATTAATTACTGATGATACTAATAAAAATAAAGCACAGCAGCAGCAGGTCTTAAATATTTGTCAGGATATTATTTACATTTATTCCAATTTTAAGAAGCACAGCCCAAGACATGCAGCTCTAGGATTGTTATTACATCAAGAAACCAAATCCAGAAAAATTATTGAAGCCATACATGCTTGTGGACATTCTTTACCATACAGAGACATTATTAGAATCCGAAACTCTGTTACACAATCCGAAATTAATCGTTTCTATGATGATAACAAATTAATTGTTCAGTCTCAATTAATACCTGGTAGATTTGTACAATTTGCAGAAGATAACATAGATATACTAGAAGAAATTCTAGATAAAGGACCTACCTTTCATGCAACTCAAATGGCAGCTTTTCAGAAAGGGCCAATATTGATTTCTTCTGAATATCTTGAATTAGTACCATATAAATTCAATCTCAATGTACCTGCAGAACTGCATGCACTACAGAAATGTGGCATCAACAGTATTCTAAAGAAACTTCCTTTGCTTAGTAACACTTTGCAACAAAAAGTAATTGATATTGTTGACAATAATTATATCAGATCACATAATTGGGCATGGATGTTATGCCACTTAAATTCTAAAGACAAGGTAAATGTAGATAATGTAATTCCACAATGGACTGGAATTAACTAATTAATAATAAAAGATAACTCCGAGCTTACAACATACGGGTATCTTCCAATATTGCCTCATGTTGCTTCCGAATATGACATTATTTGGCCGCTAATGACCAAATGCAAGCAAATTGCTGAAAATTTAAAAGATAACTTTACCATCATCACTTTTGATCAAGCCTTGTATTACAAAGCTAAGGAAATTCAGTGGCATCTACCTGAACATTGTAGTTCATATGTAATTTGTTTAGGTGGTTTTCATGTAATGATGAATTTTCTTACACGTATAGGTCAACATATGGACAATAGTGGATTGTCTGATGTTTGGTTGGAAAGCGGTTTATATGGCGATTGTACGGTTTCAGCCATTATGTCAGGTAAAAAATGAAATAAAGCAATTCGAGCTCACAAATTAACGTACGAGGCTTTAATGCGAATGTTACTGCCATTGTTTGAAAATTGGTTAAAGGACAGTAAACATGATATGATTTGTTCAATCACTTTGTCAAAATTATTAGTAAATAAGGTTATAAATTGCATAAGTAATGAAGGTTCTGTTGTATCTACTTTTGATAATTTGATAGGCGTTCAAAGAGTTTATTTTATCTCAAAATTCTACAACTCAGTATAATTTAGTTATATAGAAATGGTTGAAACTCTGTTAAGCTTCTTGTATAGTGAAAGAGTCGGTAATTGGGAGCTTTAACCAAATGATTCCTTGGTTTTTTGCCTACAATCATACCAATTATTCGAGATGGCGTTCAGTTTACTTGTTGGATATGATTGATTTATCAAATAAAGCACCAGCAGTTTTTGATGAATTTAGAAAAAGAAATTTTGTGATAAAAAGACTTCCTGATAGCTTCAACCAAATATCTGTTGATCAAGCTCTTGAGCATATTAACAAACGTTCTAAAGATGCGGGAGGAATAGTTGGTATAACCAAAAATTCGAATCGATTGGACGAATGGTTTTTAAGTTACAACACAATAGGTTTACTTATAGGCAATTTTTGTTCTGAAAACGGATATAGCATAAAGAAGCATTCACAAAATATTGAATGCGGTCAGAAACTGTTAATTATTGACGAAGAAACTGTACAAAAATATATAATATAATTAGTAATATGAAAATTATCGCGCTTATTATAGAGTATTATTTGACTTGTGGGTCGTTGCGGGTGGAAGCGGATGGCAGCGGTGTACGAGCGCTTGTCCCGAATCGGACTCGCGCTCTATCCTCGATCCACCATTTTGATCATATCTTTCTTATTTATGAATATAATTTAAAAATTGAACAAGCATTCAAATCGCAATGAATCAGGCTACAACAATTATAGAGGGTATTTTTTTGATTAACCTACCAATTATCAGGATAATCGAGTGGGAACGAATTTGAAATTTGTAATTTTTACTACACCTTGCGTACCAGAGATATTCAACGTTTCGTGCTGCAGCTACTTCTAAGTTACCATAGCTTACTTACGGAAATTGGAATGGGCATGCTTGGAATAATATTTTTTTTATATTATTTACAATATTCACATATAGTCGCAAAATATCTCGCTGTAAAGCTAATAGAACAAGGTATCATTTTACTTTTTAGAGTTTTTTTATAAAACCACCCCTCCCCCGCCCCTGCACATGACGATTTTTTGACGACAGGTGGATTCTTTATCCCCAAGACATATTCTATCGAAAAAATGGACCCGTAGCTTTTTACCTTTCCGTGCACACGGAATTCACGATAGATATCCAATTTTCCTCTACTAATAGTGACGTTCACCTCGCGACGGTTGTCAATAGCAGTCGCCACGTACTGTGCAAAGATTGAAAGATTGGTTAATGTTGATCGACCCCTCATAAATTATTCTAGCATACATCTTTTCAAATACTTCGGATAAGTTATTAAGAACTATTATGTTCACTTTAGCAGTCACCAGGTGTATCTTTTGTTTTGGTCTCGATTTGGTGATCAAAAGATGATAAATGAGTGAGAGAGGACTTTTAAAAAATTTACGACACGTTACAGTTGCAACTAAATAGACGAAAAATCAATTATGCGAATTGTGCAAATATTTCCAATAAATAACTATAAAAAGTTTCTAGATGTTTAACGTGTCATTCATATGGTTTTCAATGTACGGATGACTTGAATTTTGGAAAGAAAATTGTTTTAGTCGAAATATTTTTCCATAAATTATTATAATAAGCAAAAAACAAATTCTTTTTGTGGTATTTAGCTGACACTTTCATTTGGAAAATATTGAAGTTTCCATATTTGGCACTTTCAAGCTGATATTTCGCACAATAGAATAACTGACGTCAGTTATGTTTAATTTTGAATTTTTTGAAATTCTTGATACCGCCGGGCCGCATGTTGTTGGAAAAATACAGCATTCGAGTCGTTATGGCTAACGTCAAATGTGATCTGTTGAAAACAGCGTCATTATAAAATGGTCCTATTGGGAATTGAACGTTCTCTAAGCGATGAATTCTCTGGGGGATGAAATCTAAGCCAAGACAAATTTTGTGCTAGGCAATAGTTGACACCAATTAATATCAATGTTATTATTGGATCGCAGAACTAATGAAATGTTAGTCAATTATATAGATAACGAGCACGGCTTAACTTGAAACAAATTTTAGAAATTCTCATGTGTATAAAACCATATGTTACGAGCGGATAATATGGATAACCATGTCCAAAATATCACATCAGTTGGATGCAACGTCTCATGTAAGACATACTCTTATTGTGGTGCTTCAACATAATTTAATTGATCTTAATGTAAACAGTTAAAAGTCACCGTGTGGGATTAAGAAATTGTGAGTATAACTTTACGTCTGATTCAATCTTTAACTTTCAAAATTTTATTGAAAATACATTTCGCATTATTGTTAATTTAAGAATTTAGTTTACTAACATTTTTTTATGTTTACGAGAATTCGCCAACTTCCTACAAATAAAATTGTTTTGGGTATACTGTTTACGACGAAATAATCTGTTAGCCCGTATCAGTTGTAATGGAGAAAAAATGCAACATCTTCCGTTCGTCTGTCGTCCAACGCACTTTCCTGTAAAAATGATAACTGTTTAGACTTAATCCACTTTAAATGCCTTTACCTATTTGATTGTGTTCCTCAGTTAATTAATCTTTCTATTGGTATGTCAGTAGTGTAATCACTTAATTGTGTTAATTGTTTTATTTTTAGGTAAATGAAAAAGTGGCGGTCGAGATGAAACCTTGTCCCGAAAACAGTACAAAAGATAAATGCAACTTGCTCTTGCTGCAAGAAGGTGCACCAGTTGAAGATATTTTGCTTTCCTATTGCAATTATTTTAACATAAATAAATCATGTAGTGATCCTCACGACATTAGAAGTTCTTCATCAGATGAAATTGATCGTACCAATTTATTCTCCGTTGATAACGATATTTTCAACACTTTGAGTGCATTGGAGGTTCAAAACGACGATATCTTAACAAACGTTAGTTTGAACGATTTTTTAAAATCCGATGATTTTTTAGAACAACAATTGGACGGCTTTCTTAACAACAACAATGGTGACAACAGCATCATCGACTTTGAGAATACTTCAGTCTACGACAACGGTTATTCTGTTTTGGGAGTAGACCTTAATTTATCTTCCAACACCGATGATAACAACGAAAATATTCCGTTAACAGAAAATTTCGATTCGTGGGTTATCGAAACTGTTGATAATTGGTTTTACAAGGATTTGCTTAGCAGTTCGGACAATAACTACGACAGTATTCAAGGAACTGAAATTATTGGACTTAATTTACAACCAACTGAAACGTTAGAAATACTAAACAAATTTCCTCATATAACCGATGAGAAAAACATTAAAAGAAGATCACTTCTTTACGAAAGTACTTCCAACGTGAGTAAACTTAAGAATTTTGATAGACCAACCTCTAATAAATTCTATAAAAAGAATTACAATCTTTTATCGAACGACTACGCGAATAAAAAGATTGATGAAGAAAAATATTTTCCGTGCTCAGTTATAAACTGTGACAAAGTCTATTCGAAGTTGTCTCACCTTAAAGCTCATTTAAAAAGGCATTCGGGGGAGAAACCGTTTGTATGCAATTGGGAGAATTGTACATGGAAATTTTCAAGATCTGATGAACTTGCGAGGCACAAGCGGTCTCATTTGGGAATTAAACCCTACAAATGTGAACTGTGCGAAAGGGCTTTTGCCCGCTCTGACCATTTGGCAAAACACACTAAAGTACACAAGAAAAAGATGGCCCAGTTTGGAAATTATCATATCAAAAGAAGAATTAGATAGTTTTTTTTTGATAAGTCATAATTGATATATTTTTTTTAATAAAAATAATTCACACATGTTCTTACGTTAATATTCTCTAAAGAAATTGCAAGTCAAAGAAAGTTAGTAATTGTCCTAAATTACGTTTTAATTTGTTTGATTAATCAGTATTGAAAAAATGTTTATTTTGTTCATCAGCAACAATGTCTGGAATTTCGTAATAAAAAAGATAAAAATTAAAGATAAAAAAAAATGTTTTTTATAATTTTCCGACTTTTCCATTATCGTCGCTTCACGGAAACTGAAGCTTTGATGCATTTATTTTGTTTTTTGTGTTAGATTTCTATTCTTAGGTGTCTGTTTATGGTAACTTACGTTTAATAATCATAACTTAAACAATTATTTAACATATATTATGCTAATCATGGGTATGATTTTGCTGTAAATGTAAATCAAAGCGGTAGGAATCACAGAAAAAGGTGAAAATTACGAGGTGAAGTTCATCTATGATTTTTGTCACGTGTCTGCCTATTTTTGCCATTAGATTATGGAGTTATAAAATTTGTGCTTAAAATTTGTATCTCATGTGGTTTGTTTTTTACCCTTCAACAGCAAAAAACGTGAGAAATTTTTGGCTCGATCAAGTTGCCCCACCCCTCCACAAGTAATTTTAATTTTTGTATACCGTCGTGACATTGCACCAAGTATGCACCATTTTGTACCACCTATAACAAAGGTTGCACCCCTAAGAGAACCTAAATATTTAACTATAAATGTGGGGGGCGGGCAACTTTACGGTAGCCTACCCCTCAGTCGGTAAATAACGATAAAAATAGCACAGAAAGCTTGCACCAATGACCTTTCAGCCTGCACCACTTCTGGAGAATTACTTTTTCATTTTATAAGTTGGGAGGGATAGTCCCTCCCAACGCCTTTGAAAATCAGCCTTAGACACATGAGAAATTTTTTTAAACGATATAATGGTCTTGCACCACTCGTTCTTTACCTTGCACCCTTATGGCTACCTACAAATTTAATTAAAACTGTGGAAGGCGTTTACTCTACAAAAAGGCCAATTTTCAATCTGTGTGTCAAATTTTATGGAAATCGGAAGAAAAAAAATATGTTTGTCAACTTTTCGACGAAAAAATCGAAGACCTTTATAGGCAAAAAAAAATGTCTCCGGATTTTGATAAAATTTTGCACACAGATGTAGAATTGAATTCTAAATGTCGGAAAGTGGTCAGTTGCTTTGTAGCTCATTTACTTTTTGAAATATCTACCTTAAAGTGGCTAATGTCAAAACGGCAATATCTTTCGAATAAAGAGACTTAACAAAAATCTGTTAACAGTTTCGAGATCAGTGATTTTTTTTAGCAAAGAATTGTGTATTTCAGATTCTTCCAACTAATATTTAAAATTTCCAAAATTTAATTTTGTCACTCTAAGTATAGGCAACCAGTTATACACAATCGTTGTGATTGAAGTTTTTATTAAAATTTCACGAATAATTCGAAAACTATAATAGCTAGCTAAAGGCAAACGAACAGGGCCAGTAGATTTAGCTCTGTCTCCTTGAAGACATCCTGAAATTTAAACATTTAAAACAAAAAAATATATTTAAAAAAAATCTAAAATGATCTTAGCTCTTTCAGACTTAGAATTAAGATTGAAGCTTTAGAAGACAAATCTTAAGGTACCTTCTATTTTACTCTACCTCAAAAGATTTCGGAGTTATTAGGATTTTCTGAACACTGCAATAAAGTTGAAAGTGATTTTCTAAAAAACTACCAGGGTTAGAATTATAGAGACAAATGTTTAAAAATAACAGGAATAGAAATTCATTGCAATCAAAAAATTGGAGCATAGCACAGCTAAAACTAACTAAATTCTAACGACTACCTTAACACATAAGTAAGCCGCAATCCTTTAAACATAGGCAGATGACTTATGGCCTAAAGGTTCTCTGCTGAACAAAAGGCAAGCAAACAATATGTTAAAAGAGAGCTATTAAAATTAGTGATTGACATAAATCATAAAAACAAGTATAACAAAGTCAATTTTTCTAATAATTGAAAATAAAATTTTACTTAAACAAAGAGCACTGTAAAAACTAAAGTACCAAATAGGAGGCAAGCAAATGAACTAATTAAAAGAGAAGTCTGAATAAAGTAAAATACTAGAATTATTATATACGCCTTTTAACACGAATTTTGTAACTCTTGCAAATAATTTGGTCAATATGAAACCAAATATGGGATTGTTTTAACAGATATGCTTAAATGCAATAGAAAAAAATTGATGCAGAAGAACGAAATTCTTCCTTGAAGACGCCACTTCCTTCTTCTTAACTCCTTAACTTAGAAATTCCACATATCCTTTGGTCTCCTGCAAAGATTGAATTAGGCTTTGAGAAGCTATTGATGCAAGAAAAGGTAACAAACACCACACGCATATAAATAATAAATGTAGTGTAGTGGATATGACAAATTCCTTTGTAATTCAATGTTTCTAATTTGAAAGGCGATTTGCAGAATGTGGACATCAATTGGGAGGGACAGTTGCTGTGGATTTTATGATTCTGCGTTGAAGCGGTCTGAAAGTAATGCTATTAATAAACTTATTACGGTAAAATCGAATGTCTTATTTAAACACGTACAACAGTTAGATCAATGAGTATATAAATTAATTAAAAACAACATAGTGAAGTGAGGTTATATCTCAACAAAGTATGAAGTGTATGTGGTGTTGCCTATACTGTAGGGGGTAAATAAGATTCTATAAACAATTATCGAAATTCTTAATAATGATCTTAAAAATACAAAACTTACAAAAATTGATTGGAAAAAAATCGCAGGATTGGAAATTGTAATTACTTCTTTCCTATACCTCAAATTTTTTGAGTAATTAATTTTTTTCTTTTTAAAATTCAAAAGTCGATTATGCGAAAACTATAGAAAATTTGTGGGAACTGCGTGCAGAATTGAATTAGAAATTCAATTCTTAATCTGTATGCTAAATTTCATAAAAATCGAAGAAAAATATTATTTTTTTCAATTTTTCGGCGAAGAAATCGTCGTAAGACTACAAACCTTCCATCTTTTTTGGGCAAAAAAAAATTTTTCTCCGGATTTTTATAAAATTTTGCACACAGGTGTAGGATTGAATTCTGAACGTCGGAGAGTGGTCAGTTGCTTTGTAGCACTTTTACTTCTTGAAATATCGACTTTAAGCTCATTAATGTCAGAACGGCAATATCTTTTGAACGGAAATAAGTAGCATAGATCTATTAACATTTTTGAGATCAGTGATTTTTTTCAATGTAGAATTGTAGTTCTCAGATTTTTCCGAGTAATATTTAAAATTTACAAAATTCAATTTTGTCATCCTGAATGTCGGCACCCAATTATACACAATCGTTGACAAAGTTTTTATTAGAACTTCATGAATAATTCAAAAACCGTAATAGCTAGCGGGAAATGAATAGTGCCAGTGGATTCAGCTTTATCTCCTTGAGAGCATACTGAAATTTAAAAGTTAAATCAAAATAATAATTATTTAAGAAAAGAAATCCAAAACGATCTTAGCCCTCTCTAACTAAGAATTTAAATTAACGCTTTAAAAAACAAATCTTAACACTGCAATAAAGTTAAACGTGATTTTCTAAAAACAGCTATCAGGGTTAGAATTATAAAAATAAATGTTTTGTAATAAAAAAAGTGTTCTATTATCAGAAATAAGACTATAACCTTCTGTGTATGCAAGTAATATGTAATTTTAAATAAAACTCGAGGTACACATTTTATTGTTTAAGTTTTATTCATGTACATATTTCCAAAAGGGCTGTGGCATTTTGTAAATTATTAAACTTTGAAGTAGGAAGATTTTGATAGTCTTATTTTATCTTATCAAGTAGAATGAAGGTTCCGGAATAAACTGTTTCAGTTATTTTGCTAAATGCATTTTCACAACAAAATTGGTATGGCAGGGGATTAAGTAAAGCATGATGGTTCATATAAATACAAAATTGTGGTCGTACATCAGAGGCCGCTAAACACAAAACGGCAATATTTTCCGAATGCAAAGACTTAACAACTACCTGTTAACAGTTTTGAGATCAGTGATTTTTTTCAGAAAAGAATGATTTTTTCGATTAAAATTTAAAATTTCCAATATTTAATTTAGTTAACCTAAATATATGCAACCAATTATACACACGCATTTTTATTAGAACTCCATGCATAACTCAAAAACCATAGCAGCTTTCAGAAAACGGACGACAACAGGAGATTCAGCTCTGTGTCCTTGTCAATAAACTCAAATTTGGTCATAATAATAATTTTCAAAAAAAACAAATTTGAAATGCACTAACCTCTTTCCTAAGTCGGTGTTTGGGTAAATCCAAAAGTATCTTCAATTTTTCTCTACCTCTAAAAGTTTTGAAGTTATTTAGGAATTCCTGAAGATTGCAATAAACTTAAATGTAATTTTTTCAGAAACTAGCAGGTTTGGGATTATTAACATTAATGTCTTTGAATAAGAAATGTGTTTAATTAGCTTGGATTCTAGTTTTAGAGACGATGTAATAAAATAATTTTAGCACTTTTTATACATTTGAAACGTTCAGATTATTTGAAAACATCATGAATGCCTTGTGAAGCAGTAATAAACGTTTCTCTGAGAGTTATTGCGGTTATGCGAAACATTAGTTAGAACCTTGTAACGGCAATATTTGGGCAACTACAAAGATTACAACGAAGTCAATAGAATATTATGAAAACGCATTAAAATCTGCTTAATAGTTCTTTAATAGAAATAACGTTTAGTTTTTATGTGACTTGAAAACAAAACATTGATTTTGTTTTAGTTTTTGCACTTTCTTATTTGATCCTACTTGATAGTTAAGAGATAATTGTTTAAACTTGGTAAATGCTCCTTCTATGAACACTATTTTGAAAGTTATTTCGATTTTTGAAATTGTTAGTTTGAGAGCTTTGGCGCTGCGTTCGCAAAACTTATGTTGTCGATATTTTGGCAACTACAAGGAGTACGACAAAGGAGAAAGCATATTATGAATATCTATGAAATTCTGCTTTATGATTTTCAAAAGAGAACGTTGTTTTTGACTTTGAAAACGATATAATTATGTAATTTTTAGCTGTTTACGTTTAGGTAGGCAACACCATATACATGTCCAAAGTATAAGTTGATGGTTCCAAAAATAATATTAGTAACACTCCTTGAAAAATTTAATGGGGGCGCCATGCTACGGTATGAGTAATAGTGAATCAAATTACAGATTCTTATTTTACTTATAAGTATTGAAAAAAAAGTATTTATCATTGTTAATTAGCAACTAGAAGTGGATAATTGACAGCATAGTTGTAAGTAGCGCCCCACCTTTAATAAAATTTCGCAATTGAGTAGGTATAACGATAAATTGATTAAAGCTAAAATTTACATTGACAAAAATAAAGTGCAAATCTTGATTGATACAAACAAAATGGCTAGAATTTATTTAATTAAAAAATATAAAACAAATTGAAACAATCACAACTTACATATTTAACGAAACTGTGAAGGTAATTCATTAAACAAAACTTGAATTAAGTATATATTGCACATAAATATGTTTGCTACATATCCATGAAGCCGTCATATGAATTCACATATTAAATTTGTACTGAACACCATGTGACAACATAACACAACTAATTCTAACATCTGGAACAAGAAAAGTAACAAATTAAAGAGAATATCACATTCCTACATCGTCAGCACCTTTTATGATAGTAATAATAATGCACGGTTTTGAAACACTCATATCTCCAGAAATTTGAATAATTACCGATCAAAAATTGGAATGTAGATATGATCTGTTTTGTATACAAGAGTAAGTGATTCCGATTTAAATAGCCCGAATACTGTCACCAATGCCCAACAAAAAATAACATACATACAGCTATCTAAAAATTATGTACATTGTTTAATATACCAGTTGGTATGCTGGATCACCAGCGATATCAAATAATACAATACATTTACTATATGGGAGTTGCGTTAGCTTTTCTTGACACAGCTTTACACAAGTTTGAAGTAGTTCTAATGCGGTAAAACTCCAATATAATAAATCTTAATAAATAATTGATTTACTAAAGAACTGTGACAATGACACTGCATTTGTTAAATAATACGAAATAACATGATCAAGTTCCATCATGTGTACAAAACATATTTGATATGTTAGGTAAGTTACCTGTTACTTAGCAAAATTGAGGAAATCATGTCATTTTATATTATTTTCTTTGGTTTAAAAATAGTTAAACGAGCACTTTCGTTAAATCTGCCGACTACATCTCATATTTGTCTGCCTTTTAAAAAATACAATAACAGTACTAATGTTACACTAGCAGTAGAAATAATAGTACCACATCAGTATTAACAATTATAAATCGTTCACATAAATTATATGAGGAACATAGTCAAATTCACTGCGTGTTTGTATGTGCACTATGACGGGGAGTACCAGTTGGCAGGGGCGGTAGGAGTACTCTTTCCCGGATGGTACAAATGAAACCCTGCCCCTGCCGCACCATGATGGTAAAATTGAGGTTGATCCACATACGAATAAACTTGCGGTTTAAGTGGGAGAGGACTATCGGGATATTGATGCCGCAATACGTCTTGGTACGGAACTGGCGTGTCGAAAGCAACCCCCCCGTGCAACTGTTGATGTTTATCACGTGGGGATACGCTGGACGGAGGTGTCATTGCTGAATGATAGTCCATTGAGTAACTAGTTGGATAATTTTGGTGCTGAGATAACAAGAATTGGTGTTCACTATACGAGGAAGAACCTTCGCTCCCGGGGGGTGTCGGTAGAGGTCCCACACCCACTTGTCCATCTCCAGGGTAATAGCCGGTTGAACTACTCGATCGACTGGTAGCACTCGTGATACCGTGAACATTAGCCCGTATAACGCTTTCTCTATTAGCGTAAAGTTGACGTAATAGAGCTGAAGCCGGTAACGGACCTTGTTGTTGCAACTGTTGATGGTGAGCACCTATCCATTGAATTGTTGTACGTTGTTGTTGTTTGAGGAGAGCGTCAGTGCTGAAATCAGTCGGTTGATGCGCTGGTGATTTGCACGATGGCAGATGTTTCGACATTGCGTTTTCTAAGTCTTTAAAAGAAGTTCCGCTACTTCCGGTTTCTTCGAGGTTCTTTGGACTGGTACCGGAAGAATCTGACGTGACTGGATGTGATGGACTTATTGAATGACAAGAAGACGCCGGACTCATTACAGTATTTCTATGTGCCGCTGGTGATTGTACTTCTTCTTCGTCGTCCTCATCTGATGACGCATTCTTACGTTTGGAGGCTCGACGTGTCGAAACCGTCTTCCTTTGGTCTGTTGGGGTCGTTTGTAGTTGCGTTGGTACATGCTCTAACCGGCGGGTGCGAAGGTCACCAGTTTCTTCAATAGTACCACCGGTACCACTACTAGGAGCGGTACTTGTAGCATCCTCCAAATTCTGCGTTGCATCCTGGGGCGGATTGGGCGGACCACCGCTGTTCCGGCCATCTTACCACAGAATCAGATTAGCACTATATTCAAATACAATATATAACTAGCATTGGTGGTACGTTAACGTACCTCCACGATCAGCGTCAGGCGAACCGTTCTCGGGATCGTTACTGCTAGCCTCCTCTCGCTTCACCATATGACCATTGTCCTCCATCTGGCAGCAGTCCATAATCATATTTTCGTACTCGCGACCACTGCAATTGAACCACTTAGAACCACAATCAAAACCACGAAACACGGCTAGGAACGGCACAAAACAGACAACTCCCAACTTCAATAAATCAAAGTTAGTGGCATAGCCGTCAGTACGTGAGAAGTCTTCTTCAAGCCAACAGATTGGTTAATTAGATAGATGTTTTAGGCGTTTTCAAGACAGTTCTCTGTTTTGTGCCGTCACTGACTGACCCCGTTTTCAAAACATTTCTCACCTTATAACATAATTAACACAAATAATATTTTGCTCGTCAGCATTTTTTGTATTGCACACTACAGTGGCGCAGGTTTGCATCCAGGTATACCCGCCACTCTTGTTCATTAGCCTGTAGTAATGAGTTAACACTTGTCCCTTATTTATTACTGCAACCAAGCAAAAACAGTTAAAAACGATTTAAAATTGAATCCCGAATATCCTTACGGTCGATGTGGCATTTTCTTAACTTATTGGCATCTTCTCCATGGCACAACGTATATAAATTTCTACCCGTCAATTCTTCTGCGGTATAGTCCAAAAGGTCCGAAACTTTTGGTTCACAATGTGCTATTCTAAAATCGAAGTTGATCCTAGTTACAAACATGTCTGATTCTAATCGAATCTCATGTACGCTTGGAGGTGGAAGCGCTATCGCTAATGCCACCATTCCTAAAAGGGGTGGTTGCGATTTTCGGGAATGTGAAAACGTATATTGTGGTCGAAGTCGACACAGCATCAATACGACCTAAAAATTTAACAATTAACAAAAAAAAATAAAATAGCTAAACGACTTACTCGGTATCCGGAAGATTTGAAATGGCACCCTCGTTTCGTTAACGTCGATTTCATCCGAACGCAAAAAGCCCTATCGAGACCTTTAAAAGGAGGAGTAGCGCCCAGAGACATTATCGTTGAAACTAAAACAACAATTGAATTTATAGTAAAGCATAAACTCATTTTGGGGAAAGGAGCCAGAAATATTTCCAAGTTAGAAGGTAAAAGTTTTGAATAAATTTAATAATTAGACTGATAAAAAAGAAAAAATCAATTTAATTATAAATAGAAAAGTAGGTAAATAGTGGAAGGAATTAGAAGTTTGTGCTAAAGATTGGCGGTCAAATTTGGCGGAAGTTTGTGTTTATTGAAAAGGTTTGGCCTTAATATCCGGTGTTAATACCAAAGTATAAGGGAAGAGACGAAAGATAACCGAATACTTGTCCAGTGGAGCAACTGAATGAAATCTAGTGGTGTACACAGGCTGCCGCGGCATTCCTGGGCGTGACACACAACATCACCACAGAATAACAATTGACCACGTACATGAGGCAGCCTCTGCATGCTTAACCACTATTTCCTGTCGGAATCACATTGCATCGCTTTTGCATTGACTCGAATGCCAAAGAACTAAGTAGGTGGCGATATTTCGACTTACCGTCGGGGTTGTTGGTGCCTGCTGTTGAAGCACTTTCTTCCGAGCCACTCCCTGGTGATGCTAAATTTTGTCCTTGCGACAACCCTAAACCTAACTGTTCTGCCATTTCCGTGTGGTCTTGCTGGTGGATGTAGTCGAAGACGCTGCTTCCAGTCATTTCCACCTATGCAACAAAACAAATTAGTTATTCCACCAGTGTAATCATGCAAGCAAGGATTTGGGGTGGTCGAGTGATAATGTTTTAGGATGTGTTCGTAGCAAAAGGTGGTGATTTTAGAGCCAGTTGAAGGATAGAGATAGTTGTCCGAGGCACAAGTATAGGTGATAACGTGTACGTGTTCTTCTAAGGTCTGCCATGTTCCCGCAGTTGCAAATACCCTATTGATTGTGGAACCCGCCAGTCCCATTATGAATGGCAGGCACGCTGCTGCAGAGGACTACGTGAGGAGCATTCGCCAACGGGGCGGTCGGCATCGGGTGGCGGGTAGAATATAGCGAGAAACGGGCGCATAGTGTCGACTGTCGCTTTAGACAGGTTTTACAAACGCTACATAAATGTATACGTCATATTATTATCATTGTATGGCGAAATGATGCTACAAAAAGGTTTGAATTTTCAAAACACACAGGAAATTTTTACCCCCACGACCGCCCCCAAATCGAGCGTTTAATGACTTAAATATTAGTCGATTGCATCACTAATTGTTTTGTTTATTTGAAATGTCGCAAAAATGGATTTGCGATTAGTATTGCGCTTACCTGAGATAGACCCAAATAAATTGAAACGGTTTCCGAAATGTAGAGGAATCGTCCATCCGCCGCCAACGCCAACGCGAAACCATCCAGCGACTGAAAAAATATTGTTATTAAAAACTGCAAAAAATTCCAACAATTTCGAAAGTATTCCGGTGTAATTCATTTAAATTTTGGTCATTGTCACCACACTAAACATTTAGCGACGTTTCGTTGCAAGTAAATGCAATTTGCATATCAATACCCAAGTGTTATTCAATATATCAAGATGACTCATACAAGCGACTTTTATTACACGTGTCGTATATTACAAGAAGACTGCTGATCTAATACCGTTCGTTCCGTCAAGCCTTTTACTTCCTTCCACCCAATTTTCCCCGACTGAAGTCTGATCCCTTCGGTGTATAAAGAATGACCGTCAAGACATGACAGGAATAAGTAACTTGTTCTACGTTCTGAGACTCCGTCGTTTCGGGTTTTGGAGACGTTTCTCTGACAAATATGTGTGTAAATAGATGCGATATGCATATGTAGCGAGAAAACGATCTATCAAAAAGAAATCCTCACCTGAAGGATGTGTGTGCCTTGATGCTGTTCAAAACTGTCTATTGTCAAACCTGCCGAAGATCGACTCCTTCCAGCTGTAACAAAGTTAATAGATGAGTAAGCAACAAGGGTAACTGCGCCAATAGGGTTCACCGCTATCTACTCAAACTGCATCTGACAACTGAAATGGGATTAGAAAATCGAAACAACTGCCTCTTTAACCAAAGCGAATTCTTTGTAGCGTTTTTGTATTAAAGAAAAGTTTTAGGAAATTAACGATTTGAAAGCTACGACTGAATTATTACACAAAATATTTGTATTTTTTTTAATAAGTGAAAAATTTCAGCAAACTTTCTTATGTTACTAAAATGTCGAATGAAGAACTGTTAATTTTTTTTTTAATTAATACATTAACAAGGTTGTAATGATATTTTATGAACAAGAAAAAGTCGAAATAATGCTAAGAACAAATATACAAAAATTTTTTTTATAGATTTAGTTAAAATTTTGAAAATTGTCCCAACAGTGTCATCCTTTCAACTGACCGGAACTAATTTCATCAGAATTTTATCCAATTTTAACCCTCAAAGGTAGAATGATGATTTTTGTAAACTAAATAAGTTATTGCTGTCATGCGGACCAAGTAATCATAAAATTACAATAATTGGAAATTAACGAGCAATATAGAAAATAAAATAGCAAGCGCTATTATTTTCTATAATTAAACAATTTAAGAAATTAAAGTTTGTTAAAATATTCAATTTTATAAATAGTTAAACATTGAGGTAACAAATAGTGGATAAGCCAAATTTAATAAAATTGCAAGCAGTGAATTTAACTGCAATTAGAAAAATAGTTATAACAGTAAAGAAAGTGATTTCTGGTTAACACCCTACAAACACATCAATTTCTTAAAATAATTTCAATTAGCTACTTAGATCGTTACATAATTTACAAAGAGACATTTAAACAGTAATTTTTGTGAGATTGTATAAAAAACTGAACATTGTGCAGTATTTAAAAAAAATCTTGAAGACTTGGTAAAAACTTTGAAAACAATTTGAGTAAAACAAGAATCGAAAAGAAAGTTTTCCTATTGGCCAAAATTAATTCCATTAGATCTTCACCTATTTCGGAAGCTTAAAGCCCACCAGGGAGAACAATAATTTTCCTCGACTGAATGAGTCAGCCATTATAGAGGCTTTTGCAGATCAAGACCAGGAATGATATTACAACATAAATTGATCAAGTGGAATTAGTCTTTATAATTTTTTTTCTGGAAAGGCTTCTATTAGCAGGAGACACAATTGTGTTGTTTAATGTTCAATAATACGTAGGGAACTAATTATATTATTATTATTATTAGAAACGAAATTTATTAGAAATTTCTTTTGAAATTCGTTTGTGCAATAATGCAAAAAAATTCAAATTGAACAAAAACCTTGATAAAAAGCAATTGCAAGATTTTAATTTTTTACTACTATCTAGATTCAGTTGAGATGTTAACAACAATTACTTTTTCTCAAGTATTTTTAATACTAACGAAATGGCGGATGCGCCGGGAAAACCCAAATTTTTGGTTAACAATTGCAAGTAGTGGATTAAAATTATTCTAATTACGTATAACAATCACATTCATTAAAATAATGCTAGACGCCAAAGCAGCCGTACCTCACCTAAAACTTCATGAGGAGAAACTCAATATTCCGGTAGTATTAAAGAAACTTATAACAGAGAAACGAAGAGCAAAAGTGAAGTAGCACGGATCACAAATTCTAAGTGATAAAACAGCTTCCAGTCGAATAAGCAATACACGAAAAATAAAGTTGAAAGAAATGAAGGACAATAATTTCTCAATTTATTACAGACAACCTCTATGACAATTTCATTTGGATACCAATCAAATTACTTAGAAAACTTGTAAAGCTTCTTCTCCATTACGAGTAGATGTAAATAGTTGAGAAAAGGCAGACTTAGTTGCAAAACTGTAGCCAAAGTATTTACTGCTATTACTAATACTTTACAACAAAATACACAAAAAGTTCTTGACAGTTATGTCGATACGTCACAGACAATGAGCAATACAATAGTTAAACCTAAAGAAATTAAGGAAAATTTTTCTCTATTAAACAATAAGAAAGCATCAAAAATTGATATGATAACATCAAAAATGCTGCAAGAATTACCAAACAAAGAGTTAGTGATGTTAACGTACGATATTGGCCTAAATGTCTCAATGAATCTGACATAATACTCATACCAAACTCTGGAAAGCAATTAACAGGTGTTTCGTCCTACAGACCAATAAGCTTTATTATTGTCCATCTCAAAACTACTTGATAAATTAATCTCCAAACGTATCCAGCTTATTCTCAATGTAATCCTTGACCACTAGTTTGGATTTTGCCGTCAACATTCTACAAAACAACAGTACCATAGAATATTTATTGTAATTGATGAAACCATTAAAAAAGTACTGTTCGGCAGCTCTTTGGAGGCGAGTCAAGCAGTTGACAAAGTGTGGCATAAAGGCCTGTTGCACAAAATCAGGCAAACACTGCCAGATCCTCTTATTACTTATTGAAATCATATCTAACAAATGGGTATTTTAGAACAAACGTCAACGATGAAACTTCTCAGTTCCAACCCATCAAATTTGGGGTTCCACAAGGCAGCGTCTTAGAGCTTGTACGTTATATACACATCTGACCTTCCTACAGCTGATTCCACTACAACAAGCATATTTTCAGATGATACTGTTACCTTAGGTGTCCATGAAGATTTGGTAATTGCCTCCGCAAACCTGCAAGACCATCTCTTCCACATAGAAGAATACAGCAGCATACAGCATTTATACTTAAAAAAGAAAAATGTCCTCCAGTGTACATTAGCAATATAGAAATCGCATTATCACTTTGTGTTAAGTACTTGGGAATTTACTTTGATACTAAACTCAGTTGAAAAAAACACATAAACAAAAACCGAAAGCAGATACCATAAACTGTAGTAATTGCTTGGCAGATTATCGGAAATGGCGTTAGGGAGTAAGATATTAATATACAAATTTGTAACTATCTTAATCAGGAGCTTTGAGGTTACGTTAGCAAGTCCAGCGTAGCTAGGATTCAATGAGCACAATCAAAGATGCTAGAAGCATTAGTTGACGCTCCATGGTGTGTCACTGATTAGATGCTGCATCAAGGACTCCTATCCCAACAGTCAAAAAAACAATATAGAAGAGAAACCAGAAACATAAGAAAATAGAAATACACTCGAATAAGATACTGCAGTCACTACAGGGAGAGATAAACAACAAAAGATTAGAAAGAAGGTGGCCAGCGGACCTGAAATAAGGTGAATAAAAAGTCCTTTCGATAAAGAAGTCTCAATAGACTCACTCTCTCAGTCGGGAAAATAGTTTATAGAATATTCTGATTGATGTTTAATTCATGAATAAAAAAATAAAAAATTACGTATAGACCTTGTAGTAGTTTTGAAAAATAAAAATAATTTCCAAAAGAACTCTCTAACCTTTCTGAAGTTGGAAGGGTTGCTACTTAATAAATCTCATACAACTTAATGATTCTGCAAGAATGATGAGTTTTTGTTACGGTGGCTTTAATGGATTAGGTCGTCGAAGATAGAGGGGTGTGATAATATCGACGTGAATGAGACAATATTGACTTCACGATACCCGACGTCTGTGTTTCCGTTCACGAAACAAATGATTGTTGTGATAGTTTTGAAGAATGGCCCTTTTGATATATTAATTTCAGTTGTGATATATTTGCTAGTATATTGGAGTTTTTACAATCTATACTAGCAACATAACATATGAGGCATGGAACCAGACGCTTCCCCGTCTCAAAAACCTGTAACAAATAGGGTATAACGTCATCCCTAAAATATTGCCGCCCGATACGTAACTTTATAGACAGATGCCAAAAATACTTTCTCTATAGTTGTACCGAAATTCCCAATTTACTATTAAAATGTTTTGAAAATTAATTATTGTTGTTAGTATTTTTGTTTCATTAGATTAGAAAGCGGCTGCGTAATTTCACGATGTAGCTGGGACACGTACTGAAATTTTCCATGGTCCTTGTAGGTATAGCAATCGAACAGTAAAGTTGTGAGCTTTCTACTTCAATGCAGCAATAAGGTTATGACACTACCCTGGATCTGAATTTGTGAGTGCAGAATAATAAAATAGTCGGCCATTTTGTTTTTGTTTAGTTATTATTTAAGTCCATTCTTCGCTACGTGATTGTGGATCGTAATTTGAAATTTTACTTAATGTTTATGTTGTTGAGTTGCATACTTAAGTGCAGAGCAGGAAATCGTGCCGTGATACCCGCGCCAGTATTGTTTTTAGTTTAGATGAAATCAAAATAGCCGTCATGATTTATTATTGGCTATAAAGTTGATTAATAACGTCTATTTCTATTTGCAGCTGCAGATGCGAGCAACATCTTTCATAAAAACAATATTGAGGTAGTCGAGGACGGGTCTCGGGAGACCTCGCCGAATTTAGCCCGGCGTGGCCAGCGGTCACTCTAGTAATTCAATAAAGGACTTTTACTCGTCAGCACCGAAGGCATTTTGTTGTATTTAACACAGGGTGAATCATTGATTTATTGTAGGGTCCAATAGAAATTTTGGGAAATTTACCGCTAGCGTCAGTCGAGGTGGTTGAAATCAAAGTTATGCAAATGCAATATAATATCGGATTTGAGTAATTCGCGGTTTTGTTTGAGTAGCGCCTCGGTGGCGGAAGGAGCGCAAATTTCATTTGAAAACTGAAACAAAACCCCCTAACCCTCCAGATCAATGTCAATTCATTAAAAGTGTACAAGTAAGAATGTTCAGCGCTGCCTAATTCTCCGTAATTATTTCGCTTGGAACCCTCCTCGCCACAAGTACACGAATTACGGCTGTGAATTTTCCGAGTTTGGTTTACAATAAGCACCACCTAATTTTATCATTCTCGGCCGGGGATAGAATTGGATTTGCGAGTTTAACAGCGAGGGTTCATGATTAGATTTACATGTTGTAGTTAGGGGCCTGCCTCTGTAAGCGGGACCGAGTTAGCGTGATGACACACTTTCAATCAAGCCCAACATACACGTCAGATTGTCACAGTGTTAGTTAGCCAACCCCAAAAATCTGTCTCAACCCTCCAACCCCACTCCTAAATTCCGAAAAAGCGGCAATTATCAAACAGAACCGCATCTCCTTGATTTCAAATTTTATCGCCAAGAAGAGAGAATTTTGTGTTTTGTACGTTTGTCATTGTTATTCGAGGGGTTGCTCAATTCAATCCCGTTCCACTCCCGACCGGTTGCCCTTTCGGGTCCCCAATTATCTCTAATTTCTAACTACTACTCCCAACGCACCTGTTTACATTTCTACATAGCAGAGCAAATCTGATTAATATTGCATTTGTTTACAAATTTTAACCAAGCGGGATCGTCACCTAATCCTATCAATGACAGCAAACATTTACTAAATCCCTTAATTGGTTTTAATAGCAGAAAGGTCTAATTTGGCGCGATTCTCTATTTCATTATGAAAATATGAAACACCACAAAGTTTGAGAAATAAAAATGCTTACCGTGATCCCTATGGCCGTCGGGACTCTTTACTGAGTATTAGCAACTTGAGCACGCGCTCTCATTACCGCCGAGATCGATGTACGTAATACCAGCAGAAGCTATAGAAATACTTTCAATTCATTAAGTTCTTCAACCGCTACTAGCCCTCACACGTCGTAATCTAAATCGTGAAGTTTTCAAAATTTTCGGTTGCAAGCATTAAAAAAATTTAAACAACTCAATGTTGCGTTATTTTTAAAAAATTTTGAAGTTCTTTAGAAAATTAGAAAATGATAGTGACATTTTACGATGCGCGCGCACGGTGCAACAAAAATCGACAGGTTGAAGTTGCAGACTAAGGGCTACCAATTCAATAATTCTAATTTAACCGTTTTGCAAGCAAATGTCGTTAAATCCTGGTTGATTTAGTTTCAAATGGTTGGCGATGCTATGCGGTGTTAACGTATCGAGCGATTATTGATTTATTGAAATCAATCCGTTGAGTTAATAAAAATATTGTGTTTAGTGATTTAATTGAGTCTTTTCTGGAAGTTTCTTTCATTGCGTAACATTATTCGTTACTCGCTGAGGAAAAACGTAAAAATGGAGGGCCTTTTTTCCATTTACTAATGTGAGAGATTGCAGCTTTATTCAACAATTTTAAAATATTTTTGAATGCTGACACGTTATTAACACAAACATGAAACTATTATTTTGTTACAGATAGTAGCAACTGCTTTAGGTGTAAAGATTACAACAGTAAAAACCAGTGGGGCTAAATGCTGTTTCAGAAGCAGGAATTAAATATCTGGGCCACATTTTAAAAGAAGAGAATTACAATTTTCTCCAACTGAGAGGAAGAATTGAGAGTCCTCGCAATATTGAAAAAACTCCTGACTGCGGAACATCAAGACCTGGACCAGCATCAGAAACCTTTAATTTTTTTCGCAGCAAATATCGAGTGATCGACAAATTTTGAAGAACCGTATATGTCAATTGAAGAAGAATGGACCAACACGTAATTCAAGTTGATAAGCTCACATATCGAAAAAAATTTGCTCAAAGCAATTCTGAGACCGATATTCCTGAAGAAGATCAATTTGAAAGATGAGGTCTATTCTCTGGGTTATAAATTTATAAAAAAATTATGAAGACTACTGTCGTCAACTCAAGGAACTTCAAAAATCATTTGATGATAAAGAAACATTCCTTCATTTTTCCCGGTTCAATTATTAAATAATAATAAATGCAGTTCTAGATAAGAAGATAAAAAAAAAATTTTACTACACCGAGATAATAAATTATGATTTTGAAAATGTAGTTGTTTAATTGAATTCTGATTTTACCAACCGTACTTATGATAAGGCAATTTTATTTCCATTAATTATTTGCAAGCTGAATAAAACTCTTTTTGTACTATGCCAAAGTATAACTTCTAGCCCGCGTATATAAGTACACGTTTTTTCTTAACAAAACAACTTGATGGCAATTTTTGTCTATGTTAAAGATGATTGTAGCGTCTAGCCAAAAATAAATGATGCTCTAGTACATATAATTATCCATTAAATATGCAGTAATTTTCCCCCTAGGACCAATAATTTAGCCATGAGAAGGGAGGTTCCACACTTTTGACTAATGTTGTATTTAGGATATTTAAAAATAATCTCCCGTTAATCAACCGAAAAGTTCACTTCCTAAAGAAAAATTATTAATTTCTGTTTTAATTGCGACAGAATATTTTCAATTTTAGAAATTTTGCTCAAAACCCCTGTCCGGTGGTTAGTATTTTTCTACTACCTACACAAGTTTATAATTATTTTAACTGTAGAGATTAATTTATTTTAATTGTGACTTTTCTAGAATGTTACCAATTTGCATTTTGCAGAAGTTGATTCGGTGTTAAAGTTTTTCAAAACTCAAGATCGAGTTGTGGAATTATCTTCCAACTTCTATTTACAAATATAAAATCTACACTTCTAAAATAAGTAAAATTCGGACATTAGTTCAAATAGTTAGAGTACAATACGCAACTATTCACGATCGTAGCAATTCTAGCAAGACCCCTAACGGAAGTATTTAACATTGACAGTGAGGGGTAAAAATAATAAGATTCAAGTAGTAATTTAGCCAGACAGAAATTGTGCTACATACTTAGTTTTGCAAAAACCAAATTTCTGCATATTATCAAGAAAAATGACGAAAACTACCATCACCATAAGGGTGTCCATTTCTTCTAACAATTACTAGTAGCAGTAAATTTTTTTTAGTTTTCTGCCATATTTTCGATGTTTTGGTTGAGGACTTACCTTTAAGGGTTTTGTTTGGTGGGGGGCCGTCGCGGCTCCATGGGGGGTCCCCGTGTCCTGAGAAGTCTCTCAGTTTGAGATAGGAGATCGTAAGTCTGATGATGCTAGCTTTGTCTAGTTGTGAGGTGATGGCGGGGGGAAGCGGCAGCATTTTGGCCAGTTCGTAAAACTCGAAATTTTCCTTCCCCCTTCTGCACCTGGCGGCGTCCCTGCTCTTTTCTTTCCTAAGTTCGAGAATACTGTAACAAAGAAACGACAAAATTGAGTGCTACGAGGTCTTTAGAAAACGGCCTACAAGTTTTCGCCATTATTTATCCCTAATTTAAGTGTTAACTGTTATCGGGAAACACAGATATTCAAGTCGTATTGAAATCAGAGCTCCCATAGGGATAAGTCGCGAATGAAAAGAGGAGGAAAATCGTGCCGGACAACGGTCCCTGAGGATGTATAAAAGTGAAAAGTAAAGCGTCGAGATCAGAAGCCGGATCGGGAAATGCGGAAACCGGAAAGCTGACGGTGATGATTAGGCGATCCTAAAATGAAATGTCCGGTAAGACGAGAACACTACTGAAAGAATTAAGTCTGACGGAGAAAGGGCAGGTTAACGAGCCCTCTGAGCGCACGATCCACAACACGTACGCCCAATGCAATCACCGGATCGCCGCCGCCGGACAACAAACTTCCCGGACTCATTAGCCCCCCAGAATAAGCGGCCCGCACCCCAAAAATAAACTCGACAATTCTCGACAAATTTTACTTTACACAATTGGAACTTGAGAAAAACCGGGAAACTTTTGAACGCAGCACCAATCATCCCCGATTTTATTGCCAAAAAATAGAATTTAGCAATCACGTCTTCTCCAACTGCGGAGGTTTTTTATTAAATAACCCAGTAATTAGTACATCCATTCCTGTCGTAACCAAATTTGTTTTTTTTTGCTATTGGAATTACTTAAGAGTTAAGTTAGTTGATACGAAATAATAACGGAAATGCATGAAAATAATAAAAATGTTAATGAAAAATATAGATGCTCAGTAGAAATCGTGGTAGAGCAGTAATTATATTAGAAGTAAGGATGGAGGATTTTTATATTTTGAGAAAACTCCAAAATAGGGCGTTATTGGTGTCCGTGGTTGGTGGGTGGGTGCGGCTGTAGGATCGTAAACATTGTAGGACATTAGATTCGGAAGCTTTTTGATGTTGGGTTGGCCGGTCCCGAGGGAGTCCTGGTCATTAGCGCGACACATGATCGCACGTAGGTCGGCCATAAACCGGACCATCCGCGGCTGCCAGTCAGCACTCCGGCTAGCAAACGTCTTTTACCATCAGCGAGACGTGGGCTATTCCGAAACTCAATCGCTTCGGTGAGGGATCTTAAGACATTTGCAATCCGGCCGGTCCCGCTGCACACACGTAAAGATAAAAGGCCCCGTACTCCCTAGGGAGTAGGACGAGTATAGGCCGAGGTGTCGCCAGGTACGCGTTAGCTCTCTTCCGATAGATAACCTAATAATCGCCGACCGAGGGCCAACTCCCTAAGGAGTGGAATGACGGTTGAAGTAGCATAGGCCAATTTCTACCAATTTTACCGAAACTTCGCCTTAATTTTGTTTTCACACGCTGCCCCTCGCAAGTGCCGTAAATTGAGCAGACGCGATGCCGACAGAGACAATTCTTTGGTTCAATTATCGGCCCTGGTCCCCGGCGACCGGAATACGCGCCTTCCGGAGTCCGGCAAAGCGGTCGCTTTTACTCGCCACCTTCTGTTATTGCGGTCCCGTTATGATCAATTCTTATAGTTTTTTCGTTTTATCGGACTAAAGGAGGGTATATAAGATAATGCGATTATATTGGGAATACCGCTATATAGGGGGAGTACTAAAATAAAATGAAAACAAGTCCAATTGCCGCGCCGACGTTCTGGATTTGTTGATTCCGCAGCTTCAGCGCTATTTGCCACGTCCCTTGCGGCTCTTTCAATCACACATCCACAGATTTCTCCAATGTAAATGAATCACCATTTCGATTTGCCCTATCAACAACCAAATCCTCCCTTATTTCCAATTTTTCCCAAAACTACAACAATTACCTTATAGGGTGCGACATGCAGCTTGAAGAATAACTCGAATTTCGTACCGAATTCCCCTAACACCAAAATGACTATAATAACCATCAATTTAAAGTTTAGACCTGTCTAGCGCAGTAAAAACACTGTAAAAATAAGCTCTGATTGCCTGTAGTACATTTAAAAGGAATGCGAGGCAAACACCCCATAAACTGGAAAATTGCACAAGGGTCGAGTCAGCAGAAAGATTCGCGCTTTACAATCAGATTTTTAGAGAAAATAACAATCACCTACCTGAAACTAGTCTCGATTAGTTACTACAATCAGTTTCATGCACAAATTTTTCTAGAAATTGAAACATTACAAATCTAACCAAAATACGATTAAGGAACTAGATTTACAATTTTGTAGTACCGTTTTTTCCAAAGTGAATTAATTGTTTGTTTTGCAGGTCCGTTGAGCAAGTATATAATTTATGTTAAGAAAAAAAATATTTCATTGGACCTTCTTCACGTCCCACTGATTCCAAAATTGAAAAGTACACCCTTAAGTTACGTCAGGGTGGTATCAAGTTATCCCAAAAACTTAACAATCTTAGAATCTCGACTTTTATCAGTTACGCAAAGAACATACGCTTTAATTTTTCTGAGTTTTCACTATAACAGAACCCAATCCGAAATCAGACAAAACTTTATTTTCAATATCGATTTAATTGCAGTTACAACTTTCAAGATTCAAGAAGTATTTTGCTCTAATTATGAATTATTATGCTCTTTTTATTATTAATGCACACGTACAAAACTAGAGTCACCTAAAAGCGTTCAAAAATTGAACAAAAATCACTTTTAAGTAAACGATAATAGAGTAAAATTCAAGTTTATTATATACACAGTCCTATCATAAAGTTTTAATAAAATTGATCAGTTAGTTCCAGATTGAGAACAATATTGAAGAGTATTGACTGGTGTTGCGATTGTTGCAAGAATGGTGGATGCGCCGGGGGAATCTCAATACGAAATTAGTTCGCAATTGCTTTCAGCAATATTCTGTTTACTTGACATTAATGTTATAAGCTTTTACTATAAGGCACTAAAGTACTTCATATTAAAAATTTAATAAAACTGCCTCTCTAGATCGTTCCTCTGAACATATTAATTTTGTAAATAAAATTTTGATAATTTATGAACACTATTTGGGGCTCAAAAAATTTCATGTAATTAAGACAAAAGTAGTTATGTTTTAAATCGCATTACTAAACAATTTTGACCTATTACTAGTACTGCCAGCAAATTAGGGCAAGAAAAAGGGTTTTCTTAAACTCGAATTTTTAAATTAAAATTCAGAACCTCTTAGAAATGTGCTTTTGAGAATTCTTCTAAAATTTTGAAAAAGTTACACGAGGAAATTTCTCAAAGCCCAGTGACTTAGAAAGATAAAAAATGGCATGACATTGTTTCTAACTTATCTAACAAAAAATTAAATATTGCTAACTCTATAATTTCACATTAATAAATTTCTTTTCTCCATTTAGTAAATCAGAACAGTCCCTTTCAAAAGTGAAAAGTGAGTCAAACTTATTCCAATACAAAAGAATTTTATAGCATTTCTACTTCAATACAACACTAAATTGTAATTTAAATATTCAATTTCAATAAAAAAATTGCATTATTAGTATTGAACCTGAATATCAAACTAGTGGATATTCTGGATTAAGTTTTATAATTGCAATATATGAGAAAAAATTATTTTTTCACTTAATTCTTAATATAGTACTAAATAAATTTTTCAGTAGGTACCAGTTACACTGTAAAAATATTTTAAGCTTATCTTCTTAAAGAACTTTTCAATTCCTACATTCCCATGGTTGTATTCGTGAAGAAACCTTTATAATACTAAAAAGAACAACATAAACGTTTGTTGGTCATAAACTTTTAAAGTTTATAAAGCAATAATGGTTTTCCATGTTTCCAAAAAATATTTTATAACCAAAAATTCTTTACTAGAGTTCCAAATTATTTATCTGTTTGCTGTTAGATTAAATTTAGCAGACTTAAACTTTAAAATTTTTAATAGACTGCAAATTTCTTTGATTTTTTCAAAATATGAAGAATCAGTAACATGAATAAACGTAACTGAAGGTCTTGGTGTTTAAAAAGAAATTGAAATAAAAAGAACAGAAAGCAACAAAAATTACTCTTTAGAGGGATTCTGCTGGGTTCGAATCCTTAATTTTGAGATACTAAAGAGGATGAAACTAATAAATGGTAGATATTTGAAGGGATTTCACTAAGTTAACCAATAGAAAATATTGCAAGATATTGCAAATTCTTATAGACACTGACAAGTTGCTATTAGAACTAGTTACACTACTAGAGAGGCAGACAAGAAAATTTTCTTTCAGTAACTGAAGTTAGAAATTTGACTTAACGACTATCTGCTCTGTTTGCTCAATCAATTGCACCTCCAAATTCAAGTTGCTGGAGTTTTTAGAAAAATTAGCTTCAGAATAATCAAAATTGAATGAAAATTAAGACTCTTTGGTTTAATTCAACAAGGAAGTAGTTCTTTAGTCTTCAGATTTAGGTTAAATGGAATGTCTAGGGCAGTGGTTCTGGTTATTCATGAGATGATGACAAGCACGTGTTGACTCATTTTATGAGGGTCGCGTAATTATCGAAAGTAAATAGCTGGCCATATTAAATTTTCAGCTATCAATTTAACGACTGAAAAACCATAAGTTGATGGTGATTACTGATTGGTGTTGCATTAACAATTTGGTTAGTTGGGGGTTTGGGTAGCTCCTTCCGCGTAATGTGGGTGGTTATATAGTATTAACTATGATAATCAGTAAAAATAAGTTGACATGCCCTGGTTCGAGGAGAGGAGTCTGTTTGTAGGAGACACACATATCCGCTGGTACGAACCAGGAGTGCGTGAAGGCCGGATTGATGTTAACGCCGATCCCAATGGGGGGTTGGTGTCTTTGGAAACTGGATGAAACGGCGTAGTCCATGGCGACTGCCTGATAGGGCAACATGACGAATTGATCACCCACAATGAACACAGCACCGGAACACAAGGTCGCGAAGACGTTGCGGAAGACCGTGCTAAGCTATTGCCGTTACGACCAACAAGTGACTAATGACTAGTAACGAGTGACGGCGAAGGGTGGGCGTAGATCGTGCGGCCCCCGGCGCAGCCCGCGCCACTGGTTGGTCGTGGCCACGCAGCGCTCCTCAGCGCACCTTAGCGCCGCTATATATCGCGAAGCCATTCGCTAGTCTGTACGCCCCCACACTTTTGCCACACTATAGCCGATTCGAGTATCAACAAGTAGCCAATACACCACCTTCATCGTCAACCTCAGCTAATCTATGGATGCACCAACGCTTAAGGCAGTTCCGCACCACTTTATAGCAACTGCTGTCTCATCACCTAATTTGCAGTGGCAAAGACCGAAATCTCATGACCAAGTTTTAAAAGAGAAATGCCGCCCCCACACTCTCCAGGTCGCACCGACACTGACCCCATCAACGCGACGAAAATAACAAACAAATTTATTGCGAGATTTCGAGTATTATCCGGTTTCGTCGCGTATCCGAGCCTGTCGAACTGAAAACAGATGTCTACCCCTTTCCAGGTCTTTTCCATTGACCTCGGTTTCAATAGGTCAAATTTTAACGAGCACGCTTACCGGAACACAAATATTCAATGATACATGGAGACATCACGAGGCGCCTCCGCCAATTGTGCAAGTATCCAAATAACAACTGCACTTACTGGCATCAATAACAATTTTTTTCAAAAATTATGTAAAAATTTAAATACGTCTCTGTAGAGTTAGTTTAAATTAAAGATTCACTTACACTTGCCAAAAATGTATTGAAGAATTGAAATTAATTTTTAATTTGAACGAGTCGGAGGGTCCGCAAGTGTAATAGGTAACTTAAATTTTATTCACATGTGAGGCTTAAATTAAAACAATAAGTGGGTCTAAACCCTACATCAAATATTGTTTTTAATAAATTTTTATAAATAAGATTTTAAAATATTGTAGAACAGGATTCACCCGGCGCCTCCGCCATTTATGCAAATTATCTCGGTGCCGGAATTAGAGTAAAATATTTTTCTTGGTTTAAACATTAGAAATTTCTTTCATTTCTTTACAATGAAGAGCAACAACAAGGGAGTTAGGAAATTTATTGTTATAAAAACTTCAATTTATTATTTACTTGAGAATAACGCAATTAACAAGAAATTTTGCGCAATAGCTTAATTCTAAAAGTGGAATTATGTTATTTAGTTGCACATATATGTCCAAGTTTTACTCTTCAATTAGAAAACAACAATTTATTGTTATAAAATGTTGCTAAATAGAACCTATTTTTTCAACTAAACCAATAAACTGAAAGTATGTAAAGAGATTAAGAAGAGGAAAGTAATTTTTACAAAACATCTAAATTTTTTAATACGTTTTGTGCCATTTCCTCAATTTAATCTTCTTTTCCTTTATCTTTTTGTGATGCAGCTATATAACTACACAGGTGAAACAATTGTTTAACATATTTAATTTGACATTTAAACATCTTTTAATAAATTTGACCTTTTTTTTCTGCCCTTTCTCTTATTTTGTTTAACTTTCAAATTTGTAACGTTTTCTTCCTGACTTTAAAATTTCACTGTCCCCACTAGGTCAGTTGGTAAACAACTAGTAAAACCTTAATATTATTTTACATCGAAATATAAAAAACGTAGAAATTTCTAATTCATTAACTACATTAAAATGATGTAAATTAAGAGAAAATTATAATTTTTTCTGAAAACTACTCTTTTCATCTTGAAATTGAAAGTCATGAGACCTTAAATATTGATCAACAGATTCGAATAACCTTTGGCCGTAATGTCTCTTAGATAAATTTTATTTCCCAAATAAGCAATTAAAAAATATTATAACAATTAGTTGAACAAAATATTTCATATACAATAATAATAGTTAGTTGGGGCGTTACGTTCTGGTTTTTGCCTTTTTCTATCACTTACGCCTTAATTAATCACTTAACTGATTCATGTTAAAACCAAAAATGAAGATTTCTTATTAATTTTTTTTATTAAGTATCAAATTTTTGGGAAAATACTTTCCAAAATTTCTAAATATATTTGATGCAAGTATAAATTTTCTATATAATAATTAAGTGAGCCATTTAATTTTAATCACATTGTCTTGTACTTTATCGAGTTACAAATACTTTTTTAATTGAGATTTTTTTTTTTAAATTAGCCCAAATTTGCACAATAAACAGTAATTGTTCGAGATTGAACCAAATTCTCTTCCAACTCCGTTCTTAAAAATTTTTAAAACTGAAAATTACATTAAATGTAGAATTTGAACAAAATTCTCCCGGCGCATCCGCCATTATTATGCAAATCGTCGGGTTCTCCCGTATTTTAATAAAATAAATAATTAGACCTATACATTAAAAGTTAAAGTCATGGCTTTTAGTTAATAATATAAATCACAAGTTCACAGCAAAATTTGGCCATCTATTAGTAATTAATTAATTAACAAATCAAACTATTGCTTCTTAAATAAACAAAAAAATCTAACAAGAATTAATATTATTGAGTTATTTTCCACATAAATATTTTTCTTTTACTGGATTTTACGGCACAATTCTCCCGGCGCCTCCGCCAATTGTGCAAATTACAACGACGTTCCTAAATTTAGAACAAATTATATAATAATTAAGAACCATAAAAATAAATTTTGGCTGTCCTTGACTCGTTAGCTTTGAATTTTTTTATAATTGCAACAAAATTTTTGAAGCCCCTTACCAGTAAATCAAATTGTTATTTATTACATGCTGGAAAGTTTTTGATAGAGTCAACTAAAGCATTGAAATTGTATGATTAAAATTTGTCACAAAACATATTTTCTTTACAATTTTGTGGCATTTAAAAAAAATTTAAATGTTAAAAATGCTTCAAATAAGATATTGAGAAAATTTGATTGTGTTACTATTTTTCCTAGGATCAGTTACAGTAATTTATGGTTTAGTGAAAAGTTGGAAAACAAATCGGCGAGTTTTGCTTTATTGGGAGAAATTATGCGCGATTAGCTTTGATTCAAGTGACTTTGTTGCAAAAATTGGCAATCTCCGGATAACCGGGTTAATTGTCGGAAGACATCGTTTTATATAAATAGCCGGCAATAAAACAGTAAATTGATTACTTAATAGTCAACTCAGTCGTACTTGAGGGTAAGGATTGGTCCAGTGGCGACATCCACTGCTACAACAACAAAATAAATTAAAAGTCATGGAATACATTAAAGCGAGGGTCAAGCCGATAGCTGAGATACAAATTAAGATATTCTAATTACGCGCCTAACAAGAACCCCTGTTTCTGGTCTTCATTTGTTATAGCGCATCCCTACAACGGCGTGCTGAGGATCTGATATCCCCTTTCCCGACCAGACATTGCTAATCCGAAAGATATGTGTCCTGACAAAAATTAACTAAGCTATATAAAGTCAGCCGCAAGTTTTTATTGTCCGCTGTAAAATAACTGGGATTCCCTCAAACGTAATCAAAAGGAATAAGCTCGTGTGGAGTTCCCCTTTTAGTGGCACGTTCCGTGTTATTATTTGCCAAGAAAATAGTAACCTTAAATTGCCCCTAACGAATCCTATTGAATAAACTCAATACGCAGCGGGGATAATCGATAATGGGGTTCCGATACACCCTATCGCCCGATCTTCGACCTCCACGTCACCAGTTACTACACCGCTCCATCAAGACCAGTTTTATGGAAATCGTACCGCCCTCGATTCCGACCACCTTTAAAATTAGAGTTTATGTAATTGCCCAAATACTACCCCCATAGTTTTATTTATTACCGACATTTACCAAATCATCTGTTAGCACAGGGTGTAATTACCGGTACACGGCCCTTATCCTTGTTATCGTGTACTCGGTGCATAAATAGCTACTGGTACGAGGCTTGGAAGCGATTTATTACATTTTTATCTATCAAGCGAAGTTTCGCAGCAAAAATTAACGACGATATTGCACAGTTGGCTATCTACACGTCTACTGAATCACCCGCCGATATCAATCGCCTAAATGAGATATGTGGCGGTTCAGGGGTGAAGGAGGCAGCGCCGGATTCAAATTCCTGACATCAATAAATTCTGAAGCAATAACAAATTGCATCTTAATAGACTTTTAACAAAAATACAATTTTTTCGGAACTTGCTCCTTTAACAAAAGTTTATTAATTAATAATTAATAAAAAATAGGAAATTGAAACTTTGTTTTTCAAATGTTTTGATAAATTGTTTGAAATAGCACTAGGAAATTTGTTTCAAAAAATTTAGATTTTTTATGCAACTTTCAAAAATAGTTTTGTTTGATTCAAGAGGTGGAATGCAAGAAACTTGAAGCGATTTCTGTGTGTTCTTCCGAAAATAGCGAGCTGAAAACCAGAAGATTCCAAGCAACATTTCATGTTGCAGAGTTCTGCAACATCTGCTGTGAATTTTAAACCCATTCCCAAAGATAAATGTAAAAATATCAATTTTAAAAATCATAAAGTTTCAAGTGTAAAGTATTTTGGATTTCGTGTTAGTTTTGTCGTTCTGAGTGCGTTAAGAATAATAACATCTCGAGTACTTCGAGAGAAATCTCTTTTAGAGCGACGACCTGACGATAAAGTGAAAAAGGTGGTTTGTTGGTTAAGTATCAAAAATTTGCAAATCTTTGGTAGTTTCACTTTCTTTTAGAAAATTACAAAAGTTAAAAAAAAATAAACTAAGAATTTAAAAAAAGAAAAATTGAGCTAATAATTTTTCTATTAAATAGATGCTACTTGACAAAACTTACGTGACTTTAAAAAATTCTAAAGTCAAGTTTTTATTAAATAATAAAAACTTGCCACAGTTGATACTAACAAAATATTGAACAAAACCTCCTTTTTCGGTCGCTTTTAAACCGTTTTGTTACTGTGAATAAAACTTGGATGCACTTGTATGTCCCAGAAACAGAACGTCACTTAATAGAATGCAAATACTGATTCTATCAATTCTAAGACTTTTTAAGCTTAGAAATGTACTGGAAAAGTTTACGTAAATTTTTTGATTGTTAATTGGTTGTCTAAATAAGGGAAAAGTTGATCATAAATACATTATATACTGAACAATATTTTATTATGTAAACAAATTAATAGAAATAGTCAACGTTGCTTCTTCTGATTCAACGTTGTGGCAATTATCTGATTTTCGAGATTTGATAAGGAGGTGAAAGATTGGTCAACACTGTTCAATGCAATTTCTATTTCAAAAAATCTTTGGAGTTTGGCCAGGCACCTTCTAACCTCCAGACGAGTGTTTTCACTCATTATCATCATCATCTGATTCAACAGTTACAGTCTCAAATTCAGTTTGTTGATGTTCTTGGAAAGCATTCTCAACAATCTCATCTTTGGTTAGAATTCCGCTTGTCCGCACAAGATTGTCGATCTGAACAAAATTTTGAGATCTAACTTTTTTAGCGTTCAAAGTTTACTTAGAAGAATTTCATCATATTACCAACTTTTTTCAACTGCTGTAACTACCCATATAGAATCACCATATTTGAAACAATTTTTTAACGTGCTTCGCGTAACTTTTCTGCAAGCGCGTCCACAAATTTTGTTGCATCCAGGAGAGTCACACGATCTTCCTTATCTTCTTGGAACTTATTAATTAGATGAAGCACAAGCAATTTCCAAAAGTAAAATATTTTTTCTTATTAATCTCTGTATTTGGGAATAAAAATACCAACCTAATATTTTTGACGTCAGTTTGGGTCAGCTGCAAAGTTATCAACGACGAGCAGAATTTTTGTTTTTGCTAGAAGAGTTTTGAGTCCCATTCATGTAGCTCTTCGACAAGTTCTGATTATTTACTCATAGAACATTCAAAGTCGGCGCCATAATCCAACGAAAAGCCAAATTGAAGAGATCTTTCTTTCAAAATTGACCCGCTTAGAGCAATGTTAACACTTTTTTTCGGAATCAATTAAGAAGAGCTTCATTTAATTCCTCATTCTTCGATGTTTTCTGCTTCTTCTTTTTGATGTTTTCAATAGGTGACTCATTCAACTTCGTTTTTTTTATAGAACTAGACAAACCACCATCATTTATTCTTTGAATAGTCTCTTTCGATTAATTGTAAGCTGTTTAGGTTTTAATTTTGTGGGACCCCACATGACTGGATTATCGACACTAATTCTATTGCTCTGAATTTAATTGGAAACATGAATTCCAGTCTAGATCTTTAAATCTCGTTACTACAGGACTTTTCAACATAAAATTTCAAGTATTCGATCTCAAACCCCAATTCTCGTTATAGCAGATCTTCTAAAATATCTTTACACGTTCATTTATACAAAACTGTCTATGGAAATGTGCTCGCTGTAGCCGGAATCTCGTTGTATCCAAAATTCGTTATAATAGGATTCTACGGTATGAACAGAACTGTGAGAAAAAGGTGTGAGAACATAAAAAAACGAGCAAATTGCAGAACCCTTAAACCTTACACAAATCTCACGTTGTAACGAATTCAGTAATTGATTACTGAAATAAAAAAGAATTTGTAATTATTTCAATTTTTCTAATAAAAATGAAAATTTGATTAGATGCTTGTAGGATGTATTTAAAAAAAACTTTTCGAGTTCGATTAATGTGGGGGTAAAGTTTGTTAAAAATTGTGGCGCGTTGCGAAGTTGTTTGTTTTAATTGCGGTTCAATAAATGGTCACGTTTGTGCAAGTTCTTGTCGCGGTGCAGTAAATCGGCCGAAGTGAAATTAACTGCAAAAACAGGTAATTTGTGAAGCGGCTAAATCTTCAGACAATTGGATAGCAGCGGTAATTCCGATAGTAACTAGCACTTTATCAAGGCCCGGGGCCAGTAAGTTGCGCCACACACGGACCACTAAATCTGCATTACGCCTCTAGGCCAGCGCTCATTCTCTTGTAACTGCGAGAGTTGCTCAATTAGCTTTCAATTAGTGGTCCTCAGATAACGTTATCTATTCTCAAGCGCGCACTTTACGGCCGCTGCGGCCCCACAGTTGCATCCCTTCGAATATGTGGTTGCATAACCGCAAGGTTACAACATGTATGCCTGTCTACGTAAACTTACTTGGTATGCGAGCTCGCATGTTCTTTTATTATTTGTCCTGATTAGTACGACGATAATTACTGTGATACGTGAGATAAGACAAGTTGCAGGATACACGTTCCAATTTCACTTCGAATCTCCTAATTTTAATCTCGCGCAAAAGCTCCCAAAGCTTTCGAGTCTTCAACAAAACCATCAAATTATCAAATAACTCGATCGAATCGAGGTAATAAAACGTTTTGAGCGCGACGAGGATGGGAATCGGGCCCTCTCGACTCAGTTATTGCTCATGTTAGCCACCCCTAAGTCAACGTGTGTAAGTAGGTAAATACAGAGTAATCATAAAGTTCATTAGACGCGGCCCTGTTCGATTTGTCCCCTTGACGTATGGGGAAATTATAGTGGCTGCGTCAACAAAACTTAAAAAATTTCCAAGCCAATTCGTAATTAGCAACGAGAAGACTCAATTATCCAGCCGCATCCCCAATTTCCTCAAGTGGCAACGACTCATCCCTCTTCTCATTAAACGATTATAATTACATTTGTCTTTCCAATTATGCGTGACACCGAAACCGTGACGAGGGAGAAACGTGGTTGGGCTCCCTTCAAGTTCCATTTTTAAAACCATAAGTTGATCAATCTCTCGTTTTCTTCATCATTACACAATTACAAGCCTACCGACAGCTCTCTTACTTCCCTTAATCGTAATCTAATTAGCTCCATCTAGAAAACAGCTCGTCTCCTTGCTTCATTAATTAGCAATCGGGAGCTTCTTTTCCCATCAACTTGATCGATCGCGTAGTGAATCGCCTATACTTGGGGATGTAGTTGGGAGAAGTGTTAAGACTCGCAACCCTTTACTTGCCGGAAATTGCGAGGAAGTATTAACGTGTATATTAAGACACTTGATTTTCCTGGATTACCCCCAACCCTCATTTCAATATATTAAATCATTCGCGCGACGCCATGAATTAATCGAATTGAAACTCGTTTGAAGCAATCGACCGTGTTTTGTGTCATTTCCACAAAATTGATGGACTTGAGTGATGGACAGACTATTTTGTAACGGGTCGGATTTGTGCAGAAAATGCAATGAGGGCAATGCTCTGTGAAATAACCAATACATACCACAATCGAAATGTACGAAACCTCGTTCAACCCCAACGCAGAGGGGTGATTGATCGGCCCATCGCAGAACGTGAAACTAATATCCCATATTGACATGCTATACCTGACACGTTTAGGGAATTTCTCATTAAAATTTCGGCCAATATTATAGTAAAATCACGGGACAATTCCTCGTTGCGTTTCAGCTCGAATGAATACGTAATGTAATTCACATTTGTTTTTGTCGCCCCCTATTTCTTTAATATTGGGGTCGTGCTTATTCGCATTATCTCACAAAATTGCATTTTAAAAGACGCTGCAACATATGTTGCTGATAAAAGAATACTTCTATATCTAATCGGAATTATTACGAACTGGATTTCTTCCACCCTTATTTGGAAAAATCGTAAGAAATTGCGGTTTAATTCTGGCGAATTGAGGGTTGGGTGAGGTGTTGGTGGGGTTTTATTGACGCTGCACAAAATAATTTAGAGCCTAACAAGAAAAATAAAACAATGACAATGCGAAAACGTCTGAAAAAGGGATAGAAAGAGTCGGGCTGTTGGGTTGATGTACGTGCTACTGCACAAAACTTATCTCCGTCTGAAGACACGACGGGAATATTTATATAGCACCGGAGGGTTCGCGATTAACTACTATCACTACTCCTCCGATGATAATAAAAATGAATTAACAAAAGTCTAGATATTAATGTCGCACTCTTATAATGAATTTGTTTGCTCGACTACACTACCCTCGAGACCCAGTCGTTTATAACTCGCAAAAATATGACGCAGCCTCTGTCTCTGATATTCACCCAAGATAAAAGGCAAGATGTCAGATTTTGAGTCTCATTTTTGCCTCAGTCACCATTAACATTTTCTTCCAATAATTCCAGAAAAATTATAATAATCCGGTAACTAACAAATGATTCGAAGGCAATAATTCAAATATATAAACGCGACACGAGATAAATACTTTCTGAAAATATTTCATAAATAGCGAGGCAATAAACAAGCAAGCCTGGCGCTCATTAATCACACAAGTCCCCGACGTTGTTCAAGATTATAATTCATAATGATTTTTTAATTAAAATCTCGATAAGAGCAAGTGAAAAATGTTACACAAGATGCGAATTGTACGATACAGATAGAACCAGCGGAAGAAAACTGGAACTAAATAGGAAACAGGAACGTTCTCGCCCAACTTCATTAACAATACACAGCTCGCCACGATAAAACCTCACAAAATGCAATTTGCTAGATATTTAGGGCGACCGTTCCCGGAAGCTTTTGTTCTAAATTAAATTCTCCACAAATATTAGAAAGATCAATGGACCAGTATAACTGGACCCAACCTATTTTTTTTACCGCGCTAAAGTAACTTCAGCATAAAATTTAAATAGTTTTTTTGTGATTTTTTTATTTTTAACTATAAAAACCAAAATCTCGGAATTTCTTTACCAAAACCCGTTCCGCTTTGTCCCCTATGTCCCTGTTTATCACAATTTCGGTTTCTTCCCCGTAATAGGGAGAGTTGAAATATTCTTTAAATAAGAAATAACTTTATTTTGTAAAGCGGTGACAGATAAAAATCTTGTCCCGTGCAGGTTAGTTGGTAAGCTACTGATGACAGGTAGCTGGAAAAGCGACCCTGCTTGTTAATTGTGGTTTCGATAAACCACTAAATAACCCCGAAATACGGGGACGAGTTATTTTTAGTGCCCCTCAGTATCTAGAACGATGCAAGTATTTACGTTTTTTGAATCAAAAGAATAAAATTTCTTTATTAATTTGCAGTCAATTCCAAATCATTCATATTCAATAGAAATATGAAAGGCGTTAAATTTGAACTGAGGAAGTTACTGCCGTTTCCGGTGGAAGTAACAGTTTATTGTTTTGCTTTATGGTAGATAATTTATGGCACATCACTTACAATTTCTTTTATGGATTCAGAATCAGAGCCACGACGCTTTCATGCATGACTAAGATTTTCAATTCAAACAACTCATAAATATTATGGAACGCATAAACTAATAATCCAATTGAGATTTCCCTTAAAATTATCAGTCGCTTTCAGCTTGAAAATATTATAATTTTATAAGTGAAGAAAAGTCTTTATATTTTCTAATACCTTTGAAGTACGGGGAGGAGAAAAGAAAGAATTTTTTTTCTAGTTATTTACCTTCAGATAAGTAGTTTTTAACTTTATGAAAATCAGTAAGAAGTTTAGACTGAACACCAGGTCGAGTTAGTGCAATTATTTCAGTACGCATATCTTGTGGAACAAATTTGTAATAGAGAAAAGTTGTTCTCTTTCGAACAAAAAATCCAAACAAGAGACAATGTACTGACACTAACCCTTAAAATATTTGTTCTACAAAAAATATTTAATAACGTTCCCATATTAATTATTTTCTTAATTACGTCAATTCTATATCTTTACTCGTATATACTTTTTAAGTTTCTAAAATTATGTACAAAGATTCTCCATTTCGGTTCAAAACAATTATTGGCAATAACAAAAAAATCAAATTGTGGCATAAATAGTGCCAAGTCTTTGGGAACGATGGGACGGGAGCTTCAATGGTCCGCGAATAATGAGGGTGGTAGTTAATTTGGAATTTTTGCAAGTCAGTTAATGCGGGGGCGAGTGGTGCGGCTCGCCGATTGTTAATAAGAATTATTACGGGGGCTGCAATAAATTAAATATATATCGAGGAACGGCAGTCTCAATGGTGGCTGATTAGGTTTCCTGGCCGGTTCGGAGTATTGAATATCAGGTCCCCAGAGGCAGTTTCTCGCCTGCAGCAAAGCGTCCGAAAACTGGAGGGTCAACTACAGAGAGAAACTGCTTCATGGAAACACATTCAGTAAAGATGACCGTGCGAGCACAACCACCCCACCCAACCTTTTTCCAACCAGATCGGCACACAACACCCTCGCATTCCTTACGGGAATTACTCGCAATCTGCATCACAAACGGAAGATGACCGTGAGTGATAAATTGATCTCGCCATGTCTTTCAACCACCTTCGCTTATAATAAAATCCCATTAACATCCACGATAAATCTTGTGAAGAGACGATCGATATTTGTCCGAACGGCGATGGGGTTTATTAAGTCCAATTTCGGGGTTGTCGCTAAAAGGCGCCACTTAATGTCCCGAGTATTACTATTTGCATAATTCCATTACGCAATTTGCGCGAGGGCGCATTTACATATGGTTAATACACAGATTTCTGGGTAGGTTGTTGAAGCCCATCTCGCATCTCGGGGTAATACGGAGGCGGCTTTCACGGAAGGACCGGCCGTTTCAGCCGTGTTTTGACAGTTTTTCAGGAATTGTACAATTACTTATCAGATAATGTTGCTTTGACAGCTATAATGTCTTGGATGAAGCACGCGGAGGCATCAGGTAACGCGAGGGTAGTGCGGTTCTTTCTGAAAGCTCATCTTCCCGTTTGGCTGCAAGCCGTTCGGTACCAGTGAACCCCACTTGTCGCCATATATCTCTTACTCCGTTACTTTCTCATTTTAACGACTGATCCTTATCGCCTATTTGCCCATTTAAATGAAAACATAACTCCTGTCCCTCAGATCTTCATATATAATAAACTACTTGGTATTAAACTGTTCCTATTCTGATTCGCCGGTAGATAAAAACAGAACTTTAGCAATTCAATTACCGACGCTCCACCCCACTATTCCCAACTAAACCAGAAACCTTCACCCCTTACACCACCCATCACTTAAAAATTATTTTAGTTTTAATGAAAAGGACGAATTTACAAAAAATTTGCACAATTACTGGTCCGAAGGCGCTGAAGTTCTGGGGCACGGTGCTTTTAATTCGTCGGAATAAAGCAGTCGGGGTAGAGATAGTGGCAGTCGTTTGGCAGAAATTATATCTGCTTACGTCGGAACGATGCATGTAATCCGGACCCCATCTCAACTACACTACACTTATGGGTCCCCGAGATAATTTAAATCTACAAAACACGACGTAACTGCCGTAATCTCGCTAGTTCGCTATGTATCGTGCTAAAATGCAAATCATTTAATAAAAGGTGTCGAGCAACTCAACTACACACTTACTTTATGATGCGTGTGCTCCCTTTACAACATTATTATGCCGCGATTAGAATTTCATTTGCTTGTTTAAGCAGGGCGCGTATGAAAGCTCGCTATAAATTACGAATGTGATTCTTTCTAGCAAAATAATCGCAAAAATTTCCAGAAATTGCATTTGTAACATTAGCATACCTACGGAAATTTGTAACAATAAAAAGTAACGAGCATGTGACAGGGAATATGTACTGTAAAAATTTATTTAAGACGATACGGTTTTAAATTATCAAGACCGACTCAGGGGACTGTTAAAGCGGCTGCTCCATTAGACGAGAACCCGGAAAACATTCCAGGATTTCGCAACGATTTATTGGCGATTATTTCAAAATATTTTTACGATTAAAGAATTGTGCGCGAACAATTCGACAGGGTAAAAAGTGCGATTAGAATGAGTGCGGCGGAGTGTCATAAAGACTCGCCCCTTCAGTCCCTAGTCCTTGGCTCCCCGCATCCAAGATGCAAAATTAACTTTAAACGAGTGCATTTATTCGCGTTTTAAAGGGTTAAATTTACGTTTTAATTTCACACACAATAACGCCCAGATGTAAGAAGTAGAAAAGGGTGATTTTATCTGCCTCAAATGCATGATTTTTCGCGGTAATTCCGAATTACCGCCGCTTTAAAGCCCGCAATTCCATTTTAAATATGCATGCATATTGCCCACTGGAGGTTACGGGGTAGTTTTCTTTAAGCGAATATTACACTCGAGCGCCAAAAACCAGATTTGCATCCTATTCTAAACTAATAAAACGAATTAATTTATTGCACTCTCCCGCAATCCGAGTTGGAGAGGAGTGACGGGAAGAAATTTGTGTATTCTTACACGGAAAGTGCTCCAGGGGCACCGAGAAATCTTGCCAAATCCTAATATGTAAATGCAGTAATAAAAGTAAATCACAACAGATCTACTTTGATCTCGAATTGTCGAAATAAGCAGAGTGTATGTTATCCTCTTGAGGGATTGCAGCGTATATCATAAAACTTGAGGATCGGTTCTTATGGCGGCCTATTTACCTGCGAACACCGCGCGAATGCTGAATCATAACATATCCCGCAATATAAAACAGGAAATTTTTAAATCTCCTTACGCACTTTTCGCCCTACCGAAACGCAACAACCGCAACCAATAAATTAAAGAAATTGGAAAATTTCCAACAATTAGTCACGGCCGCAATCACCGAATTCCGTCACCTAATTGAGAAATTTTACCGCAAATAATCGATCTATAACAAATAATCATTTTGCAATGTTTAAACAATTTGCCTAATTAGGCGGCAGTTTCGACGAAATCGTGCTGCGTAATCGAGACAAAGCTAGTAGAGCTTTGAGTTTACCTTCCGCCACCTAGCGGCGCCGGAGCGAACTACACGGTACAGCCTCAGACCGCAGGAGGGAGCTTCTACGTGGTTGAGTTTCAGCACTAGAGCTTTCACCACACTATTTTAAACTTTTAAATTTACGCGTATCAAATTTCGAACGCAATTTCTGTTTAGAATTTAATTAAGAAATTTTTAAATTACACAAAATTTCCAATTTCAATAATTAGCTAAAAAATTCAAATAACTTTAGACAAAACGCGTTTTAAAATTGTTTTTTTCAATAATACTAATCTCGAATTAATAAATTTGTATATTCCGGTTTCTTGACTTGATCGTCAAGAAATTATTAATTCCAAACCTGACATTGTATTGTTGTTGGCTCAAAAAGTTGTCAAAAGCGAGATAATATTTTTTTTACTTTATACTTTTATTAAAAATTTCTTCAGCTTTTCGAATATGGAAGTCGATAAATCAAAATTTTAAATGTTTTAATAAAGTAATTTTTTTCAATTCAATAATATTGATAGAAGTTAATTTCTGTGCGCATCAGGTAAAAATTTGGGAATGATTGGATCGTATTATAGTCCAATTTAAGTTGTTTGAGGTAGCTATAAAATCCGGACAACTTTGGCTCTACCACTTGTTTTGAGGACTTTTGCACTTTTAACTGCGTATTTGAAGGTGCAAACTTTTCGTCCGCAGCACAAGGGGTGAAAAACAAATGAAATCTCGCACCCCCGTCTCTCAAGGAAATCCATCTCCATTGACTGGATGGTGTTGGAGTGAATGTAGGAGCGCCCCATCGCGATTAAAATCTTGTATTTCTATGTAAGTCGAATAGGGGTGCGATAGGGGATGAAAATGAGTAATTGGCAACATATTGCTAATTGTTCGAGCTCCATTGCCCAATTTAATGAGAACATAATCAGTGAGCAATATAAACGACGAAGTCAGGCTCGAATTGAACATAATGTTAGCAGATAGTGACTGACAGCGTGACAGGGGCGTTAAATGGAAATTAGCTTTTGACTAAATGTTTTCATATGCATGAATTTAAGATAGCTATCGCGGCAATGCTGTGAAATTAGCAACAACGCCGATTTTTTTCGATTAAAATATAATTTGATGGAGCATCACTGAATGGTTATGATTAACTTGTTGGACCGGATCGTCTTGTAACGAGATACTGCGACATCGAGCTTCTTGTTCGGTTTTCCATACCCTTGTTCTGTCGATATTTGAAGATGGTATCTAGTTAACATGCAAATTGCAATATGTATAAGCCGCAGCAGCGATGTCTTATTCGAAAGGTGTCGTAATAGAAACCCACGTCATCGGGATTTGGGCTTCACCCCCATTGATTTATGCAGAAAACTGTACCTAGTTGCTTTGCCAATAAACCGCCAATAAGTTGGGAGTTTGCATAACCATAACGCATGGGCAAATTTTACTGGTTACGTAGCCAAAACACTCACAACGCACGATTGGGTTTATGACCAAATAACACTTCGATGGGGTGCCTCAAAAACGCCGTAAATTATTCCCCAATACTTACTTATAGTATTGAAGAATTCTACGAGATCTGTTCGCGTTTGACTTTTCTTAATTCTTGAAATTATCAATTCAGTTTATCGTAAAAAAGTTCTATACGTCACGGATGTTGCAGAAAATTTGAAAAATTTAGCGATAAAATCTATAAAAATGGCAAATTCCGTTTTCAAAAAACTCGTGTTTTGTTAGGACACTTTTTTTATTTATTAATTAACTGCAAAATAGATATTTCCAGAAATTGCGGGCTATTTTCTTTCGAGAACCATCATACAAGTGGCTTAACTTGACTAGAATACTACTCCAAGGACAGGTAACAATGTGAGAAGTATCCTCCTAGGGCAATGAGTGCGATAACTTAAAAAGCAACAGTTGTGATTTTAAAAATGAGTCAACCCTCTACCTCACAAATATTGCTGATTTGATAACTTAAAAAATTTTTGCAAATTAGTAATTTCCGACCAATTTACATTGAGGGAAAACAATTTTCTTTCAAAGGTTTCGACTCAAAAAATTAGGAATGTGTATTTTGCTTATCCTACACATCCGTGCTTGGATTGGCCAAATTTCTGTAGTTTTCCTAATATGAAGCTTCAAATAAGTTTTAAAATCCGAAAAAATCGGAAGGATTGAACAATTTCTTAGAGAAACTGAAGGAAATCGGCAAAAATCCTTTAATAGTCGGTGGAAAATTCTAGACAAGCAGTTGGGTTTTAAAACAAATATTATTTAATAATCTCTGTTAATAATAAAATATACGCAAATTTAGATATGAGGATCAACTTTCTAGAAGTCGCGATTTTCTTTGTTGCCAGGTCTAAATTTGATGCTTGGTTGTCGATTTTTGACTAATTTTGTTGTAACGCAATTGGAGGACGATTTTGCTCGAAACAATACGTTGATGGTCGACATCTTGGAGGTGGCGGTGGCGGCGATCATATGTATCATTGCAATTTCACGAGTATTCATAAATAGCGTTGAGGCTGCAATAAATCGGGAATCGTGTCGGGTCGAATCCCTGGGTGGTCGTAGCGTGCATCTCGAAGGAGTCGAGCGGGGTGCCCCAACCTCTAGGAGCCGGGGATGTGGATGCGAAGCACGGTGTAACGGCTAGCAGTAGCCTGCCACGTACCTGAGGGAGACTAATCGAATAACCCTGCACCCGTCCACAGGGGGATCCCGTCTACTAATAACTTTTTAAGACCGAAGTGCGGTCGGCCGAGCGTCATTACCAAATGATGGTCGGCGAACGTCGTAAGTGTTGTTAGTGGCTTTTTACGAGCGGAATTCCGTCCGGAAACTAACCTCCCTCCAACTGTTTACCATCTCGACTTTGTGAGACTTTGGTAAACTCCTAATGCTGCTGTTAAGCAGTTAGCGACGCCTCGGGCCACATTACAAGATCCTGAGGTGAAAACAAGACGTGTCATCTTAGATTCTAGATTAGCAAGCTAACCCGTTGGGAAACCGCGGATAGGAGGCAGAGCACCAAGGTTTAGCTCGAAGCCTGACCCTCGTCTCCCCTGCACCACGGATTATAAGCTCGAGAAATAACTCGGGAAGTTAACAAGAGTTTGCACTCAGCAATCTCTTAGCGACCACGAGGCGACACTGAAGACGTTAAAAACGACTCGGATTGGCACCCCTGTCCCTATTCCTAATATATGACCCCGCAACCACTGAAACGTTCACCTGAACCGCGGTTACCCATATTGTTCAATTTCCAGCTTTTTCGATAGAATTGGATGCCAAATCAGGAAGGACGGTGGCGATTCTTCCAAAATTAATTAAAAATTATTTAATTGTTAAGCTCGCAATTAGCGATGTGTGGAGGCGATTGGGTTGGTCTCGGAGACGCGCTTTTTGTGGAGACAGGCGATGCTGGTGTCGGGGGGTCGTTGCTTGCACAAATTGATTTCGGTCGTGGACGCGGCCGACTAAACCTTATTTTAGTTTATAGCCCCAAATTATACGGTCCGCGTGTGTAATTGGTTGACAGCGGGCGCTGTTGAGCGGCCTTAGGCTGATTACACAGGCGAATAGCCGAAAGGCCGGGATGGGAGTCGGAAGGCCTGGTGGTGGTGTATCGAGGTTGACGTCGGTAATCCGGGCATTGGCGATCGGATGGCCCACTTCCCGCAATAAGGGGCCCAAGGGCCGACACCCGGTGGCCGAGCCGCCGCCCGGCAATATGTTAGCCTCCATAAATCATTGTTAGGATGACTAACAGCCTCCGAAGACGCGTCTCGCAAAACCCCTAGCTGCCGCCCTTCTTTCCAGAAATATGATGTAATTTATATGGAAATGCATCGAAATCTTTGTCATTTGGAGATATGAATGAAAAATTCAGTGTCCTTCTGCGGCCGAATTCGAGAGGTTGAAGCATGTGTTGGGGCAGATAGCGGCCGCCTACTGATTTGTCAACTTATCTGTCCTCGTTGTTGATTTTGCGTACGGAATGCCATGATTTATGCGGTAGACCTCTCGTCCTGCTCGCCTTTATGAAACATGCCCTGCAATAAATGCGTTCCTGAAAAGCAGTTTGTCACTCCTTGTGCGAACTGGAATTCGTCCATGACTTCAGCTGCAATGGAAGAAAGAATTCTACAAGCGCGCTCTAATTGCGCCACCCCATTCTCATTCATTCGCATTCTTCGCACACCTCGCCAAAATGTGAACCTAATAAGATATGCATGTTGAAGACCAGCCGCGACAGACCAAAAACGCCATTCCCACCGTACTTTATGAGAGACATTACGCACACCGCCATTATCATATTGACGGCTTCCTATACATATTAATAACAACACACCGGCTTAGCCTCACCCCATTCGACCCCCAAATACTTCCATCTAATAACCCCACAATTCGCCCCACGCCCCAACATTACCCTGATTAACAAAAATCCTCACAAACACAACTTCCCCAAACTCATCCAAATTTATTTAAATAATCCACCCTCGACTCACAAAAAGTCACTCCAACCAAAAATCCGAATTCTTCCCAAATAATAATTTTACTAAAATAAAAATATCAAACTTTCCGCGCGCAATAAATATTTAAAATAATTTTCTCACTAATATTCTAAAATTGAAGAAATAATTAGTATCACAATCAACAGCGAGAACAAAAATCGGGTCATAAGAAATATAAAGACAGGATCGTAAAAGATGAAAAAATTATTTGAGTACTTGAATGAAAAATTAATTTAAAGTTGTTATATTAGAATTTAGTAGAAGTAATGAAGCAATTTTTTCAGTCATGTTAAGACATTGATAGGTGATTAGATACAAAGAAGTTACAGGTCATAATGGAAGAGTCAAGTGAGCAATGGAGTGATCATCAATCAAATGCATAAAAGATTTTTTAAATATCCAAATAGGGAGAAAAAGTTATAAAGAAAATAATTATTGACTAGAGATTTGGAAAATGTTGGTGCCAAATTTCTCAAAAAATTATTATACGATTTTAAATTTTAAACATAGAGTATCAACATTACTTGACCTGAAGACAACTTTAAATAGATGATTTGGAAGTTATGTTAAAAAAACTTGAAACGTCATGACTTTGAGTATTTCGTTGTAAACAATTCCATTTTATTTTTCTGCAACCTATTTGTACCATTTTCCAATCATCTTGGTAAAAAAAACTAATAGAACTGAAGCTTTCGTTACGGCATTTTATAACAAAAACCTGGTAGAAAAATATCAAGTATGTTGTCAAGCTTTGAATCTAACTTTCAGTAATATTCATTAATAAAAGCAAATATTCAATAAGCTTGAAATTAGATTTTGCTTAAATTAATTACGTGATTATTTTTTAAATAATATTTTTAGAGAGAAAGTTTTTACGTGTATTGTTAACAAAGAATAAAAAATAATTTTTGTTTTCATTTTGCTTAGACATTTCGCGAAGATGAAAAGTCCGGTGCAGCTACCTTCAAGGCCGAAATGAAATCCTTGTCCCTCGATCAAATCGTCAATTGTGTAAATTAATCGTTTCATTAAGTTGATTTACATTTCATTGAGGCGGCAGTTAATTTAATTAATACTTCCAATTTCGGCGATAACGTGAGCAACAAAACGTAAAAATAACCGTAGCGCCTTCCACTTGTAAATTAACGTTCTCTTGTCGAAAATAAATTTGAATCGACATTTCGGCAATTTTGCGGTTTTACCTCGAAAAAGCGATGTTTTATCGAAACACAGAAAGCGATTAATACGTCTAATTAATTACGTAAACGCATTTAATGGGGCTTGACCAACAATTAAACGAGTTTGCATGCTGAATTGTTATTATGTTCAATAGCGTGGCGAAAATAAAAAGTACGAAAGTCACTGAAGGTTTTGAAAAAATTATTTCGCCGTTTCTCGAGTTCACTGCAAATTCACGCAAAAAATCCAATTTGAATATTTTTTCGACCATGCTAGAAATAAAATCAAATATTTAATAGTGTGTAATTGAATTCTGAGTATAGGATGAAACAGTGGCGTTTTTGTGCGCCTTTTATCCCTAAACATCCATGAAATGAAGTGCTTTATTACCGTGAGGTGTATCTCGATTGTAATTTTAGTGTTCATGAATATTGCGCCTCTATTTTTTGTATTTGCCTTGATCCAAAATCGAACTTTCGATTACTTAGGCATTGACTCAGCTAAAACCACGCTTTTTGCTGCCAAGTCGGATACTTAAAGCAACGAGTTTATCTCTCTACAACGGCGAGTATTTGGAGGCACCAAATTTTTAAGGGATGAATTTTAATAGTGCTCGACGTATTCATCCCCTCGATCGAGGGTAGGAATAGTTGATTCTAGTGCGGCCCAATTCTTTAATCCTGGCTCCAGTGGCATCAGGCACGCGGCATCTCGACATATTTAAATTGGTCCGACTTACAGCAGTGCGTTAACCCTAAAACTACTCGCTGCAATCCACGAGTGAATTAAGAAAATTACTACGTCCTCCGTGTTCTCGATTAACTTTTTTTCTTTCACGACGAATTTTTGCTCAATTATGTGTGAAATTAATCCGGCATTTCCTTTTTTTTCGAAATTGCTTATTATTTTTCCAATTTGCCCCACTCAAGGGCTAACAAGGTTGTGTCGACATTTCCTTCAACACATCCTCAATTCGTCGAAATTAACCATTACCTAGGTTTTCGTCGATTTACGACTACGTTTCGGCTAAGCGGAGAAGTTTATAATATAATCTTGAAAATAATTACACACTCACGATTCTTGATGCCTTTGACCCCTCCAGGCGCTTTCGCTTCAGCAATTCAATTTCTTCGTTTGATTCGAAAAAAATTGATAAATCAAACGAGGAAAATTTGAGGGTTTCAACTCGCGGGTGCACCAGCTAGTCCGGTAATTAATAATCAGTTCTCCTTTTTTAATTTCCAGGTTGTTATTGAAAATGATCGATAACCGTGGCCGTCGATTTTGGTGGAGTTGTAATTAACAATATTAACATTTATTAACGTTCCATTGCTTTAGCCGACTATAGTTTGAAAGAAACTAATGAATCATTCTTAATATACGGAGAGGCAACACGAGATTATTTATGACCCGTTGGCATTCGAGCGACTATCACAGTACGACGGACCTGGAGGCTGTTTGCTAACCTCAATCTCGCTCGACGCGGTTAAATCCTGATAGCTCAAACACCCCCGATGCCTGGAAGTGCCGTGAATTAAGGAGTCCTTCCCATGGTAAACATAAACATACTTGGATTAAATTTATCCCGTCTTCAGGGGCAGCCGAAAGCGTTAATTAAAAACGACACCATCAATCGCATCTATCTTATTTGCACAGCATTAATTGACGACCAAGAAAGACAATTTTCAAGCAATTCACAAACTCTACTCATTATTTCAAAATTTTCAGTCACTCAGTAAAATTAGTAAATAACCAAAAATTTCTAAAGCTCACTCGTGATGCGCAAAAATACTTCCGAGTGTTTTTGGCGAGTTCTTCTAGAGTTAATTTTCTTTGAACCAGGAAAATATTACGATAAACAACGGGCAACGTTGTTGGTTTCACGCTAGAACGGCCATTGGCGGCGATGAAACAACAAATTATTAATTAGATTTGAGTAAAAAGCTTGGCTCTTTCTGGTTCTTGTTAGCTCCAGTTGTGGATTCGCCATGATGCAATTTGCGATCGTTTTTGATGCGGTCTCAGTTTAGAACAATCTCAATTGAGAGTTTTGTTGAAAATGAAAAAACTTGCCGGCGACGATGTATGTACGAAGATAACTTTGATTAGTGGATTAACGTTTATTCAGCTGACGATGTGATCACGTGTGTTTAAGAATGTCGTAATAAGGAAGAAGTTTGTTAAGGTGCAGTGGCGGCTCGTCGTTGGGGCTGTGGTGAGTTCAACCACTGGAGAACGGGTGAGGTCACGCTCTTGTGACGAAACCATCGTCGTGGGAACCAGCAGGTCGACTCATAGAAGCCGCCTGCTGGTGCTTGATGTTGGTCTATCATGGGATGGCCCGTAGCCGAATGAGAAACACCGCTCGCACTTAGCATATATCAACCCATTGCAAGATTATACGTCATAAATTACTTTAATTAACATTTTCTTCGCCCGTGCGAAACAGTCGGGCGCAACTGACTAAACGACGCAAGTCATTAAGAAAAAACAGGTACTCTACCGAAAATACCACAGTTTGTTGACCATGTCCCGCATCGCCATCATCATTCGGACCACTTGCGGTAATCATCGCAAATAAAACAAAAAATTTCGCAAACAATTTCCTCCAACCAAATCTCGATTCGCCCAAAAAAATTCACCAACAAATAAAATTCGATTTAAGGTATTACTAACATTCTTCAATTCTTGCACCTTGTTCGGTTCTGGGCGAAAAAATCTGTCACTTATCGTCTGGCTAAAAGCTTACAGATGTTTCACTTGGGCCCCCATCAATGCATTCAATGAAACGTGAATTATTTTAAACGTCACCAATTCGCCTCTAATGTATTTTTTCTGTTGCCAACCTCTGGACTATTATCATGGAAAATCGGTAATTAATGCTGTTCCGGTAAAATATTCAACAGAAAATGTTGAACGGTTTAGAGCAAATTCGAAACCGAGTAGTTTACAGTCGTTATTATCCCGGGGCTCAAATAAAAAAATCGTTTCGGGCCTGCACCATAAATTTGCAGGGGGAATAATGAATCTTTCATAAAGATACGCTTCCGCTTAGAGCGTCAGGACCGGATTAGGCCCAAAAACCAATACAAAAATTAAAACACCAAAACATGACTGAAGCAATTGAACCGTTTTGCACAAATAGGGCATTATAAGCAGACAGTTCCTTCCTACTTCAATAAGTGTGACCCTAATATAAAATAATTAATATAAACCAGCTTATTTTCAAATTTTCAAAAATGACCAAATTGCGATTAATATTATGAAAATACACAACAAAATTGGATATTTTCATGATGAGGGATGATTGCCAATTTAATTATTGGGCTATTTGCTATATATTTGCAATAGTTTTCTTGTAATTTTAAAGAACTGAAGCAATCACAAATCGATTTAAGCAACTCACTTTATTTTCGTCAATAAACTTCAACCCGAATTGAGGAGTCACAAAAATAGTTCACCAACTATTAAAAACAATTGAAAAAAATTGTTAATTGTTGCTTATTGTATAGTCGAAACAACATAAAATTAATGAATTCTAGTTGTAGCTAAAAGATGTTATTTGAATATTAAAATGACCAACGCGACAAAATTTCTGTAAAGTTGCATAAACGTTAACGTGGGTGAAGAGGTAACAAAGAAATGATTGACAGTTAATTGGGGTCAACAAAATTTTGGTGAAACTTTACCAAGACATCAATGGTGATGCGGGAAATAATTAATTCTAACTAAGAGAACCCTTTTTGTAATTGAAAGTATTTAATTTTGGTACATAATTTTAGCACCGATGAACGTCCTAATGCCTCTACGGTTAGGTGTGGTTGGTTGCGACCTCGACCTCTGCCTTGAGGCCAGCTCAATTACATAATCGTATTAGAGAGGATTAAAAAGGTCGGGCGTGTCGAAATTTATGCATAAGCCGGTCCTGTTCGACTGCTGTAAAATGTTGAAGTTATTTTATGTCTTAAGACGTATGCTCATATAGGGGTGGTGAACGCACCGACCTATACCTCTATTCAGCGTCTTGGTGTTAACGAGTTTTGACATTTTTACGAGCACGAGGGAAATGTGAATCATCAGTTATTAGTTATTATAAGGTTGGATATGGGTATTACTGGACCCGCAACATTTAGACCACCATATAGTTACTATATTGCGGTTGTCGACGGCGCGGCTGTTGCTCTAAGGATTGCACTACCAATTTATATTAGGGTCGTGTCCAATCTGTCGCGGACATTAAGACAATAAGCCCGGACTTTATCGCAGCTCATTGCGGACGAGATTTACGCCAATATCATCTTTATATACTTATTTCATTTATTTTACTTCCAGCCTAAAAGACAATATTGAAGATCCAACTATTCACAGTGAGACAAACAAGTTGAAAACGCTTATTGCTATTTATCACAAATTCTAGAAAATTCAGTTGCTTGTTATTGAACACTTTAATTAATAGCAGCAATCAGAAGGGCCGCAAGAGGGAGGAAATTTTGACGGTTGAATGTCTGAAAATTGTTTTGGTTGTTAAATTTGCGCTGTCAATTTTGCGTGTGGAGGGGCTGGCGCGCCTGATTCAATAAGTTCACCTCGGGCGACCTTTGGTCCGGCTGCCCTCTCGGTCGTCTTCTTGTTTACATAATGACCGTCGTTTAGCTGGACAGCGGCTTGTGCCCCTTTTATTTCACCATATAAGTGTCCCAAAGCTGTAATCGATTCTTCAATAATGTCCGTCCGGCCCTCGAATACCGTCCTGTGGCCCACCATCTATACATAAATATGCCGCATACGGCACGTGCAACGCTCACTTGCTTTATTAAACGCGATTTACGATTTACTGTTTTACATATAGACCCGACTAGAAGACTGTTTGAACTTTAGACGAGTCCGGTCTCAACCCTCACTCTAAAACAATACCGAAGTAATCTCGGGGTTTTATCAATGGTCCGGTCTCTCTCCTGAACAAATTCGCATCAAATAACAACATAAATAAGTTGGCAATAGCTAAATTTGGGTCTAGTGCCGTAATTCAATTGAGACGTAGAAAATTCGATTTTGGTCGTGGCCGAGGGGGTCGTGATTATGACGTTTGCGGGGGTGGCGGCCGTCATTGCCCGGTCTTATCGAACTGTAATGGCAACATTAGAGCGTGTCGTAAAAGTGGCTGGGTGACGTTTAGGCAATCCTCGCGGACCCAACGTCCGATCAGCCGTTGAATCATTTATCAGTCGGCCATCCCTGTAACGTTTCTCGCCCTTCACACCAATTTCGTATGTTATTATAAGAAATTCACGCGCAAGACTCTTATTAGGAAAATTTCCAACAAAACCAATAAAAAAGCGCTTTCTATCCCGGCGAAAACTTCTAAATTATTAAACAATAACATCGATATCCGAGGTGAGGATGAAGAAATAGTTTGAGGGTACAGCGGTCAGTCTCAGCGGGGTCAAGAAAAGTCCCTATCATCCTGCAAGGGCCCATCTGGCCACGCCATCAACGTGTAAATGCCCTATTACAGAGGCAATAAGCCCCGAACTTATAGCGTCATTTCAATTTCCAATTGTGATGCTGATCCTTCGATGGTATTCACTATATTTATGCCGGTAAAATTGCACTCTTTTATTGCTGACTTTTAAACTAGAACCGATCCCGACTTTCCCGCTCTTTACTTATGTATTTATTTCACAACTCAAGGCAGCCTGGAACAACGGCACCGACAGCTCCCTGTATAAAAAGGCCATAGCGACGCCGCGAACTGCAACCAAAGCTCGAGTTGCAATAAAAGAAAAACTGGAAAGCGCCCCAAAAATTTTTCAATAACGCAAATAGAATTGCAAAATAAATTACCTAATTTCGATTCATCAACATATTAAAAAATCAAACATTGTTGAAGCAACTAAAAACATTGTTAGTGACACTCCAATAATTAAAACAATTGTTGTTGAAATGATTAAGAGTAACAACAAAAAATTAAATACTAACACAAATTGACAATTAACAAAAATTTGAATTTGTGGAACAAAAAATTAAAAAATTAATATTAGGAGGAAATTTTGGTTAAGGACGGAGATTTAAAAAATTATAACTATAACCCAATTAGATCGATGAATCTCATTAGATTCGTTGTGTTGAGGAGGGCAAGTTGCTTGTTGAGTTGAAGCGCGGTGAAGGGTTACGAGGTGCGATGAGTTGTGTGAAAAATAAAGCGCTTACGCAAAGGGCCATCTGAGGTAATGGGGTGCAAATGAAAACTGGCGGGCGCGTTCTTTTATTGAGTGAAATCCGATTTAAGAATGAAAGCAATATTGTAAAACGGTAATTTCCGAGAGGTTAAATTTGATAATAAAAAAGGAGCAGTCGCGCCCCTTGGGCAGGTTGGGGTGCGAGTGGCAATAATTCTCTTGTCGGCAGTATTTTTAATTATCCGGCGCTGATGTTGCGTTTTATCATCTGTAAATTTCGTTAATGAAAGTTTTTTGTTTTGAGTGAACGTTGCGATTGGTGTAGTATGTAAATTATGTTAGGTGGAGGAAGTTCGCCCCACCGACCGACAGACTCTTTGCACTAATTAAAAGAACTTATGGGTTTTTTTACTGGCGGAAGGGTATTTGCAATTTGTTTACAAGCCCTACTTGCAATTCTTGCAGCGAGCTGGCAATTTATTTTTTGTTCCTTATTTTAGACCGACACATTTCGCTCTTTAATTTCGACTGTTTCTGTTTTATTTCTTTCATTTCGACTGGTTTAAATTCTGCAAATTACGGAGCAGTCTCCATTCAGAACTAACTCGGCTAATATCGTGTTAAATGTTGTAGAAATATCTTGGAATAAAAAAACTCAAGCGGATCTTACAAGAAATGTTAGCATGCAGAATAACAGAGAAGAACTCGATTGTTTCGAATTTGTCTCGAATACTCTTTCATTATCTTTCTTTGCGCGATTCTTCCTTCTTATTATCTAAGCTGACTGTCGCCGCACGCTCCAAATGTCAATTTCAAATGCATGGGTCATTAATAAAAATATTCCACTATCCGTTCTGTACTACTCGAGGAATTTGAACCGTTGTCTCTTGATTGAACAGCTCTTTTACGCTCAGTCTACCGGAAACTCGTATAATTCATCAGAAACTCTCTCTAAGCACAACAAAAGCTCCTAATTTCACAAACCAAAATCGCTGTATGTGGGAATTGCACCAATTTGAATATTGTTTTGGCGGCGGGACGTGCGATCTTTTTTAAAAATTCCCTCAGGACATATAAAATTGATAGATATAGAGGAGATAACATATAAATCAAGTAACAGAGACATTGAAAGTGGCGGAATTGAAGTGGGACCGCAACGGCACCGCTTCTGTTGTATCGGAAAAGCCACATAATACCGGAATACGGAATGTTAAATCTGAATGTTTATCAATTATTCACATGTAGTTCTGACGCCTCGGGGGGCCCGTTCTTCATGCTACTTATCCACACACATATCTAGAGCTAACATCAAAAAATTACTACGGCTCGGCGTTACGTCTCACTGTTTCCCATCGACGCCAACCTCTAATTACCAATTTTCGTCACTACCTAACAAAAAAGAAACCAGTTGAAGTCAAATTGAAAAGATTTACGTTTATCTTCTTTATACTTGTACTAAAAAAATATTCTCTATTAAGTCTCGTAAAACTCTACGTCATTTTAAACGCTTTTTCGATTCAAATTGTCAATTTTAGGTGTTTCGGCTGATTTCCGAAAGCTCCTCAATTAAATGTAGCGCGGTCAATATCGTAACCATCCCATCTCACCCTCATGAGCATTAGAATTTATCATAAAAATCAAGTCAATTATTTTATTAACTTAATTTACTTTACCACAAGTTAAGTAGTTGTATACAGTTGCAACTTAATTTTTTAGTCGTCAGTGTATAGTTTTCTATATGATGTATGAGAGTTGCAATTAAGTATCAAATAATTATTAAAGACCTAAATTTAAAAACGTATCGATATCTTTGAAAATATGTTAAGAATTAAATCGCGACGTCACGTTTATTACAGCTACAACTTAAATATTTTCGAAAAAAATTCTGTAAGATAAAAGTGGATTAATTATAGTCAATTATTCAGAGGCATGAAGCAGTTAATAAAAAATTATGTCCAAAGTTACTCTTAACTTGAACGATGCGTTGAAGACGGAAAATTATTTTGATTTTACCATAATGTACTTGCAAATAAATGGATAATCAGCTAAATCGGAATAACTCAACGTTGGAACGTGCAAGGAACGTGGTTATGGATGAAGGAAATATTTTTTTCAAACCATTAAATTTTTCAAAGTTAAATAGAGGGAAATCCTAAATTTGAATTCACACTGGTCACTGCACAAATAAACAACGACAACGTGAAGAATTAACAAAATCTTGAGATAATAAATATGATGGTTTCTTGTAAGTAACTGGACCAGTTTGAAAAATCGGGGGCATGACGGGTTGAAGATGAGTGAAGTTCTTGAGGTGTTTTGATTTACTTGGGTCATGAGTCGGGCGGTTTAATTTTTTGGCAAGTCGTAACGCTCGTCTCTTGGTTGGAGGAGTTTGGGATCCCACGAGTGTTTGTCTTAATTATTGGCAGGGCGCGAGACATGCTAGTCATTAAAATTGAGTCCCGCTTGGGGTGAAGAACTTTGCATCTCATCAAACACCTAATCCCGGAATCCTGTCGTTTGTATTGCTGCGCCAATAACGTGTAAGCTTGACAGGACATTTGTCGAAAGGCGACAATACACCGGAACGGTTCTACACTAAGATTTATCATGTTAAATTAATCGCGTTTCAGGTCGATTTTTCAGTTTTTAATAAAATCCTTTGTTGGTGTTTCCGATTTCCAATCAACGTCGGTGATTGAGTTAAAGGGATCGAAGGACGTTGGAGCAACAGACGCTTGGGTCAGTAATCTCACGGCAATGAATGATGCATGACCAGGCGGAGATGGCTACAAAGTGGTCGGGGACCACGACAGACAAAGAGGGGCCGCAAGTTGAACCCAAATCTAGAACTATAACCTAGAACAAACACATTATAGCGATCACAACTTCAAGCACTTCCGATTGTTGAATTTGAAAAAAATCATCAGTCAAACGTTGAATCGCATTTTCTTTCGCGATTTACTTTTTATGGGTCTGTCCAGTAGCGATAGAATCATTGGAATGTGGTAGTTATCCGCCAACAAAGGCTTGGGTCGTTTGGGTTTCTGGTGCGCGCTTTGGCGGGTTGGTTCAAAATTTCGCTATTAACTGAATTACAAATTTGGTTATACGTCTAGATGGAATCTGTATTCGTTACACGCGACTCAGTTAGCCGTGGTTAGGTCAGGGATGGGTCCATCGTGCATGCCGAGCAGGCGCGTCTATAACGGGACGGCAACATAGAAGCTTATATCTTGTTTTCTACGACATGTAGAGCACCCTCGCAGCAACCGAAGGCCATCTATAGAATCTTCACGTCTTTACTATTAACCTCCAGCGGTATCGGTCAGTAATCGAAATTGACTCTTGGTTTCAGAGAGTCGAAGTTGCAGCCATCCAAATCCTGTGGTGGTCATCTGAAAACCGCAAATGTTGCCCCTTGTAATATCGGGCGACGGTTGGTAAGCCCGGTCTGATTGGAAACCGCCGTGGAACATTAAAAACTAAATCTGCCTCTAAGTCCCATGACCAATGCGTGGATTAATACGAAATAATGTGCGTCCTCTGCCGCGTGTGTCCGGGGTATCGAATTTCCTCGCACCCTGTTGTGAAATCCGGTTTAATTTAAGTGAGATTGCAGGGGCGAGTGACGAGATCGCTTTCCAACTTCTGCTAGCCAAGGGTCAGTTCTTGTAGATTCCACGGATTCGACTCCCCTCGGAGGGGATTATTATTATTTCAAGTCAATCATAAAATATCACTGCTCTTGCCATCGATGACGTTTCCATGAATTCTAAATATGCCCTATCACACTGGACGCGCCTGGCTCCGCACACAACTGCGGCCATTTATAAAGATTGATCTACGCTCATAAACATAACCATTTGTCAACTTCTGCATCCAGCCGCAGCGCTAAAATTGCATCATTTATGTTTTAAAGTTGCCCACCGTCTACATTCAAATCAAACCGTCAAATCGCACCTCCATTATTTATCAGACTTTGGGAAATATTTCACACACGTGAGCCAACTCGCAAGCAGTTCCAGTTAAACTATGATTGACCCCCCAATAATCAACCCCGCACGATATTTATTTAAGCACATTACAACAATATATTTAGGTAATTTTCGTTAAAAGAAAAACGGGACCAAGTAATTATCTTGACTGACGAAGCGTCAGATAGCGTCTTCGCCCTATCAGCAGGATTCAGTGGTCTGACAATAACAGTTGGAGTCAGTATTTGAAACATTGGGATCTATTGAAGCAAAACCACAAGTTGTCTTTCCTCTGTTAATTGTGCAAAATCTGAAGATCATGGCCGTTGTGTCGTTGGATCGTTCCCCAAGAGTACGTGTTTGACCCGAAGCGTACACGCGGTTTAGTGTTCCGTCGTATCGGTGGTGGTAATGAAGAACACGACGCCTCCGACGGCCGGTACGCTACGCCACGATGCCCTACGTGAGCGTCCCGGGTACGCTAGTCACGGAGGTTCGTCGTCTGACGTCAGTCTATAGGTCATCAGTGCCAGATATTGCGGTACAGCTGTGTCACGTCTGCATACGTGTTTGGGGTTTTACTGGTCTCATATTAGCGCCTTTCGGATCACAAACCCCAGATCACGGCTTACAATTTCAACTCCAACTTTGCGACCCGAACCGAACAACGTTCGATTTCGTCAGCGAAAATGCCGCCCAAAAATTTCGATCCGCAATTTTACCAACAAGAACAAAATCAGGGATCGGACAGTTATTGTAAATTTCAGCTGGTACTCTAACCGAAATTGAAGAGGCAAAAACACTAGAACCATCTCTGATCTAGATGGCACTGTCGACAGTTTTCTGTGATTTCACAAACAATTTCAAATATTGACCTTTGTTGTAGTAAGATAATTTTACTGGTGGTGTTAATATAATTTTGCACGCCTTCTTAATGTTGGTAAATTAACGTAATCAATTTCAAAATGCGCGGACGCAAATGGAAGAAAATGTGTATTACGTTCAGTAGCGTACCTACATATCTAGTAAATAAATGTTAATTTTGTATTAAATAATATTTCTTAGTTCAAAATAAATTTTTATTTTCGCCAAATTCCTGTTTTTGAATTTATACTTTAAAAATTCAAAATAATAAAAGCGCAGTTAATCCTAATTCAAATTAGTACAAGTATTATCATTGGTGTAATTCAATGTTTATAAATGTATTTTGCAGAATATTTTCCAAATAATTAAATTAAATTTCAACCACAGCACTATGAAGGATTTTACATTTAAATAAATGTAGTAATTAGGGAATGCAATCCCGGGATCCCAGTTAAAATACGCGCAATTCGGGATACCCCAAAAATATTCGAGTGCTGATTTTTAATTTTTTTTAAAGCTGTTGTGATGGCTGCTGGCAATCAGATTGCACTCTTTAGCGTCTGCATTTTTTGAGAGAATTTTTCCGTAAAAAATAGAGACCACGCGTATCTTATTATATTATTAATTTGAGTTCTTGGTTTCACTTTGTTTGTTTTCTAGAATTTAATTTATGTTATTATTCTTTATTTTTTATTTTCAAATTCATATTTATCTCGCTATGTAAGAAGACATTTCCATTCACAATACTTTTTCATAAAAAGCATATTATACTTTAAAAAAAAACTGAAAGTACCGTTGTTTCGGGATTTGGACCCGGGATCCCGGAATTAAAATTTTTGATCTAAAAATCCCGAAATATAATCCCGATCCCGAAATTTGCATTCTCTGGTGGTAATTTAATATCCGCATATATTTTAAACTGGAACTACATATATAATGTTGAGGTTAATTTACGGTTAGTAAAATATTTATGTCAACCCAGTTGATGGTATTGCTGTCACAATTGGTGTTAGAATTATAATTATAATAACGGTTACAACTTATTTTTCTCATTGTAATTGTTGAAGGTATATTCGCTATCACAAGCTACAAAGAACAGAATTCACGGTAAATTTGAGAAAAAGTTTGGATTTCATTGAGTAAACTTTTTAGGCAATTTTAAAAAACCGCAAAAATTTTAAAATTGAATTTTAAAAATAATGAATTGTTGAGAACAATTTGTCGAAAAAGCGCTTAACGCTTTGATATTTTATTTGCAAAGAATAAAGAGATGTATTAATAATACAAAGGATTCCTTGAATACTAATAAATAATAAATAAAAGTCTACAAGAACAATAACGTTAGCGTTAGAAAAACAAATTTTTAAATGCAAGATTCTTCAGTTATTTATTGATGGATTCGTCTTGCTGTTATTTTATGGCGCGGCCTGAAAACAGCGCAAAGTTTCAAATTAGTGACTGTTCTTGGGGGATTTTTTATAAAAACAGTTTTTGGCGAAACCTTTGTTGACGAATCTAAAGTTTTGAAAGCTCCTGTTAATTTGGCGTTGCCGATGCGGTTGTGGGGTTAACACACCTGTTATTCAGCACTGCTTCTACTTGTACGAAAGCTTATTTCCCTAGGGGAGTGATCGGAGCCATTAAATTATAGGTATAGGTAGCGATCAGAGGACCACGGTCCAAGATTTACGGCGCAATCTCCTAAAATTGCATTAACCGACGATGATTACCCACTATGATGACCGGTGGTTGTCGGAAAGTTAATGTAAGGACAATTTTGTGTTACACTCCAAACTCAAAATATTTTTCAGATAATTAAGTACGAAAAAAATTCAACTGAATTAAATTAGTTACTAAATGTTTCACTTACTGCACCGGTGCCAATAACCCTGGGAGTTGAGGCACCTCATAGCTTCTGAACAAAGAAAACAATTATTAAAAAATCGCCTTTGTTTCGAATTGGCAAAATTATTTGCCAAATTGATTTGGAAGCAACTAGTTTCGTACAAATAGGGCGTGGGAATCTTGACAAGTTTCGTTTTGGGCGTAAAAGCTCGTTTATTGCGACGAGCACCTGCGTTGTGCGAATTGAAATATTATCACCGTTGTTGGTAAATTAATTGGTAACACGAACCAGCATGCACTTGTTTATGTGCAAATAGAGGTATACTAATACATAAACGTAAGTCTTGTAACAGGTGTAAAATGTAAAAACAAACAAGTCTCGTAGGTTGCAAGAATTAAAATCGGGACTTACCGGGCGTTGACTGATGATGGATTTCCCACATCGTCCACAGCAGGTTTTCTGGAATAGAAACAAAATTCTGGATAAGCCAACCCGTACAACATTGCCACAACCACGTGGTTGATTCGTTTCAAACTCGCCCTTCGTTGGCGTTGATCGCGGGACGTTGCAAATGCTACTGCCGGTGCTATAATCTGACACTGCCCTTGTCGTTCACGTCCCCTTCTACATGCTACCCTAAATAAGTCTTAATGTGGGAGACTCACTCCCACCCTCACTTCATTTACCAAATACTGATAACGGATTGCAGATTGACAAAAACTAATAAAACGGGGGGTTCAACCCCCGAACCTTCACCACCTTGCCGATCAAGAAAAAGCGAGAGCTTTTCCAAGTCTATCAACTAATTCCTGAAAATACTCAAAATTTCGAGACTAACCAATTCGAGTAAAGCTGAATTTTGCACAAATTTTGATTTTTTATTAATTTCGTTTCAGTTTCGTTCTAAACTTGATAGGATTTGCAGATTTTTCAGTTTACGTCACCTGGGAGGTGGGAAAAGTCGGCTCCGGTTGGGCCTGATGGCATGCTCAGTTCCGAGACGTGAAATATTTGCATTGCGTGCCAAGGCGGAATATGATTAATTTAATAGTAATTAATAGCGAGAGGAAGTGTCGGTGAACTAGGTGATTAGCCGCAGACGTGCGTCGATTTGTTGAAAAGCAACACAAAGCGATGACGCATCTACTAGACCAGAATCTAGACTGCAATGTCGTTTGAAAAAGTCACGTCTTAAAACGTAACATTGTTGCACCCCCGCGTTACTTCTCAAATAAATTGGTTTCGACGAATCGCAACCATTAAAACCGTCATTCGGATAAAAACCGTTTGAATTTGACGTAAAACTCGCAATTTGTTAAATTAGCTGAGGTATAAAATTAATTCAAACTGCAATCGCGCATGCCATCTTCAAATAGTAATTGAATTTATAGCAGTGACTTAAGATGCGGAATAAAATTGTTTATTTCATTGTGTTGTCACAAATAAGGCAAGTTTAAGCCGAATGCCAATTAATAGCAAATCACATAAAGTAATGTAGATGGGAGATAGCAAGCTTGAACATTCGAATGACTTCTAAAATACAATGGTCAAAGAAGATTCGTAATTCCGACTCGGTACAGGGCTTCTAATGAAAATAGCGGTGGTAATTTTAGATTAGATAAGGTTCGGTTTGAAAACTCGTTCTATTACTAGACAACCTCACATGTACAATTACATAAATTTTCGAACGGAAAGCTGCACAAAACACTGCCGATCAAGGAAGCGGAGCCACGAACACCACCCACTATTTAATTAGCAATAATAGCGATACGCGTGATCGCTCAGAAAACTAATTTCCTTGGAACGGTCTCAAGTTTTGAAAATACTAAAGCCAACAACACACTTTAGGGCACCTGGGAAAATTACACTTCACTGTCAATTTTGTGACAAAATTCAGAAACAAATTCGAAACCTTTCGAAGAGAATTTAAAAATTTAAAAACTGAAACCAAAATAGTAACTAACTAGAATCACCAACGACCATTTAGAATTTTAAATAATAATAATTGGACAAAAAAAATAGAACTCACCTTAACTAAAATTAAAGTAAAAGCTCTGTTAAATTTCAAATCTTACTTCTCTCTCGTTGTAGAGTGAAACCAAAAATTGAAACATTTTTTGTAAGGAGAGGATCAAATCCCTGCAATAGTAAAACCATACAATTTCCTGAATATTGTTGATTATTATTGACAATTATCTCTTAATCTAGTTTGCGCAAAATTACAGGTACCATCTCTATAAATTAGTAGATCTTACAGTTTATAAGGGGCTACCTTCCAACTCTTGTCTTATTTTGAACAAGAGTTGAAATAAAAATAACAATTTACTTATTATACTATTTACCGACAAATTAATTGGTTCTGTAATTTCTCGCCATAACATTGAGAGCCTTAGGACCCTCTATCAAGTTCTCTATTTCTAGAAACTGCACCGTAGTTGAAAAAAACTTAAATCAACGCTTACTGAACAAAATCAATAAAATAGATTGGGGTCAGATGCAAAAAATTAACTTATGTAAAAAATTGTTGGATAACGAGAATGAATTTATCTAGGTGGACAAGTAATAAAAATTTGGAAAAAACCAATCAATTCATGTCTTAATATAGAAATATCAAAAAGCGCTTAAAAATGATATTCTTCGTTAATTATTTGAACAAAATTTCAGAAAAAAAAATGTGGAGTATACGAGATTTTGTTATATTTGAAAATAATTAATCACCAGATTGAAGATCATCGAAATTGAAATAGTTGCTATTATGGAAATTAAAATATTAAACTAAAAAAAGAATAGAAAAAGGCAGAGAGAAAAGAGAAAAGTTACATAGTAAAAATGCCAAGTAATAGGACTAAAATTAAGGCTAAAAGTGCGCCTTAAGCATGGACGACGAAAAGGTATCTGGCGATTAAAATAATTAATAAATAAAATTTTTACTATAAATAATTAATGCGTAAATAATAATACCTAGAGGAGAAATAAAAAAAAATAAAAAAACATGGAACAAGTTAATGCATAAAACAAAAATAGAAAATGAATAACGATGAGATGCGGTAAGTTGTGGCACCGTAAAAAAGGGCAAGAATAAGTTGTTAACTAATAAAGAAGAAATTTTAAAATGATTATTTAAATATAGACATTAAGGGAAAATAATTTTTGGCAAAAAAGTGATCGTAAGTAAATATTGAAATTTTATAGACACGCAAAATAAAGTAAATTAGTATTTCTTATGGTAATAAGGAGTAGATTGTTAAGGCAGTAAATAACATAAGAAAAATCACGATAGGAAAAATTTTATATAAATGCAACCAAAGGATAACGAGGAAAATAGATTTTTGTAGAGATTAACGACGGTACTAAAAATCTTTAAAAAATATCTTGAGCAAGAAAAAAAAATAGAAGAAAATATTTACTAAAATTGTTACCCCAAGCATATTTCAAAATAGGATAATAGAAAAGTTAGTAAATTCTAAAATTCAAACAAATTAATGTTTTACGTGAAAAATAAAATTGGGGGCAGTGCAGGTAAAATTATAGTAAGAACTATTAAATAAGAGTTATTTTTCAGAAATAATAAATAAAACAGATTAAAAGTAAGAAAATAATAAAATGGCAGCAAACAAAAAACTTCAAGATAGAAATGGTAGACAGAATATGTTAACACTAGACTGGTCTTAAGAAAAGAAAACAAATTTTTAAAAATATGGAAACGAGAGGAACACTAATCTAAATAGACAAATAAATGGCAATATAAAATGCTGAGAAACTGCAACAAAAGATAGCAAGTTCACGACCCACAATGAAAGTATAACCTAACCTAATCTGCAACTTCCTTTGAATCCAATGCGAGATCGCGCAAAATAAATGGTGTAAGACAACGAGGTCAATCATCCTGAGTAATTCGCTAAATTGGTTCTTCCTTGATGTTCTCTGATATTTCAAAAAATATATCTTCTGGGAATGGTCGCCACAAAGTGTTCGAAACGTCAAAGAAATTCATTTACAAAATTATGCGAGATATATAGTGCTATTCTCTAAAACAGACTCACAATCTATAACTCGTTACAGTATGTAGCTAAAAGAGCTCTGTAAATAATTTCGTAAAAGTCCTTATAGAATTACAACAAAATTGATATTCTCTAAGCGTCTCTGTAAACATTCAAGTTACAGCCCTGAATAGTTCTATAGCGTATAGACGTTCCGGAGACGTACCAAATATTGTCAAGTAGTCGCTGATTCTAAACGTCAAATTTGACTTTTAAAACTTTTGACAGACTTGTTTGAATTATTTGTAGTATTTGATTTTTCAAATAATGATGGCAATTGTAAGTGATAATACAAGAAAAAGGAAAAGAACAGCTAATACCAGTAACGAACAAGTAGAGGAGTATTTAAGACAAATGGAATCTGACGAAATATTTCGGACCAATACAATAAACCCAACAGTTGATCCAGATTACATTAATAACATCTGGAAAAAATTGTGTCAAAAATTAAATTCTTGCGATTGTGGACCGGTTTTAGCTACCAAGGAATGGATAAAAGTATATATAAATTATTTAATTTATCAGCTTTCTTAATCAATAATTTGTAGCGATTTAACGACTGGAAAAACAACACAAGGGCGAAATACAGGCGAGTTGTTGAAAGTCGACTGAAAACTGGTGGTGGTGAAGGAGAACCAGTAAAATTAAGCCCGCAAGAGGAAAGAGGACTTACAGTGTGGGGAAAGGTTGCCGTAACGGATTCAACTAAAGTTCTGGTGGTTGGAGGTTTACAACATTTGGCTCCATACTCGTCTTTAACATCAACAGAAGATCTGTCGCCTGAAGCGTCATTTTATCAAGAAGCCGTAAAAGCATTTACAGATGAAGGTGTTTCAAAATTAAAAAAAGTCGATTTAACAAAGGAACTGAAGGAAACAAAAATGCACACAAGAGCGGCAAAGAATCAGCCTATTCGGAATCGACCGATTAGAGAAAGTCGATCTATCAAGATGATAGGCGAAGAATTACTTTCCGAGTATAGACAAAGTAACCTTAATCAGCATCAGCTACAACTAGAACAGAAAAAAATAGAATTAGAAGTCTCTAAGTTCAAATTTGAGGTGGCGAAATATAAGTTTGAAAATCCCACTTTCTCGTTTGATGTAGACTGTTAAATCTAATAAAATACTTCTTTGAGTTCAACTGTTGCTTTTAATTATTCTTTCTATATTTGGAAAGTAAAATATTGTTCGCGTTAAATAGGACTAGTTTGATTAATGTTTTAAGTGAAATTCATAAGAAGTCAAAGATTAATTTTAAGAAAAACGAGTTTTCACCAATCACAATAATAATTCAATAATAACTATTACATTCTATTAATTTTTATTATACATTATTTCTTCTAATATAATTTTCTCTAGTCATTCTTCCTGCGCGCAACAAGTTTTCGTCAAAGTTTTCAGCATTCCCATTTTCGCCATCGTCAATGTCATCATATGCTATGTTATCTTCGTTAAATTCCATGTTTGCCCAAATCGCGATGTTATGAAGAATGACACCAGTATATACAAGAAATGCTGCATCTGAAGGATGATAGTGTAACACTCTATGCTGCAGCAAACTTCGCCAACGTCCTTTTAAAATGCCAAAAATGCGTTCAATCACATTTCTGGTTGATCGTAACAGTTGATTAAATCTAGCCTCTGGAGTACCATCGACCACAACAGAAAAGGGAGTAAACAGCCAAGGTTCAAGACCATAACCACTATCGCCTATTAAGACAGATGTGGAGTCTCCATTATTGTGCTCTTCTCTTAAATAATTGCGAAGATGTTGGACTCTCCATATAGCCGAGTCGTGTACTGAACCGGGAAACCGTGCATCGCATGCTAGAATTCTTCCCTCCGAATCACCAACCATCATTACGTTGAGACTGTAAAACCCTTTTCTGTTTATGTAGACGTGAGGAGGATGATTTTCATCAGTGGCAGGTGGACACACTATTGCTACGTGTGAACCATCAATGCAACCCAGTACCCCCCGAAAATTATATTTTTCGTAAAACTTTTGTTTGACTCTGGCCTTCTCGTCAGGTGTAGTAGGGAATTTAATCCACTCGGGCATCAACACCTGTACGATGAGCCTAGAAATTTGTGCAATGGAACGACTTATACACGATTGACTCATTGCTATCCAGGAACATACACCCACTGCGTGCTGATAGGAACCTTTGGCCAGAAAATGTAGGGTGGCCAAAACCTGTTGTGTTTTGGATAAGAATTTTATCTTAGTATTAATTCTTTTCCTTTATTAAAATTGTTCTTACTCTTAAATAAAACGGCAAACGCGTAGATCTAATACTGGCAGCGGCATGTGGTGTCAACCAATCAATTAACTCTCTAGTTAATTCCTTGTAGAGTCGAAAATTGTCTTGAAACTCTTTTTCTGGCATTTCAAAAGGGTTTTGTGCATCTCGAAGGTGTCTTCTATGTAATCTCATGTAATTTCTAGGGCAAATTGTAAAAAAAAATTTCAACAAAAATATTTATCTTTACCTTCTTTCGTCTTCATTTAATAACAGATATATTGCAATTGGTGCAATATTGTTGCGATTCATCACTAAACTTGAAAATCAGTTTTAAATTACACGATTCACAACAAAGTTAGCAAGATACCTAGTACTTCAATTGGGAATTGACATTGTCACCATGACAACATATCCTTATAGCCGCTATAAGTCTTTATAGTCAGCGCTTTCCTCGCCATAACTTTACAGAGACTTTAGCTTATAGAATGTTAGGTATAGCGGTAAATTTCCTTAGATAATTCGATTTTGCTTTTACTCTGTAGTCT